>JARHVA010004482.1:737500-1220000 GCA_037957365.1 Torreya grandis
ATTAAAAATATTGTATATAGTCTCATAACCATGTGAATGGTCCTATAAATTGAAAACACAATCAAGAGGGGAAGGTACAGTCCACTTGTACTTAAGAGCCTCTACTTAGACTAAAGGATGCTAAGAATTGTAGGCCTATTGAGAGGAATGAGCTCTATCTAAGGGTGGTTTATGCATGAATTAACCACTCCTACACCTTTAATACTTTATAATAATGATTAAATAATCAAGACACAACTTAGATAGTTGAATCTTAAGAGACCTTATACACACACTCAATGCCTTAAAGCCATTTTTGGTAGAATTTATGGTTTTGGAACCAATAATATTGGATTTAGGCTCTAAATTTTGGTAAAAATGGTCATAATAAGTAGGTTAAGATGTTTATATTATCATAAAGGTTATACAATCAGTGGATATATCCACTAGTCTATCTCAGATAGAACTTAGTTTACTAGCAATCTTTGAGGAGACCTAGTGAGCAAATTATAGGTTTGAAGGCAGGTTAAGATCTGAAACTTCATAAAAAGGTTTTGAGGCAATGGTATATGTTTTAAAATGTCCTCATATGACCTATAAGTATTAAATAGTTAGTTTTTCAATTAACATTCCCTTGAAGGCTAGTTGAAGAAAGACAAACCTATAACTAGCATATTCATACCAATTAGGGTTTTGAACATACTTGGGTGAATGTTGAAGTAAGATACCTAAGAGAGGGGTTTCTAGATGGAATATAAGGTGTTTTTAGAGTGATTATAACCTCTAATTCAGAATATGAAGAGCTAAACTCAAGTCCAAGGGCTATACAAGATATGACTACTTGAAACCCTATAGCATATATATGAAGAGTGTATAGGGCATTGAGTGGTTGAAAAATAAAAATAAGGAATTTTATCATTCTTAGATAATATAATAGGAGATAAAATTCCATAAAACATGTTTTTAAATTATAAATATCATCTCAAACCTCAAAACCCTAAAAACATAATCTTAACAGTCAGACCTACAAGCATAATCATGATAGAGGAGCAGAGTTGTAGTTTGATAATTTAAAGATGAGAACAAGGGTTAAAATTAGGTATAATAGAGGGTTTTCATGATTTTATTACCCAAAACTCATCTAAATATCACCTCAAAACTCTAAAACTCATTAAAAGCCTTTTAGGCCTAGAAGGCTCACACCACCATGAAGACACCTTCAAACTCTCATAAGCATAAATGACACTATGAGAAGGTTTAAGGAGATATTTTAGGTCCTAAATGATATGTTTAAATTATATGAGATAAGGGGAAGGTTATTTTTAGTATCAAGAACCTATTCAAACTATGTAGTCTAGGAAAACAATTTTACCCACCTATTTGGATGCTCATATCTCTCACCATAAAAAGAATTGAGTAAAATGATATTAGTAGGACTTAGGAAACATATAACACTTTAAGTCCATGTAGTAGTTATTTTTTTTGAGAAATTTAGGTTTATTAACCATTGCTAAGACTATAGGTAGGTCAAGAATGCATGCAGAGATCTCATGGTCAACTTCCCTATGTATGTTTCTTGACACACATTTTGCATGGGAACCTAAGCTTCTTAGGAGATTTCAAGGGGTATATGGAATAAATATCCATGGAAAGAAGTTCTAGTTTTGAGTTTCGTACCTTATGAACCATCATTAAAAAGGTGGAATTCCAAAACCCTCCCTAAACACTACTATAGGATAGTTTTGAGAAAAATGAAGATTATTATGCCTAGACAGCCATGAATCACCTTATAAACAATTGGATCATCTATCACACTTAGAGAGGTTCATGTCCATGGAATTTTGTAGTACATATGGTGATGTAGATGTTAGAAAATATATTTTTGAGGGAAAATAGTATATAAAGAGTGGTATAATATAGTTTAATAAATTGTTAATCATTAGAGAGTGAAAATTGACACTTGTTTTATCTCCTTAAGTCATTAGATGATAAAAAACATGATTATAATTTCCCATATGAGTTCATTCTAATCAGCCAGTTTGTAGGAGTGAAGTATAAGGTGACCTACTCACCTAGTTTAGGAAGTTTTATAGTTTTTTCTTGCTCAAAATAAACAATATCTTGATTTTAGGTATTATTTCATGCCTAAAACTCACTTATTAATATGTTTTCAGAGTTTCATGTAGGCTTTAATGTCTACCAAACAATAACATCTAGGATACTAGGCCTAATTAGCCTAGTAGACCTACTTGGTCAATCAAGTGAAGTTGCAAATAGCATTGGGAAATTAATAGATGAGTTTATGCATATTAATCACATGAAAAATCCATCCTTGAGATATTTATCATACCACGTAACTGACTCTTAAGTGTCAATCACATGTATAACTGGTCTTCAATTGCGACTCACATGTATAACTGATCTTGAGTGTCAATCCATGAGTTAAATGGTCCTTAAATGGAAAATCATAGGAGTTATCTAAAAAAGTAAAGGCATATCATGATTCAATATGAGGTTTAATTATTCAACTACATCTTCAACTACCTCATCTCAATGCACAAGGCCATGTAAGAGCATCAATCATGAAGAGACTTCTTGAGGACCGTTTATAGCTATTTGTAACTGAAGTGATACTTGAGTTAATGATAGATTGATGCTCTTACATTATATTATATAAAATTTAGTATTTTCTCACATATTTTTATATATATTGAGGCTTTATGGATTTATTTTTGGATCCATTGTGCTAGTATAGAAAAACTATGTTAAAATTGTAACTTGCACCTTGAGTCAATGAGAAAAGATTCTTGCAGACTTCTTCATGGTTGTTAGTGTGTTTATTGATTGTTGATATAAAGATAAGTATGATATTCATATTAATTTTTAGGTCCTCTCCTTCACCTAATTCTATGTTTTCATCCTCTACAGGTCACATGAAATGTTAAGAGATAGAATTGTGTTGAAGAGTAAGCTATTTTGTAGTGTCTTTCACATACCTCCATTCATATACCTTCAAGTTATAGAACTTTTATCTAAAATTCACATGAAATACTCATGTTTAGGATTATTTTAAGAAAGTATTGTTGACAAGATATTCCATTTTCATTCACAAGTGTGCTAAAGGACAAGGTTAAGAAAGGATCATTCAAGAATAGTGCATCACCATCACTAGTATAGGCTTCCCTTCCATTTATCTTTCTATCTCTTTTCACCCCCAAAGTAAATAGATTTTAGGAAAAGGATTTAAATTTGATACATAAGAGGAGCTAACCTCATAATATATAGGTTTTTTTAATCTATAGGTATCCCACAACCTATAAACCAATCCAATCTTAGTCCAAGTTTGAAGGATAACTGAAAATTTGCTTCACAGGATGC
This sequence comes from Torreya grandis, assembly GCA_037957365.1. Lineage (NCBI taxonomy): Eukaryota > Viridiplantae > Streptophyta > Pinopsida > Cupressales > Taxaceae > Torreya > Torreya grandis. The sequence continues at coordinate 740,858 of JARHVA010004482.1, forward strand.
AAACTTGGGTTGCTAACAGTTCTAGCATGCCTGGTGGGACCAAATTAAAGCATTAGAGAATTCACATCAAAATTTTGGTCTTCATAAGAATCTTCAAGCAATCATCTTGGTCATCATTTCATATGTATCAATAGTTCTTTTTCATAAGTTATTTGATATTCATGTACATTATATTGAGTGATGACTACATATGGGGTAGATTCCTATCATTCACTTCCTTATAAACATCCCTATGATCCATTCTAATTCTAATATGATCCTTTTCCATCTCATTATGCTTCTTATTATCTCTATATTTAGCTTAATCAATAATTTGAGAGCCCTTATTAGGCATATGATCCTTTTCAATACCAGGGACACTACTCTAGCCCTCTTTGTGAACTTCATTCACCTCCTTGGTAACTTGTTTATCAATCTAATCAATCATGTAATTCATGATCAAATGAACCAAGTTCCAACATAATCCATATCAATCTATAAATAGACCTTGTTTGGCTATGAGAAACACATGGTGAGCATTGACACACAAAAGAGATATAGACCAAACATACATAGGTATGAGATTGAGATCTTGAGATCTTAATTTCAATAAGCTAAAGAAGAGTTGGTATCATTCATAGGATAATGCCATTCAAAATTTAGGGGTGATATGATTGACGTAGGTGGTTTAGTTGAAGGCATTGAAGAGAGTTTGACAGTCCATGAGAGGCATCAGGTTCACCATAACTAGTAGCATGTTCCCTCATTCATTCCACATCAATCCTCCATTGAATTACCTTTTCCATCTCAATAATGTCAAACAAATGTATATCATCGCCTTGAAAATTCCTCTCAAGCCTTGCCAACTTTTCATACTTTGAAGTCTATCCAAGAGATACCTCAAAAGATGAAAGAAGTATGTCACGAGGAGGATAATTTTGATGTCACACAATATATTATGCAAGAGAATTCATTTTTTGATCAATATGGGGAGTCATCCAAAGAAATGGTGATAGACTTTGACACTTAACTTGATAAATAGGTGGATATTTCAAACCAAATCCTTTATTAGTTAGTGGAAAATGTAAAAGTAACATAATATGAGTAGGAAGTTTCTCAATTCATACCCATGGCTATAAAAAGTGTAAAATAATAAGTCCCTAAACCCAAGTTTATGACTTGGAAACAAATGCAGTAGTCCAGGGAGAGAAGAGAAGTCAAGTAAAATCCAAGATGTTGAAGTCAAGGATAAGTATGAAAACATTCATCTTATACCCATCCATCATCAAAATCCCAAGGCCTTCCCCTCATGGAAGTCTATTTAACAAAATATGCAATAGAGAGAGGAAGTGATGGTTGTCTAAGATGAGTATCCCCATGAGTAGAATGAAACATCCATAGCAACACCTTTGGATTTGTCTCATCTTCTTGAGATTTTACAAGGGTCCACCATGCCAATCCTTGAGAAGGATCCTTTCCTTTGTGAGATAAATGAATAAGTTTCAGATGAGGTGATAAAATATGAGAGTGAATTGAGTGAGTGAGAAGAGAAAATCACCATTGAGACACCCCTTTGCAAGGATAGGCATGTTTCAAATCTTTTAGAATGCAAAAGAGGATGGGTTATAAGAGGTTGTTTGGATGTAATATGAGTTGAAATTAAATGATAAGACACAAGATAATTTTTTCATAGTTGAGAAATAAGAACATGGTTCCCATGAATTCATTGGTCACATGGTAGCTACCATTCATCATGACAACTCACAAGAACTTGTAGTAGTTATAATAGACAAGTGCAGGCTAACCAATGAATATGAGGGATAAGGTGATTGTGAGAGTATGTTAAATCATAAAGTTGATGTTGAAGATAAAATAACTTCAAATGACATATAAAATATATAAAAAGGATGATTTATATCCTCATGATCATGATCAAGAAGGTGATATTTCAAACTATGATATGTCTGATCCTACACCTTATACTATTCAAATTGAAGGAAGTTCAATCACACGTGAGCTTGGTGAGAAAAAACCAATGGGATTATTTCATATCATAAATTAAAGTTACTCTTTACTTGAAGGTGATTCATTCTAAGTTGAGATAAGTAGTCTCATCAAGCAAGGAGTTAGCTCTCCAAGCAAGCCAATCTAAGAAGTTGTCTTATCAAAAGATGACTTGTTTAAGATTTTCAAGTTATCAATTCATAACTCCATTTTTAAATGTATCTTCACTCTTGGAAGGTGTAAATGAACCAAAATGGCCTCAAGAAGTCATAAAAATATATTCATCTCTCTTACAATCCATCCTTACATCTATAACACAAGAGACACTTGAAGTTGTCTAACATGACCATCAATAGCTTTTGACTGAGGAAGAATTGATATTATTGATGCAAGAAAGATTGATATGGGAGGAGTATGATTATATGTTAGAGTTACATGTAAAATACATGCACCTAAAAGTGGAACTAGAAGGCCCAACCACTTCCCCAAGAGGCCATGAGCATGCTAATGCTCCAAGCTATAATAAGGAGCTATCAAGATCTGGCAATCAATCTTCATGGTGATATACTAGTCAATCAAGTTTTCCATTTGACCTTGTAGGATATATTTTACTATTAGTTTAGATATTTTAGTTTGTTTTGTCTTGTTTCAATAAGTGGTTAGCACAAGCTATAGTTTTTTGCTTTATTCTTTTGTTTTCCTTAGGTTAGGTTTGCTTCTTATTTTAGTTGTGTTCCTTTTGTTATTTTTGTGTGTATATTATTATTTTTTATAGTCATAAGATATGTCAAAAAGTAAAAAATATATTTATTAGTCCAAATTAGTCATAAAAACCATGTTGTTATGTTTCAAAACTGTCATTATTATCAAAATTCAATGGGTTGTTTTGACCAACAAGCTAGTCAATCCGTATGAGTTGTAAAAAATGTCTATAATTTGGTTTGCTAAGGCCAAATGACAACCCATAACACTAAAAAAATTTCATGTCATCCATTTAAGACTCTAAATGGTGCTATCCTAAATCATGATGTATCTTATTTTCTTATTTAAGTCATTCAAACACTTTTAGAGATGTCATTGAGTCTATTTGTGATCACCATATGTTCTAGTTATCTTGGGTCTTTAAGTGATGTGTTTTATCATCTTGATGCCATTAACTATTTTTTGAATGTAGTATGTCTCATTATTGTCATTGTCATGTATAATTTTAATTGGTTTCAAGTGTCATTATGATGTTTGATAATGTTGAAGGTCTTTGTTAAAGAATTGGAGTGTTCTTATGATCCAAAAGTGCCTTAATAAAGATGGTGAAGAGGGCAACTGATGACTCATCATGAGATTTTATAGAATATTAATTATATTAAAGGTATGAATATGTATATAAGACTTGGATTTTCATCAAAATACATATAATTCCATTTAAAACATTTTTAGAAGGCTATAACATACTCTCTATGACATTCAATGACAAATATCCTTTGTCAAGCTATGTGTATATTACCTAAAAGAGAGGTTTTGAGTCTTTAAGGTTAATATTTTTTAGATGGAGTCATTATAGGTGTTTCATAAAATATTCATGGAAAAATGATATCAAATAGGCTCAAACTGATATTCAAACACCACCTAGTTTCTTTGCAGTTCAAGCGAGACCTTCAAATTTATAGATGGTATGGCCTTGAGAGAGAAAATCAACATCTAGACTCCTGGGTAAAGGAAAGGGTATTATAAATATTCCATATTTTTGAATTGTTTCTCATTTTATCTTTCTCTCTCTCCTTTAAGAAGACTCCTTTACAAGTTAAGGCAATCACAATGACTTCATCATTCAAATAAGCAACTAGTTTTCTGATTTTTCTCTTCCCCTGACCATGGTGATAGAAAAATGGAAGTTTGTGAAGCTTTTAATGAGTATGAATCACATTTACATGAAATAATTTATATTATTTCCATAAGTTTTAGGATACATATATCTCAAGAATACATGCACTACTAAATTTGTAGTCTATAGGTAGTTTGATGGTTGTACAGTTCATGGTTATTTGACGATGTCAAAAACATTGTTGGTGATTATATGAGAGATCTAATTCTTCTCCACATGTCCTCTCTATATGTTTCTCAAAATTTAATCAAGATTCATATCCTAATATATCACCAATTAATCTTTAAACACCCTCATACTCTTAATTTAGCATATGTTAAGGTATTTTAACATATAATAAGGTTATTAGCATAATCCTAGGTTTCTCTTACACAATGTATACCTCCTTTAATAGCCTAAAAAATGGTATAACCTATTAAATAATGTGTTTATTATTGATTATGGAACTTAAATATGGTCTTGAAATTGGATTCATAATTCTTTCCACTCCCCTTATGTTTCATACCATTTTCATAGCTTTATCACTATCATTCACCATTGTAAAAGCTTCTCTCCATCTCCATTTAATATTTTCCATGTTCCTTTAGTCATATAACTATTAATTAAAATTAATCTCATGGATCCAATATACAAGATGATTCAAGAGTGTTGGGACCATCATGGTCATGAAATTAAGTATGCAAACCTTAAAATCCTATTTAAGAAATCAATCTGCACCTACAATGAGGGCAAATATAGTCAAGATGCATGTGAGGTCTACTTCATGAGATCATGAACCTACATCATTAAATGCAAGGATACTAAGGGTCATTATCATAATTATATCATTTATAGAAACATAATACTCATGTTGGTGACCATATTCAAGGTTTTCTATCATCTCATTTTATCTCAGTCTATATAAAACATAATGATCATCACCTACAGTCACACAAAAACATAGTTAGGTCACCAAATTATAAGAAGGTTCTATGTTTTGGTTTTGGAGAAGGATATTAAGAATTATTTTTATGTTTTTATCAATTTAAAATAGTTCCATATTTTTAACCAAAAAATACATGGTCTACAGTTAGTCATGAATGATGAGAAACATAGTCAATACCCTCACTTCCACCTATAGGCCTTTTGGGGAGTTTAACAAGTTTATTCCAAATAGGGGATACAGAGGTTGTAGAAAACATTAAAAGGTTATAATATTATTAAATTTTCAAATAATCTCAAGGATATACTATTAAACCTTTAATACCCTAATCAAATGACCAAGGTGAAGATATAACCAACCTAATGGAGGTATATAGCTAAGAGAGTAAAACTCAAACTTAGGCATTGAATTGGAGGTGAACCTGTGATATATAAAGCATGAATATATGTTGAAACTCATAACAAATATAATAAATTTAAATAATTTTAAGGAGGTTGATAGCGAGGTCTCAACCCTTCCAAAACACATAGTCAACTTTTCTCAAAGACAATTACAAGTATGGTACTGTGTACTATGACCAAGGCAAGTAGGTTGAGTTTTTAGCAATGAAATTTGAGTGGTAATTTAAAATTAATATGATATAAATCATATTAAAAGTAATATATAAAGTATAATAATAATGTGAATGGTCATATAACATGAAAAAATAGTCAAGATGTAAAGCTACATTCCACTTGTTTTTAAGATCTATTGCTTAGACTGAAGGATGCCAAGGACTGTAGGCATGTTGAGAGGAATGAGGTATATTTTAGGGTGTTTTATGAATGAATTAAACACTCATAAACCATTCATACCTTTCCAATAATTATGAAATATTTAAGTCACAACTTAGATAGTTGAAGCTTAAGAGACCTTATACACACAATCAATGTCTTAGAGCCATTTTTGGTATGATTTTTGGTTTTAGAACCTCTAAAGTTGGAGTTAGGATATAAATTTTGGTAAAAATGGTAATAATAATTAGTTTAATATTTTAATATTATCCTAAATTTTATATATTTAGTGGATATATCCACTATTTAGTCTCAGACAAACCCTAGTCTATTAGTAGTCTTTGAGGAGACCCAGTGAGAAAATTGTAGGTTTGAAGGCAGGTTAGGACCTTAGAATTCATAAAAAGATTTTGAAGAAATATAATATGTTTATAAATGTTATAATATTATATTATAGTATTCAAAAATCATGATTTCAAGTAACATGCCCTTGAAGGCTAGTTGAAAAAAGATAGATGTATAACCAACCTATTCATACTAGTTAGGGTTTTGAACATACTTGGGTGATTATTGAAGTAAGATACATGAAAAATGGGTTTTATAGGGAATATAAGGTGTTTTTATATTTATGATAACCTATAATTTAGAATACAAATAGATAAACTCAATTCTAAGGGCTATACATAATATGACTGCGTGAAACCCTAAGGTAGAAAGATGAAGAGTGTATAGGGTATTGAGTGGTTAGAGACTCATATTGAGGAGTTTTATCATTATTGGATCATATTACAGGATTTAAAACTCTTTAAAAAAAAAATTGAATGAAAAATATCCTCTTATATCTCAAAACCCCAAACACATAGTCTTAATAGTGAGATCTACAAGCATAATCATGAGAGAGGAACAAAGTTGAAGTTTGAGCATTTGAAGACGAGATGTTTTTGTTTCCAAAAATCATCTACATATCACCTCAAACCCTTGAAACTCAGTAAAGGCCTTTTAGGCCTAGAAACTAGTCTTGAAGCCTAGAAGGCTCACACCACCATGAAGACACCTTCAGACTCTCATACAAATAAATGACACCATGATAAGGTGTAAGGAGAGGTTTAAAGTCATAAATGATATGTTTCAAGTATATGAGAGTAGGGGAAGGTCAGTTTTAATATCAATAAACTATTTGAACTATATAGTCTAGACATCCAATTTGACCCACTTGTTTGGACACTCATATCTCTCACCACAAAAAGACTTGAGTCAAATTATATTATAAGGAGATAAGAAACCTATAAAAATTTAAATACATGGAGTATTGAGTTTTTTTGAGAATATTAGGTTTATGAACCATTGCTAAGACTACAAGAAGGTCTAGAATGCATATAGAGAGCTCATGGTCAACTTCCCTATGTACGTATCTTGACACACCTTTTACATGGGAACCCAAGATTATAAGGAAAGTTAAAGGAGTATATGGAATAAAAATCCATGGAAAGAAGTTTTTTTTGGAGGTCTGTACTTTATGAACCATCGTTAAGAAGGTGGACCTCCAAAACCCTCACTAAACCTTACTACATACCAATTTTGAGAAAAGTGAAGATTCTTGAACCCAAATACCCATTAATCACCTAATAAACACCTAGATTATATAGAACAATTAGAGAGATTATTTTTCATGGAATTTTTTTGTACACATGGTGTATGGGCTTGTCAAAAAATAAGGTTATAAGAGAAAAAAGTGTAGAAAGAGATGTACAAGGTAGTTTAATAAAGTATAAATCATTGTAGAGTGAAGCTTGAATTTTTTTATATCTCATAAATTCATTAGATGATCCAAAATATTATTTTAAGTACTACTATGAGTTCAATCTAATGAGCCAGTCTGTAGTAGTGAAGGATAAGGTGACCTAGTCACCTAGTTTGGGAGGTTTTATAGATTTTTATTACTTAAAAGTACTTATATCATGATTTGAGGCATTGTTTCAGGCCTAAAAATCACTTCTTCATAGGTTTTAAAATTTTATTTTATACTTTTATGGCTACCAAACACTAGTAGTTAGGCTACTAGGCTTAACTAGCATAGTAGACCTACTTCGTCAATCAAGTGAAGTTCATAATGACATAGGGAAACTAATATATGAATTAATTCATATTAATAAAATTGATAACTAATTATTTAGATAGTGATCATGCCACATATCTGACCCTTAAATTTCAATCACATGCATAATTATCCCTAAGTTTCAATCACATGCATAATTGGTCTTTAACTACCAAACACATGCATAACTGATCTTGAGAGTCAATCCATGAGTTAAATGGTCCTTAAATGGAAAATCACAAGATTTATCTAAAAAATTAAAAGCATGGCATGATTAAATATGATATTTAATCACTCAACTACATCTTCAACTACCTCATCTCAACGCATAAGGTCATGCAAGATCATCAAATATAGAGAGACTTTTTGAGGACTATTTATAGCTGTTTGTAATTGAAGTGATACTTAAGTTGATGATATACTGATGTTATCATCTTATCCTCTACATAATTTATTATTTTTCTCACCTTATTTTATATATATTTAGGCCTTATGGATTTATTTTGGGATCCCTTAGGTTGGTATACAAAAACTATGTTGAAATTGTAAATTGCACCTTGAGTTAATGAGAGAAGATTGTTAAAGACTTATTCATGGTTGTTAGTTCATTTATTGATTGTTGATTTGTACATATGTATGATATTAATATTATTTTTAGGTACTTTCCTTCACCTAATTCTATGTTATCATCCTCTACAAGTCACATGAAATGTTAAGAGATAGAATTGTGTTGAAAAGTAAGCTATTTTACAATGTCTTTCATAGACCTCTATTCCTATACCTTCAAGTTGTAGACCTTTTATCTAACCTTCATATATAACACCCATGTTTAAGATTTTTTTAAGAAATTATTTTTGACAAGTTATTCCCTTTTGATTCAAAAGTGTGTTAAAAGATAAGGTTAAGAGAGGATCATTCAAGAATAGGTGCATCACCATCACTAGTATAGGCTTTCCCTTTCAGTCATATTTATAACTCTTTTCACCCCCCAAAGAAAATATATTTTAGGAAAATGATTCAAAGTTGATACATTAAAGGAGATAGCTTCATAATATAGAGGTTTGGTTTATCTATAAGTATCCCATAGCCTATATACTAGACCAATGTTAGTCCAAGTTTGAAGGAGAACTGATAATCTGCTTCACAGGTTGTAAACTTGAGTTACTAATAGTAGCAAATGAACCCATAGTTCTTATTTATCTAATGTAAAAAAAAATAGTTACCCTTATACATATTTTTTGACCACCTTAGTTTACTTGTTAGATTTATGATGATATGATGAAATATGTTCTAACTGAGTACCCAACATGTGAATAAATAAGTCCATAAGTTATTAGTATATATGGGATTATAATCACTTAAAATAATCTTGCGAGTACCATGAAACTTTTGAATTGTATTGAGAACATAAAATGATACTGTATTAGATACAAATGGCTATGATAAGGAGAAAATAAGCATATTATTTGATCTTATCCATAATTACCATGATGACATTTTTACCTTCATACCTTGATAACCCTATAATGAAATTCATGGAAACCTCATCCCATCTCTATCTAGGGATGGATAAAATCTTTGAAAGACCTAAAATATTAAATGTTTCACCTTTGTTCTCCTAACACACCATACATTCAACCACATTTTTTTATATATCCCCATTGATTCCTTCTAAAAATAAATATTGATTAATTATATGATAGGTATTAAAAAATACTAAGTGCCCCCTATTGGAGATACATGAATCTCTTTAAGGATATTGGATTTGAGGTTAGTTTTATTACATAGGTATAATCTATCTTTATACCATAATTCATTCCCTTTCCATGAAAACTTTGTAGAAACACCAGAACCTTAATAAAAACTCTAAATCAAAACCTATATATCCATGTCTTTATTGAATTCAAATTGTGCCTCTTCCAGCCAATATACATACCAAATGGTCATTACACATAAAAAGGCCTCAATGGAATCATCCCTTCTTGAAAGTGCATCTACTACCACATTCTCTTTTTCTTTCTTAAAGAAAATATCAAAATTACATACCAACATTTTAGTCAACTATTTTTATTATTATTCTAATGATAATTATTGTTCCCAAAAATATTTGACACTTTCATGATGACTCTTTCCTTGAAAGTGTTTACCCATTAGATAAGGTCTCTATTGTTTGACTGTATGATGAATAACCATCATTTCTTTCTCATAGATTGTCTTAAACTAATCTTTTCCTTTGAGTTGGTGACTTTTAAATGTAATTTATCTTCTATCATGCATGAATACTACCCCCATGTTATGATCTTGATGTGTGGATTCATTGAAACCTCAAGATTTTGGTGTAACAGTTCATTCAATTTGGTATCAAAGCCTGCACCCAGGTTTAAGTCATGTAGTGGGTGTCTACACTAGAATTATAGTGTTTATTCAAGTCTCATAAATGTGAAAGATATTAATGTATGGGTGAAAAATCTACCTAGAGTATGGGAATTAGAATCATAGTGGGATTTTATGAATTTGGTGTGAATATTTCATAATACCTCAAGGTTTTAGTGTAATGGTTTGTAGCACCCACTTCCAATAGAGGTAGCATCTCCACATTATCATCCCCAATTGTGTCATCTTAGATGAGGTTATATAATCTAAGGTCTTTGATGGTATAACCTAATGTATAGATTCACTAAAACCTCAATGTTTGGGTGTAATGGTTTATAAAATTTAGTATCAAAGCCTCCACTTGGGTTTGAATCATTGATCGGGTGGCTACCTTAACATTACATTATTTATCTAGTGATCATATATTTGGGGATCTTGAGTATGGTCATAAATCCAACATAGAGCTTAGTCTTTAGAAACATGTTAGAATGTTATGATCCTAATGTGTGTATTTCACTAAAACCTTTAAGTTTTAGTGTAATTATTTGTTACATTTAATGTTATCAACCATTATAACAAAACCTTAAATATTCAATGAATTTATACATTATGATCATAACATCCCATGATGCTTCTAAAGCAAAGAATCTAGGATAAATTTTATGCTTGCACATTAGGATGCCTACACATATAAGCCATATATTAACATAGCCACCCACTCCATGACTCAAACTTGTATGGAGTCTATAATACTAAATTCAATAAAACATCACACTAAAACCTTGAGGCACATTAGGATCATAACATCGATCTTGATGTACAGGTAAAAATATAGCCTAGTGTTTGGGATTTAGAAGCATGGTTAGATGTTATGATCCTAATGTGAATATTCATTGACATTTTGAGGGTTTCATTTGATGGTTCATTACATTTGGTATTAGATCCTCCAACTGAATTTGAGTCATGGAGTGAGTGGCTACATTGGCATTATAATGTTCATCTAAGAATCATACAAGTGGAGGAACCTAATGTATGGCTATAATTCTAGCCCAAATTATAGGCTTTTGAAGCATGATGGGGTGTTATGATCTTGATGTGTGGATTGACTGATGTCTCAAAATTTTATTATAATGGTTCGTTACATTTGGTATTCGAGACTCCACCTAGGTTTGATTTATGGAGATGGTGGATATGTCAGCATTGTAATGTCCATCTATGGCAAGTACATGTGGGGATCCTAATGTATGGGCACAAAATCTAGCCTAGATTTTGGGCTTTGGAAGCATGGTGGGATGTTATGATCCTAATATCCAAATTCACTGATGCCTCAATATTTTGGTGTAATGAATCACTACATAATTATTCTAAAGCCCATAATTTGGGTTAGTTTGACATTAATTTAATGTTTTTCCAAAACTAAGATTAAATTTTCCATGTGATTTGAATTTTATTCTCAAGTTTTACTATAGATTATGATTTCATAAAAAAACACCAACATAAACTTCCTTAAAAAAGGCCTAAAAATAATATTCATTAATTTTTGAAATGTCGATGGTGCATGTAAGAGACCAAATGACATTACCATAAACTTATATAGGATTTCGTGAGTTATGAAATTTGTTTTATGTATATCCACATCTATGATATGAATTTGACGATACTTAGAATGGATATGTAGTTTGGTAATATAAAGAACACCATGTAATTTATCAAAAAAATCACAAATTATTGGGATAGGGAGCTTATCTTTGATGGTGTACTTTTTAGATTATTTATAGTCAAGGAACATCCTCCAAGTGTCATCCTTATCACACACCATGACCATTAGGTATGAATATTCACTTTGGCTATGTTAGATAATACTTACCTCAAACATCTCATGTACCATATTTTAAATTTCTCTTTTTTGGGCATATAAATGTATGTAGAGTTTGATGCTTGGTGATGTGCTAAATTGAATCAATCATATGGCATGATATGTTATATTATTGATGGTAACCCTTTTGGAATTATGCCAAAAACCCATAAATGGTCATCAAAAATAATTTGTAAATCAATATGTGTAGACACATTTGTTGACTAAACTTATATGGAAAATAATCACACTACAAAGTCTTCAACACCTTTATTAAGAATCTTTGTCATCTAGTGTGAACTAATTGGGTGGGTATTTTTTTCCCATAATCCATGTAGTTCAATTATCATACCTTCATGATGAAAGTTCATGACTAATTCTTGTAACTTCATCTATATTATGCCTAAATTTTTTATCCCTTGAACTCTTAAAATAATGTTAGCCTGGCCCATGGGAATAATAAAAATAGGATAATCACGCATGTCGTCCCCCATAACAATATTAATACTATGGGATTTTCCAAAATAGTTGATTATGCCACCATATGTAATCATTAGCTAAAATTATGGAGATCGATAAATAAAATAGGTTAAATGAGAAGCCAAATTAATATTTATGAAGTTATATATAATTTTTGAGTCAATCAACATTGTCACCTTATATTTCAGTAAGAAACCCACCACCTTAAGAGTTTGATGGGTATTAATACCTAAAATGGCATGAAAAGAGATAAAAGTTTGAAAATATTCATATTCTTCCTATCACTCTTCCATACCTTCCACTGAGTCCTCATCATTTTCTTCATCTTCATTGGCACCTTACATGTAGAACAACTTATTTTCTACACATTTATGTCAATTGGTCAGCTTTCTTTCATAGCTAAAACATAAGCTTTTGGCACACTTGTCTTCAATTTTCTAAGAGGTCAATTTTGTAGTTTGATGAAATTATGGTGATATGAAATTATGTTTTTGGCCATGAGTGAAATTCCTATGTTTCACCAAATATTTTTCCTCTACTTGAAGCATGAATGGTATGGATACAAAAACAAATGTTTTTATTAAATATGTGAACCTAAAGTTGAATGTTATCATTTATCCACCCAAGAATAGGTTAGTCATGTTTTTCTCATTGTTTTCATCCACACATAAGTATAAATTCTATAATTTATGAATATAATACTTAATAATACCTATTTATACAACTGGGCTGATTGATTTTTTTTTGAGATGATGTTGTGATAGTGAATCACAAATCCTCAATGAACGCTGATCAGGTAACATGAGAACCCTTATTTTTATTTTGAGCACACAACCACCTATATAAAATAAAATATTTAGGTTCTTATATAGACATACAATGATCACCTTTTACAAACATTGAGTATGATGTATATCAAATACATTTTCTATTTACTTGATCTAAGTGAGTGGATCCTTATTAAACTTGTGCACTTCAACTTTTGGCAACATGTGTTTCAAACCAGTATTAGATTTGTGATTGTTCAGATTGGGAGAACCCAAATGGAGTGGTGTATTATTAGTTTTTTGAATATCAAATGCAATATTTGTCAACTACCCACTCAAAGTTGCCAACTAATTATTCACAAAATTCATGTCCACTTTTAATACATCGAGATCATCTTTCCTCTCAATGCTTTATAAGTATGACTAAATTTGGTGAATCAACTAAGAAAATGAAGGATCTAAATTTATGGACTCCATGTCATCCTTGTGAGGATTTTTGGATTTTCTTTCCCTTTCCCACATCTGAGAGTGTTATGACCAATGATGCACAAATCCTAGGAAGGAGGGTTTTGGGCTCAAAAAAAGTGTACCCAAATATTATATTGTTGTGATCATATTGACAAAATGAATCCAATGACTATTAATTTTCACAAGGGAGAGACCATAAATAAAGAATTGTGTTTTTCAAAAAAAATACTTTAAATAATATTATAGTGATGATTAAACTAAATTCTTCCTAGATTGTAAGTTATGTATTTTCGATCCTTCAACTCTCTAGATCATCAAAACATCAGATCTAAAAAATAATATCATAAAAGCATGACCAAATCAATGCTTTGATACCACTTATAATTAAAGTACTTATATTTTCACAATAATGGAATAATATATCACAAATATAAGAATAAAATAAACATATCCATAACAATAATTGATGAATGGTAAAAAGACGTGATAAATATGACATAACTACTTTGAGGGTCAACCTCTAAAATAATGTAATAAGAGAAGAATTTTTAATATGATGATAAAATACTAATCAATATCTATTATATATACCATACTTATCCATGGTTATTCCATAGGTTGATCTTACTATGAACATAGAGAAATGCAATAAGTTAATATGAAAGGTATGTAAGCCATTATATATTCGCACATATCTATAGACACACTATATGATAATGTTGTCTCAAAAAATATTTTTTTTGAGCTTATGGGGACTTTAACAAGACATATAAACTTCCTTATGCAGTTACTATTTAGAATTAACATTCCTTGACCACATTCTATGGAGAAATATGCTACCTTAGTTGAGTCTAAGGAGATTACCATGTGATTATAGAAAAAGATGTCTATCCATGTTGATCACATAATAGATATGTTCTTATGTCTCAAATTACCTATAAAAAATATGATCCCAAAAGAAATTAAGTTTCACATAAATGACCCTCTTTTATTTAATAACATCTAAATAGGTGCCATCATAGTTAAGAAAGACTTAATTGATGAAGGTTATAACACTTGTATCACCTATTTTGAGTTCATCAAATCCTTAGGAGTTTCAAATGCAACCTTAATTTTATTCCTATCATGTGTCAAGGATATTGTAGAAAAAATGCTTGTATTAGTATGTGTTTATCTTCCTATCACTAAAATACCTATTATGATTATAGTGAAGGCTATGATCTTATACTTTCCATTTTCTTATAACATTTTTCTTGGTCATGTATGGCCTCATTTCATGAGAGATATAGCCTCTTACACTTGCCAATACATGAAGTTTACTTAAATGGGTTCCTTCTATAAGGTACAAGGTGATGCGATCCAAAACTCAAAAGCTTTGGTCAAAAGATAATTTAGAAATAAGAACAATCTAATTCAAATAATGCTATCTCTAAAAAGAGATGTTTTGTTAAATCAAAAATTATAGATACAAATATATGCTTATCTCTGGGAAGAGATGTTTGCCTCCCCATTTTGAGAAGTTCTTCATTTATACATATTATCTCATGGGAGATTGAGTGGCTTGAGGAATTAACAGGTGAAGACTTAAGATAATACAACATTCGAGGAAATAATTGTCGTCAACAATTTGACTTCCAAAATTTAAAATAATACAGAGCTTGAGGACATAATGGGTGAGGATTTAAAGCAATACAAGATTCAAAGAATTAACTATCACCTGATAATTTGGCATCCAAGATTTAAAACAATACAAAGTTATGCACAGCCCTACCCAATCTACCAACCGCCCGCTCTAGGGCCTTACAACAACTGCTTCAGTAGCCACAGTCCATTATACCACCACATCTTGGCACTCATTATACCACCCAAATTATTTCTCAAATCATTCCTCCCTCCTTGAAAAGTAATGGTCTCCATTGCATCAATGTTCCCCATTAGGCATGGTAGTTATGTCTTGATTTGATTCTTGATGCACACTTGGAAGGGACTGTGGTTTATGGAACTGTGTAGGGCCCGATTGTTCACCATTTATGTCTGACCATTAGTATATGGATGGAAGGCCATGAACTTATTCAACCTGGTATCTATTTTCTTTTGTTGTTATGCAGTCAGGGCTATAACATCAGCCCTTTTGGATTCTTGTGGCTTGAACACCATGAGAACAAATTTCTTAGCACTAATCAGAGAGATAGATGTAGAAGGTGGTACTTCTGATACCCTATAGCGCTATGTTCCAAGAGTGAGAGTGATCCTTCTAGTTCTTGATTCATATATACCATGTCGATCATACATGAATGTTTACCAATGAGTACATCACAAACATCTAGATTGACCACATCACATAAGACCTCATCTTGGATAGGTTGTATTGCATATGAGAGAAGACATTGGTGGGTGACACAGAGGTTTATCCCTAGACTCAACCATCCAATACTGTATAGTTTTGGGTGAGGCTTCATGGACAGATTTAAGATTTTCACAACATTAGTAGAGATTAAATTATTTTGACTTCCACTATCAAGAATTAAATGCAGAGGCTTACCTTTCACCCATAACTTAGAGTGAAACAACCTTTCCTTGTCATCTAGCATCTCGTCATGTGTCTATGATGAAGTTATAATGGCTTCAAGATCAACATCTATAATTTATTCTTTAACCTATTTGACTACAGGGTTTGTATGAGGTAGAGCAGTAGATGTTGATGATGGTGACTCATAAAGTAGTGATTTGATAGCTCAACATTCTTCTTTGGAGTGAGATCTAGATTTGTGATAACCACACCACTTCCCAGTCTTTCCTTCCTTTTACTTCCAATTTTGGCCTCATGTTTGACCTTCTTTATCACTTTTCCATTTTGAAGACTAATTCTTTATATCGATTCTTACATGCTTCTACTCAATCTTTACTATGAACTTGTATGCGTCATCGATGGTTTCCAAATTAAAGAGTTCCATTTCTCGCTATATGTTCCATTATAGTCTGGCATGATATTTGAGAACCTTGTGTTTCTCACTTTCTTGGATGCCTAGTCTCGCAAATAGAGAATGAAAAATGTTAGTGTAATCTTGAACAAATTATTCCTTACCTTGGTGAAGTTGCTGCCACTCTATATATAGATCATCATATGCTCTGATGGGATAGTATTCTTCTTTCACTACTTCCATAAAATTATCCTAGGTAAGTTCCACCCTAAGGCCAATGATATTTGTACTAAACCTCTTTTTGTAAACTTCCCACCAGTTTTTCACAGGCAATGATGATTTTAAAAGAGCAAAAGCGATCTTTTCTCCATCAGTGAACTTATTTACAGAGAAGTAGGAAGATAGTTGATCCAACCAATTTTCTACTACATCAACATTGATTTTTCCTTCAAATGTGGGAATATCAAAATTTACCTAAACCTCGAAGGGTGTTGGGGCACTGAAAGGAATTTCCCTTGATGAGAAGCCAGGATGTGTAGTTATAGAGCTAGAATTTCCCATAGGAAGTGTTTAAAGAATTTGAGTAAATTGTTGTAGCATCTGTGCTTGTTGGCATTTAAGGGCTTCATTCACCATTTCACTAAAAGGATTAGATGTCTTAGTGTTGTCTACCATTTAAGGTCATTTGGAGCGAATAGGTGTAAAGTTTGGAAGCTTTGTTGCTTCCCACCTAAGTTTCCTGTAGCCTGACCTCGTCCTCAGGATCATACATTCTCAAGACAAATTGATCTGATACCACTGATCCAAAACTTGAAAGCTTTGGTCGAAAGATAATTCAAAAATAAGAACAATCCAATTCAAATAATGCTATCTCTGAAAAGAGATGTTTTTTTGAATCAAAAATTGCAAATACAAATATATGCTTATCTCTGGAAAGAGATGTTTCCTCCCCATTTTGGGAAGTTCTTCATTCATACACATTATCTCATGAGAGATTGAGTGGCTTGAGGAATTAATGAGTGAAGACTTAAGACAATACAACATTCAAGGAAATAACTATAACTGACAATTTGACTTTCAAAATTTAAAACAATACAAAGCTCGAGGACATAACGAGTGAGGATTTAAATCAATACAGGATTCAAGGAATTAATTGTCACCTAAAAATTCAACGTCCAAGATTTAAAACAATACAGAGCTACGTGCAGCCCTACTTGGTCTACTAGCTGCCCACTCGGGGCCCTTAAAACAACCTCTTTGGCAGTCGCAGTCCATTATACCACCGCATCTTGGCACTTGTTATACCACCCAAATTGTCACCCAGATCATGATGCCAACCCTTAAACTTTTGAAAAATTCCATAAATGTGGTGTATATAAAATACCTACCCTTGAAATTTTATCTACTATCCCATTATATGGTTACCATCATTTTAACTATCATATCTATTCAAGTATAGATTCTAATGATCACCCTATTCTTATAGGAAACATCCCATAAAACCTCCTTGATTTCAATGATGATGAGATTAATGAGATTAACTTAGAAATAAAAATAATTGTCCTCCCTCATAACATCATAACTTAGTTTACACCTACTTTGAGACCCCTTTCTCACAAGAGGCCAACTAATGAGATTCTTGCTTTTGTGATCATTCCTAAGAAGCCAACCTTTGAAAATTATTATAGTGGGATAATGTTCAAATCCCTCAATATGGATCTCACCATTTTTTATTAAGATTATGGTTACTAATTAAATGATCCATAATTTTGTGGCTATGCCAAAGTTAAGTATGTTAAAATCATATGTTACCAATCCTCCCTTCATTAATCTTATGAGAATTTTGTTTTCTTTAGAGTTAACCTAGTTGAGTTCTTAGGCCAAATGCACCTTCTATAAAAGTTATATTTTTTACTTTGTCACTTTACTAATGATTTCTCTTTTAGGGTCTTATCAATTCATGAATCTCTATAAGTACACACCTTAAGGGGTGTACTAGGCATAAGATGGGATTAGCTTGTGGGACTTTGCAATAGATGTTTGCATCATATTTTTTCATAACATAATGAATATCATCTTGACCTCCTTTGAGTCTATTTTAATCTTACTTCTCCATCTACTTTATGTATATATTTAATATATTTCCAATATATTATTGTATTAGTGTGGATGGTAAATATATTTTGTATTTGGTTTTTATTGTAATGTATAAGCTAGCTTGATACATTATTTTTACTATATCAGCCTAGCTGATAATTTAATGTGTCATCCAACATCTTCCAAATGTATCATCCTAGCCAATACCATTGGCCTAGAGTTTAAGGTTGTGTTTAGGTATTAGATCCATATATATATATATATATATATATATATATATATATACATACATATATATATATATACATATATATATATATACATATATATATATATATATATATACATATATATATATATATACATATACATATACATATATATATATATACATATATATATATATACATATATATATATATATATATATATACATATATATATATATATACATATATATATATATATACATATATATATATATATACATATATATATATATACATATATATATATATATATATATATATATATATGTATGTATGTATGTATGTATGTATGTATGTATGTATGTATGTATGTATGGGTCAAAATTCATTCTTAAAAATATTTATCACATTCACATTATTTTCTTGCACTCATATTTATTCCCCTAAGTTATATTTTGGAGAGTTAGATGGTTTAGAACCTTGTCTTGGATGTATTGTCTTATGTTGTCATTAAAGCTCAATAGGAGAGGTGCTTGGAGTTCCTTACTAAGGATATCTCTATCTTCGTCTTAAAATTTGAGGTTTTCAACTTAATACATCTCTTGAAAAGGGCCATATGAGCTAAAGGGGGATATTAAAGCATCAGTGGGTCCACCCAAAGGTAATTATGTATTTCCTAATATTCTTTCCTTTATTTAGTTAGTAGATTATATATTGTTTGTTTGTTACTTTATGGATTTATGTATATATAATTTATTATTCTCTTCCTTAAAATAATTGGTATGGTATAGATATATGGATACTTAGGCTTTCATTTTATCACCTTACATTGCATATACCCCTATTTGGTTGACCATTTCACATTATCCTCTTTACAATCACTTACCCATCATTTACTTTACTTATCTTATTTACAATCACTTATGCATCATTGAGCCCTAGTGAGATCTATACCCCATGTCATAGGATTAAGCTTTGGAACCATTTAATTTTTACATTTGAGTGTATATTAACCTATACTAGGTTTACAATTATTTTAGGTTCTCACCTAATCACCCAAGTATATAGATTCTCTATTGATTGACCTTAATCAATTTCTAGTCTATTGAGAGGAGGATAGTTTTATGATATTCTATTATTATTTTGGTCAGATATTTGAACAAAACATTATATGGAATAATATTCAAACCATTATTTATTATGAATTACAATATATAGATTGGTTACATCCTGTATATTATAAAATAGATATTATTAAGGGAAAATAAACTTGATAAAATACCTCCTAAAATAACTAGTGAGTTATTTTATCTCAAATAGAACTCATGTACACACATAAGATTATATTCTCACCTAAAAAATAATGTGATTACTAACAATTCCTAAAATTCCCACCATAGTATGAACATAAACACATGTGCTTTACAATATTGGATGAAGGTAAAGAGGGAAAATCATTCATCAACCTCTCACTAACCAAATAAATGATGGGAACACATCGATTGAATTAGGGTGATAATTATGAAGAGGAATTTTACATCTATTTAGACTACACTCCTATGTATACAACATTTTATTTCTCAATTGAGTACATAATTTAGGAAAAGGGAACTATACCACTTATTTTCACACAAACAAAAACATAAAAAGAAACACTTATGCTACTATAGTAAAAGCAAACCCATTATTAGTGGTTGATGAGATGAAATTTTTTGCCTCCTTACATTAATTCCATCCTCTTATTGATATTATTTTATTAGAGGTATTTTTCATAATTTGGATTTTCTTTGTGAGAAGTATTTATTTCCAATCATTCTCATTTGTTTCATCAAAAACCATGGCACTCTCTTGTATTTTTCAATCATTTAGATCTTGTGCTCTTTGTATATATTTTATAGTCATGTGACTAGGTTATTTGTGTATGAAAGTGAAATATGATACATCTATAGCTTATCCTACTTAGTAATATCCAAGTTAAAAGAAGGTAATCAACTAGCAATATTATAGTTATAAATTTTTACATCAAGGTCATTACCAATTATGGATTTGCTAAACCTAAGGGATATATTAATAAACAATACCAAAGGAGAGGTTTTCATGTCCTCTATTCAAATGATAATATGCAATAACCCTAGATATGTCATATAATTTAATGAAAATAAACAAGTTAATCTAGTAAATGAACATGCAAGCTTATCTAGTAAATGAACATACAAACTAATCTAGTGCTTGTTAGGTCATTTATGATCCAAGATAATTTTCTATTTATTTAATGCTTTATTCAGTTTTGTTAGTAGTTAGTTGTGTTTGGGTTATTTTACCCATTGGTTGGTTTCGTAACCAACTTCCTCCTTTTATAAGACTTTTAAAGCTTACATGATGTAAAATTAAAAATAAGTTGAAAATTGAATATATTTTTATGATTATTTCTCTCATATTAGGCCTGAACAGTGGTATTAGAGCCACAACAAAATCAGAGGATTGAAGATAATACACTCGATACTTGAAAGGAGTTCTACAACACTTCATATGAGGATTGAAGAGTTTTTTTGTTTTTGTTTTGAAGAAACCAAATTCTAAGTTGTAGAGGACTGAACCAAGCAACACACTTGCAGAGATAAAATAAAAATCCAATTAATACACTTGCATTGATAAAAAAAATTGAAATGATGCAAAAATAATCCAAAATCCTATCCACAATACCTACATGAATATTTGAAATAGTTTTTTTATGTCCTGATAATAAAAGAATCAATAGTTTTGAGTTACATTATAAAATATATATGAAAACCTTTATGTAAGAATAAGAGAAGAAATTTGTATGAAATACTAGAATAATTATTGTTTGATGCTTTATTGTCCTTCATGAATCAACATAAATCCATTTTCATTAAAGTCTTGATTATATTAAAAGTGATCCAAATATGATCTAAGATAGGTGATAACTATATGACACAATAATATAAAATAACCCCAAAATTCTCAAATCCAAATAATGGCTTAGTAGGACTTTATTATATTTATTTTATTTATAATTTTATGGGCTCCACCAAAATCAAGGTCATTTGATTTCCTATACAAGTAAAAAGGCAAGTGTCATATTTACATGCAAATTAAAAAAAATACTTGGTAAAGATTTCCATGTAAATGGTATTTTTTATTTTCCATCCTAAACAATAAGGTTAACTATATTTTATCATCTTTTTAAACTCAAATTGAATAAAGATTAGTTTTATAACATGATTTTGTTAGTCACTTGAGGTAGTAACGGTCAAGGGTTCAAAACTTGTTAGGCTTGTATATGTTTTGGTCAAAATTTATTTTGACTTTGTTTTATATATCCAAAGCATTAAAAGAGGAGTAATATGAGATATAATGGTGTAAGAAATAATTATTTTTTACAATTATCATATTTTTTTTAATTGAAATCTATCTAGTGGGTCAAGGCCAAACCCCAATAGATTTCTTTATTTTCATAGCACCATAGCAAAAATTATGAGCTCAATCTTTGGAAATGGATGCTTAACACCAAAAAAATATAAGGAATGGTTGATGAATATATAAAACATGCTTATTTTTAATGATTTTTGGTTTAAAAAAAGAAAACACACTGCCAACTAAATCTACCAAATTACTTGAGTTTCAAAGGTGTGATAACCATGCCCTTGCTTTGTTAAAATCATCGTGTTTCACTCTAGTAGTTATCCATATTAAATCCATTAAAGTTAATCAATATAAATATTATAAAGTGTTAAAATATATACATGCTAAACACCCTACCTATAAGAAGAGTGATATCTTAATTTAGCTGATTAATAACAAGCTTAGTATTGATGAAGATGTATCTACATATCTATCTCCCATGAAAACATTGAAACAAGAATATTGCATAACTGGTGAAAAAATAGATGATGAAATGTTGATTTATATCATAGTGAATGGATTTAACTATACATACGCCATTTTTTTGAAAAATTCTACAACTTAGTGATAAGTTTAATGGTTCCACATTTGACTCTATTTATGATTTGTTGACTTTGGATGAATGATAATTTACAAAGAAGAAGAGTACGCGTACCTAAGATTATCACTATAAAAATAATAGGTCCCATCATAGAGATAATTTACATGTGTAGTGATAATTATAGAAGCACTCCTTGAAACACTTTCTAAGACACTTTTTAAGTCATTCTCTGAGACACTCTCCACACTATTCTAAATGATCTCCACAACATTCTCATCGACACTCTTCAAGATATTCAAAACACAAACATCACCATAGAAATTATTCTCACTCTTGTGGTTCTTATAATTATTTAGCTTCTTGTATATCTCATCAACACAATAAAGAGACCACATGTTTCAAATGTGGTGGTATCCTTATCGACGACCCTACTTTCCATATAAAATGAAAGCAAAGGTAAATTATGTGGATCATTATAATAGTAGATCTTCTAGTTACTCTATATATTATAGTTATTCTTGCACTTCCTTTAATTATGATGAATCCTATATGTCTGAGGTCTATGGTCCTAATACACCTAACAACTTTTTTAGAATGATAATTTATTTAACTATCTTATGTGAGCTACTAGGCTCAAGACTAGGATCTATTATAATAGTATTTTCTAGCTTGTGTTTTTGATTTTAGTTCTATTTTTGGATTTATATATATGAAATTCATGACATGAAGTAGACAATATTGTTTAATTTTGTTTCTCTTTTTTTATGGCTTCTCACCTCTTACTTGATAGGGGAGAAGATATAACATTTGGTTAGTCTTCAATTAGTTGTCAGTGATAGTGAAAGTTGAGAGGGGTTGTTATCACTTTTAATGTTGATAAAAGGTCAATAAATTTTTTTGGACATTAAGGAGATGTGTTATACATAGTATAGGTTAGTTACTTTGATGGGATTCTAGGTGAATCCTTATGTGGACTGATGTAGTTAGACATGATGTAGTCATGTTATAATATAATACAATATGATGATCATAGGGGATGAGTAGGCCTTGATCATTTTAATTAGAATTTTATGCCATAACTTTTAGGGCAACCTTTTATATAGAGTGACATCAATTTTGTTCAGTATTAGGATGTACAATAAACTAGTTGTAATTGTTTTAAAGTTTATTTAAGGAATTCAAACTCATTGTTGTAGTTATTTCATCTTATATACCCCTTTATAGCAAGGGGGAGTTTATTGGGTCATTTATGATCCAATATACTTTTGTATTTATTTAATGTTTTATTTAGTTATGTTAGTAATTATTTATGTTCAAGTTGTTTTACCTATTGGTTGGTTTTGTAACCAACTTCCTCCTTCTATAAGTTTTTTAAAACTTATATGATGTATCTAATTAAAAATAAGTTAAAAATTGAATATATTTTAATGATTATTTCTCCCATGTCAGGCCTAAATAGTGCTCACCAAATATTGTAGCACAAAGAATAAGATAATAAACACATAAAAAGTAAAGATAATTATATTCAATACAATATAAAACTAATCTTAGCAAGGAGAGATACAATTCACTCCATTAGTTTTGAAACATGTACCTATCAAATGAAGAGTTAGGAATACTTACCTTATTAGAGTGAACCAGTCATGCCTCAATCTCTCCCTTAGCCAATGGTGCTTTGTAAGAGGTTATTGTGGTTTTTAAGGATCAAAATTATAGATTATCTCTAGGCTAAAAAACTTCTTATATGCATCTAAGTCCTTCGTAAGAAAAATTATACTAATTCAAGGTAAAACCTTAAATAATGATGTGTAAATGAATGATCCTCTCTTTATAAATGAAGTGAATGGGTTATTTTTATCCAAGAAATGAACCTAAACCCTACCAAGAATTTATCCAACAAGGTCAACAAAGTCAATCTTATTTGGTAAGAAAAAGAGTCATTAGGCCTTGAACTAGGTTAGTTAGGCTAATAGAGTTATGTAACGTGTGATGAATTACCAATAAGATCAACTGGGATGATGTAGTAAGAACATGAATAGAAGGGAGTTTATGCTTAATGATGGGATATTTTGGATGGTGAATTTATTATAGGAGTATATAATTGGTTTTTAATTACTTATGGAGTTTGGATAAAATTAACTTGGATAAATTATAACCTCATTAATCCTCAAATTCATTTTTGATTGAAATTGACATCCAATTTTCCATTGCATTTTCAACAGAGTCAAACATCCATTATGTGCTTGTGTGTGATTTGTCATCTTTTTTTATGCATTTTTTCATTTTCAATAGAGTCAAACATCCATGATAATTATGTAGCATGGAAAACAAAAGTACAAATACATCTTGAGTGTGAAGACATTTGGTTAATTGTAGAAGGCACATGGGTCAAACATGCAATAGATGTTGATCAACAACAAAAATATGACAAGGCTAATAAAAAGGCTAAGTTAATAATCATGTTTGGAGTTTTGGATGAGGTACAACCTCATATTCATAGTGATATAACTACAAAAAATACATGGGATAAGCTTAAAATAGTATATAAAGCTAAAAGTAAAAATCAAATCTTGTATCTTCAGAGCCAATTACACCCTCTTGAGCTCAAATCATATGAAAAAGTAGAAGCATTACTTATAATGGTTACAAATTTATGGGATTTGCTTGAATATTTAGGAAAATTAGTGACAAATGATTCTTTGGTCCCTATAGTCCTTAGAGCACTACCCCTCGCATATAGATATTTGTGACCACTTTGAATGTCATAGGATAAAAACCAACCTTTGAGGTGTTGGGAAATTTGTTACAACAAGAGGAATCTATACATAATTTAGAGTAAGTAGATGATGAGCATGAACTCACATCAAATCAAAAGGGTAAGAAAGCCATGAAGGGTCCAAAACAATATCCAAAGTAGAATGAACAAAAAAACCAACAAAGGAACAATTCACGCTATTCTAAAGCATGCCAAATTTGTGTAAAATAGGGACATGAATTAAAAAATTATTGGTATATAAAATTTCATTAGGGATCATAAAGTAATAAATCCTCTTTCAATAAGTCACCATAAATAGAAAAGAAGCAACCACAATAATAAAATAGGTGGGAAAAAAAAATTCCAAGTCTAAACAACATGGAAATGTTGTTGAAGATGATGGTTATTCACATGAGTAATATGGTTTATCTACTTGAACACATGAGTGTAGAAATCATCCAAGTGCAATTTGGTATGTTGATTTAGGAGTAACCAGACACATGATAGGGAGAAAATATTGGTTTTCTACTTTGACAAAAACAAAATCAAAGGGAAATGTTTCACTTGGAGATGATACCTCATATACATTACAAGGTAGTGGTGACATCAAACTTAAAATTGGAAATAAAAATTGCATCATTTTAAATGTTATCTATTTTCCATGACTTATAAAAAATCTATTATCTATTAATCATCTATTTGACCACAACCTTATGGCTGAATTTGATCACCAAAATGGTCAAAAGTTTTGCCACATCAAAGATAAGCCTAGGAATTTCAAATTTATTTCCAAGGCTTCCAACATTGGATAAATTTTTCAACTTGATTTTATTTAAAATGATCATCAAACACTTATTATCAAAGATACAAAACTAGGCAATTTATGGCACAAAAGATATGTTCATTTGAGTTATGTTTATTTGATACAATCAAGAGAACAAGAAATCGTTCATGGTCTTCCCAAAATAAATCAATATTATAATATATGTACTAGTTTCTTAATAATAAAATAAAGAAGAGATCCCTTTGGAAACACTGAGAATCAATCACTTGGTAAGTTGGACTTGGTGCACATTGATCTTTATGGATATTTTGCTTCCAGTCTCAGAGGGTATAAATACTTTCATATTTTTGATGATGATTACTCACATAAAATGTGGGAATATTTATTAGAGACTAAGGATCAATATTTTAAAGTCTTAAAATAATTTGAGGCCATGATTAAAAATGAAACTGGTAGGAAAATCAAGACCCTTTACTTAGATTATGGGGGTGAATACACTAGTAATGAATTCTTGGCCTATATTAGTGAGAATGGAATTATTCAGTAACTAACAAATCCATATTCACCTTAGTATAATGGAGTTATGGAATGACATAATAGAGTCATAGTGGAAAATTTTCAAATCATGTTTGCAGATGCAAAATTGCCTAATACATATTGGGCAGAAGCTTGTCACATTGTAGTCGACTTGTTAAACAAGTCACCCACCAAAGCTCTTGATGGAATCACACCTCATGAAGCTTAGACATGTAATAATAAAAAGGTTACTCACCTTCAATTTTTTGGTTGAAAGGGATATATGAATATTCCTAAGAAGAAAAGGAATAAGTTGGATAAATAAACAAAAGAATGTATTTTTGTGGGATACAATGCACAATCAAGGGCATATAGGCTCCTTGATCTAGAAACAAAGAAGGTAATAATAATAAGAGATGTAGTGTTTTATGAAAAGACTAGAATCAATCCACCTTCTACATAGGCAAATGATATCGTAAAAAGTTTTGTGATATTTTTAGATAGTGATGGTGAAAGTGAAAAAGAAGATAGTCAAATAGGACCTCTAGCACCACCATCGATAGTTTAATATATGCCCAAATGGTATATAAGTACTATAAAAGATGATAACTTGAATGGAGTACTAGATACATCTAATTACAGACTAAGGATTTGAAGCATGGCTCGAGAAGAGGTTGTTATGGCCCTTATGAGTATTATGAAAGAAACATATGAGCTCTCTATAATAACAAAAGCCTTCATTATAGACCTTGGAAAGATGTTATAGATGAAAAATATCAATCACTGATGAAGAATAACACTTGGCATCTTATTTATCTTCCACCAAGGAAGAAAAGTATTTGATGCTAATGGGTCTTTAAGACTAGGTACAAAGCATATGGTAGTATTGATAAGTATAAGACAAGGATTATTGAAAAAGGGCATGCTTAGAAAGAAGGCATTGATTATGAGGAGACTTTTTCTCCCACAACTAAGATAAAGACTTCTAGAATGGTTTTTGATATGGATTCACATTTTGTATGTAAACTCTATCAAATGGATATAAAAAGTGCCTTTCTCAGTGGAGATTTTAAAGAGGAAGTCTACATGACTTAACCTAGAGTATTTGTGGCACCTATTTAAGAATATAAAGTGTATAGGCTTATCAAGTCTTTCTATGGGATAAAACAGGCTCCCAGAGCCTGGTACATCAAAATTGATGAGAATCTTGTACAACATGGATTCAACAAAAGTTCATATGATCCTAACCTCTACCTCAAACAACATGAGGAGGAGATTATTATAGTGATTGTTTATGTCAATGATATAGTCATCACTAGCAGCATAGTGAAGATGATCGATACAACTAAGAATGATCTCAAGTGATTATTTGATATGATAGATCTCAGGCTGCTACACTATTATCTTGGTTTAGAGGTATGTCAAAAGGAACATTACATTTTTGTTTCACAAATGAAGTATACCAGGACATTACTTGATAAATTTAGGATGATGGATTGTAAGCCTATTGCAACACCTATGGAGATAAGAATTCGGTTGTCTCATACAGATCCATCACCAGAAGTAAATGCAACTCTCTATCAATAGTTGATTGGGAGTCTCATTTACTTGACATATACTATGCTAGATATTATCTATGATTTCATCCATCTTTCTCAATTCACGTAGGAACCAAAGGTGACACATTAGAAATCAAAAAAGTGGGTATTGAGTTGTGTCAGAGGTATAGTTAAGTATGAACTATAGTATAAGAAGAATGATAAGTTATTCTTAACAAGATACATGAATGCAAATCATGCAACTTCTATTGATGATAGGAAAACCACTTCTAAATTTATGTTCTCTCTAGGATCTAGTTTAATTTCATGGGGAAGTAAGAGTCATAATTATGTTTCTAGATCTTCCATAGAGGTATAATATCACACTATAACAAGAGATATCTGCAAAGTGATATGGATATGTCACATTCTTTCAGGACATAGAGTTCCACATACTTAGCCTACAATTTTGAATTGTGACAATCAGGGTGTTCTACATCTTGTTCACAATCTAATGTTTCCTGAAAGAACTAAACACATAGAGGTTTAGATTCATTTCATACATGAACATGTTTAATAACACAACATATAGCTCCAATATTTCTCCACTTAGGATCAATGTGTAGATGTCTTCATGAAGTCACTTGCACATGATAAGTTTGAGGCATTCAGGAATTCTCTCTCTTCTTCTCTTTAGGATATGATCAATTAAGGGGTAATGTTAGAATAATTAATCTTATATATTTTTTAATAAATGTCTAAAGTTGTTATTAACCTTTGATTGACATAGGTTAGTTACTTGGGGTATTTCCTAGGTGTGATTAGTTGTGTTGTGATTCATAATCCCCTATAGTTTAGGAGGTTTAATCTCACTTCTTGTTATACAAATAAATACCTCTAGCTGTTCTTTTGTTTATTTAGTTAATGGAATTCATTCTAGCTTTCAAGTTTTAGATAATGGTATAAGGACTAAAAATCTTATGAAGCAACAAAGGTCTACCAACCCCTTTCCCAATGTACATTTTAAGGTGTGTACTCAGAGAGATTAAGACCTGACAAATTATTTCAATAGAGAAAGTTATAGTAAATGATAAAATTTAAAAATATTTTGTATATATGTATGCTCTACTTGAAGCCCATCACATGTCACATAGTTGTAATATGGAATGGTATTTTGAGAAATAATGTAGCAACACATGATGTTGAGCTAGAGAAATTAGATTAAAATGCATAAATTAAAATTCTGAAATTGAAATGATTGTAGGAAATAATTGAAAGTACCATATACATACCTTGACTTACCTTTATCATTGAATAGTTGTTTGTTGTATTTGTAGTCTTGATTATGGAGGGAACATTAACTAATTTGGATAAACCCTAAGGATAAAGAACCAAAGATAAAAAACCAAACAAATGTAGGGGAATTTAAAAAAATGAAAATTTCATAACTGAATAAGTCACTTGGAAATTTGGTAAGCTAGGATGAAAAAGGCTTAGTTATAACTAAAATACCAAGTAAAGTAGATAAAATGAGAGTAAACTAGATAAATGAAAAGCTAAGGCTACTAAATGATCAACAAACCTAAAAAATGTAAAGTAAGTAGAAAATCATACTTAAACAAATATGGAAAAACAACATTGATGAATGAGAAATAACAATCTAGATTCACAAATGGAAAAATTGAATATAAAAAAAATGGAATTATCTACAAAAAGGGTTGACAAGTGAATTTATAATTTTTACATATAACTAAGGAAATATGAGAAGGAAAAGGAAATTATTTAAAGAAATAATGCATAGTCACTCAAAGATACAACTTTTTTTCTTTAGATAGATTAAACCAAAACAAACTTATTATGAGCATATCTTAAAAGAGATGAAGAATAAGGAGTATAGAAGTTGGGAAGTAGATTTATAAAAAAATTGCATATAGAGGGGGAGTATTAAATGGGTGGTGAGAAAAATGTAGATGATACCAAGGTATCGAATATTTATAAAAAATAAGACACTCAAATCAGGTTAGCAACATAAAAAGACTTTTGACATTAAGGAATCTAGAGAACTTGCCTAAGCTAAACAAATTTTGGGTTATCTAGTGAAGTATAAATATTATCCTACGAAGGTTATATGCATGAAAATTAAAATGGACCTAATTTCCCACAAAATATTCCTCATTCCTTGGTACCCCTTACAGAGTCATTGACCTATTATGAATATTGGGTACTTGCATGAGAAAGTAGGTAGTAGTATAGATAATTTTTAAATATCATATCCCACCAATCTACTAGCCTACTACACCCTAATAGACCTCGACACTATCATGAAGCCTATTGTGGAGATTGAGATTTGACTAGAATAAGAGATGTGCTTGATAATTATGTCTTTTGATATGATATTTACTTTTGATTTTATATATGTATTTTTATCATTACATTTTATTATTAATTTATTTGGTTTTTAAATTTTTATGACTGTTTGTCTTCTTCCTCCATATGGATTCAGAAAACCAAACATGGGTGTTAAAAATTAATATCACTAGAAAACTTATATTTAATAGCTAAGGAAAAGAACTTAGAGGACATGGCATCTAAGACTCTTTTAATTCCATGTTAAATGATAATGTTATCTTTAAACTAATATTGGTGTGCCCACAGTGGAATTATCATCTAGGAAAATTCTACTAAACATGGAATAATTGAGTTTCCTAAAATCACTAACAATGTGAAAATGTAAAATAGATACAATGATAGGTAAGAATGATTCCATATCATAAGAAATAATGTAAGTGTAGGAAAACATGAAAAAATAGTTTGTTTAAAGTTGTTTCCAAAAGATAAAATAATTAATTTTGAGAGTATGAAGTCACAATCATTAACCATTGTCTTATTTTCCAATAAAAATGCTTAGTTTAAAAAGAATTTTTAGAAACTAAAAAATTTGTGAGGAAGGATTAGTCCTATCAGAGGTCTCATAGTACAACTGAAAAAAGAGATAAATTGAATAAATGAAAATAAATTTGTAAAATGACAAATTAATTATAAAAAAGAGACATTAAGATTTAACTAGAAAACAAAAGATATTCATGAAGATGGTTGGGTCTTATCCATGGTCTTATGTTGCAACTCATGAACTAAATGAAAATAATAAAAGTAGACTGAAGGACCAATGATAGGAACTAAGGCTACTGAGAGTAAAATAATGCTGTATATTAGAGATATTTGTAGGAAACTTTCAATAAGTGTTAGTATTTATAGTATATGGAAGTATGGGAGAAGCATGCAGAATGATAAATATTTTAAGTAAAACATTTCTTTAAAATTTGAGAATTAGTAGGATATTTTAAAATACATTCTTAGGTTTTTTTTAATCGATAAGTACTAGGACCAAGGATTTATTTTACAAGGTAAGGAACCCACCATTTCTAGGCATACTTGCATTTTATGTCGTGTATAATATAGTTGGAGTACTAGATCACCAATATTAAAATTTCAAACTTTAACTTTTTTATTATGTTGCTTAGTAGTGTGAGCTTTGTATTGGTGATTATTTTTTAATTCATCTATATGATACTCATCCAAGAAATCTAAATCATGGATACATTGTTTACATAATTATTCATCAAGAATAATACCATTAAGATAAATATGTAATGATGGTAGATCAAATTCTAAAGGTAAGGCTAATTCATAACCATATACTAATGAAAATGCCATTGCCCTAGTAGTAGTATGTGTGGGCTAGATATTTTGTAAGAATTCAAAATTACGTAGGTAGTCATGGGATTAAATCCCCTTCATTTAATGGTGAAGCTCCCATTTTATTTATTTATCTACTCTTAGTTACTCTCTATCTAGAGCTATTTACAATGTATGTAAATTAAATGTAAAATTGCTTTGCTTTGTAGGTATTACTTTAATCACTTTTTTCATGAACCATAACAAAGAGATTATGTAGAAAGTAAGCAACTAGATTTGAGAATTTTGAAAGATAATAGGAGGATAAGAATATAATTACTATGTTTGAGAAAATAGAATTTGCATTTCACAATAGGTAGCCTTAACAGAGTCTATTGTATCTATGCAAGTAGATACATATTTAAAAATGATAAATTTTCAACAAATGATTTAAGAAAACTTATGAATTCAATTCAGATTTAAGGATAATACAAAGTTTACCATTTTATATTCATAGAACACATGAAATGATTTCCCTTGGACACAAAGTTCTTTAGAAAATTCAATTGTCTTCTTATTCAAATTTATCATAATTTATATAAGAAAATTCGATTATCTCAAACTCAAAGTTTTAGATTTCTTAAACTACTTGCAGAATTTGCTATCTTTGCTTCTTTACCAAAATTCGTCATCCCCTGGCACGTAGGATAACATTCATATTTATACAATATGAAAAACTAGAATCCTAATAGGAGTCAACTTCTTTAATTCAAATGTGATGTGCTAAAAATAGAGACTATTAAGTACCAACTTCCCCAAACCTCTCGTTCATGTCATGCAATGATCAGTGCCAAGTAGCCTCTTTACATCTCTAATTTGAATTGATTACAAATTCTTTACATGCAGTGCAAAACTATATGAAATAATTTAATTTTACAAAAAGACTTCAAGTAATGATACTTGAATAAAAATATAAGGAAAGTAAAAGAAAAGAAAGAACTCACTTCAATCTTCAAGCAAGACTTAATATAACTCTTTAACTTGATCTCTACATTTCTCTTTATACTTAATATGGTATGATATTATTACTTAGAGGAGTCCATCTTCTGGTTTTACAATTGCTTGTCTTTCTATCTCAAACCTCATTATTTCCCTTTCAAGCCTTTTACATTGAGATTTAACTTTCTCAATCCTTGACCCTATCCTCTTCAATTTTGTTTGAAATTTCATCAGGACTTTGATAGATCTAGTTGTAAAGGGGGACATGACTATTTCTATCTTCTATTTGAACTACTCCATCAATTGCTTAGATATTCTTGAGATATCAGTTATCCATATACTTGTGATCCCAAAGTAACAATCTTATAGGTCAAAATTAGTATCACATGCTTCATATTCTATCCTCTTCATTTCTTTAGCTATATCTGAAAGGATCCTTAAGTAAAAAGAAAAGAGATAATCATCCTATTTTATTCTCTTTATAGAGGGATTAATTTGTTCCCTAATTATCATTTTATCATCTAAAACCAATATCAGCTCAAGAATTTCCTGTTGGAGTTTATAAAGCTTGTTTTCATTCTCCAAATCTCTTGTATCTTGTTCAAAAGAGCATTTTGAGCATATCTACTAAGTGAAAAGAATATCTCAGATTTTTGCCTCATATTTTCAATCAATTTTTCCATTTCCTTAGCCTTATCTTTAGTATCTTCCACTTCAGTAATCACTTGTTGAGAAGTCATAATATATATAAGTAAAACTTGTTGAGGAGTTGACTTCACCACTTTAGTAATTATTTGACATAACTGATCATTCTAATCCTTCAATTTGGATTTAACAACATTCTCTCCATCCAGATTTTTAAAGAGAGTATCAATCAATGTTTGGGTATTTTTTTTTATGTCCTATTGTAATCTCTCCAAGGGATACTCTTGTGATTGATAGGTTTTCACTAGTTACTTCTCCTTTGTTGACTCCAAGTGGAAGAACTACTATCTCAACAAAATTTTACCCTGAGGATTCAATTATTAATTTCGAAGTAAATTTTGCTTGCTTTGACCCCTTCCATTTTTTATCTAGACTTTTTAACAATTAAAAATCCATTTCTTCAAGATTGATCACTTCCTTAGATCATAAGGTTGTTTGTAAAGCTAGCCAATATGAAAAATTGACACTAGTGGAAGTAACTAAATGTGTAGTTATCTCATGTTATCCACTTATAATTAATAACTCCTATGAATGAGCTTCTTGTGTAGGAAGTTCTCTTTCTCTTTCTAATTTATTTTCCTTACCTTTTTCAACTCCTTTTTCTCTTGATTCTGTATCCCTTTCTTTTTCTACTTCATCTATTCTTTTTTTTTGTAATTTCTTCATTAGATTCCTTTTCAAGTCTTGTTTATTTTTCTTTCTCACTCACTAATTATTCCTTCTATGATGTTAGTAATTCTTAAATAATTACCTTTTCAAGTTATTTTTTAGCATGATATGGGTCTTCTAAGGTATATGGTGTTGTTGTAGCTTGTGGAGTGGAAGGAAGAGGAGGAAGACCCACTTTTTCTTGAGTAGGTTTTTTAGAAGACTTGGTGACATATACCTTAGGAGATGAAACATGAATTAAGGGGATTTGAGAAAAAGTAGTAATAGGGTAATTAATTGGAATACATAGAGAAGTAAGAGTAGGAAAAAATTATGGTGAAGTGACAATAGTGGGTTGATCTAGTTCTTTATCTTTCACTACTAAAAATGTGTCATCAACATTCCTCCTAAGATTTAAGTTATTTACAAGACCATGACTACTTTATCCTTGATTTATATCTTTTATCTTCTATCCTACACATACAGTTTCACTTAAGATATCCTTCATGCAATAACCTTTATTTAAAATCCAATTAGAATTCACTGCCAATACATTCAAAGTTCTCTCCACACTTGTTTTGTCATGATCATCACCTAGAATAATTGTTGAAAGTGGGGTATTATCCCCACTTGCTACCTAGAAAGCATCACTAATAACCATGCCATCATCTGACAAATATTTCAAAATAGTAGCTAGATCAAAAGATCATATTTTTTCTATAGTCAATCTGCTATTATCTCTTCTTATCTTAAACTCATCTCTAAAATCCATCCATAAATCCTCAAGTGTTGGGATATGCTTATACTCAAGAGAAATGGTATTCTAAGCTGCACCCCTATAATCAAAATTTGTTATGGTCTCAAAATGAACTTGATTATAATGATGATAAAGTTCTTTCTACACATTCCTAGCTTTGTAGATGCTAGGGTATTGATAATGACCAATGACAATAAGCAAATTGATAGTTGACTAATGAGATTTAGATTGGAAATCATGAAACTCAACTAATTACATGCTCATCTCCATCAAGATCCATTTATCACTTGGGTACCTTGGTAATTTGAGTGGTGCTCTTGAGAATCCTCCTATTCTGAGATAAGTGAAGTTAAGAAATTGAATAAAAATACACCCATACAATGACATTGTATCCCATGATTTATCAGACACCATTTTGTGCTTCAAAGGCTTTTCTAATTTGAAAATAAGCTCATAAAATAAACTATCATTTACTATAATGTAATCCTTATAATACTTCTCAAGAACTAGCTGAGGATAAAATTCATAGATTGGTACTGTTGATAAAGTATCACTAGTCTTTAACCTTGAAAAGACCCCATTGGAAGATGCTGCATACACCAAATATGATGTCATTTTGAAATAAAAATTTTACAATACATTCTTAAATTGTTTATCAATGTCATCACTAATCATTCTTGTTATATCAATCCTATAATAACTCTATGTATAATGAATAGTCCTAATGTAGGCATACGTCCATGGTGAAAGCCATTTGGCATTCTTTTGGCCATTAATTATGCATAGTAGTTGAATGATATTATCTACTTATTAAATAAAATCAGACCTAACAAGGTGTTTGGGAAACCTTAAGGCTTTCTTAACCTTCTTCAAGTAATAAGTATTCAAGATCTTGATACATTTAGTTATCTTGGCTTCCCACTGCTTCTTAGCTACCTCTATTGAAATATCAATTATCGTAGGTGAGGTTGGTATTTTTAAGCAATAGTTCAGATATTGGACATTAAGCATTACAATTATATTCCCAATAGTATTCTTCACTACCCTAGATAGGGAATCATAATATTTTGCACATGAAAGCACAAACTCAAGAAGTTAAGCTGAGCTAGGGAAAGTTGTTGCTTGAATAATGTCACTTTTAGTCATGGCATGCAGAAGTGGAGTCTTTACAATAGCCTTGGATATTTCCAAAAAATAAGTAATAAATACATGCCCCATGTCTTTGTCACTAATTTTAGTGAATTTAGAAATAATGCTGGATTCTATTTGGTATCCGTTATATTCATATTTCATCCTTGGTTCTCAAAAACTAACCTTCTTATCCTTTACTTTTCCTTTCTTCCTTGGTTCTGAGACCTCTTCTAAAGCTAATTCAAAAGATTATTTAATCACTATGACCTATTATTTTACTTCTTCCTCTGATCTTCCTAGGATTTTTGATCCATCCATTTGTTCTACTTTACCCTAAAGCATTTGATATGAGATTTTGTATACTTACTGAATGCTTCAACTAGTTTAGAAGTTTTGATAAAGTAGTTAACTTATTTCCTCTTAGAAACCTCTAAATAATTTTCAAATTCTAAGTTTGAATAGCCTTAAAAAACTAAGTATTTCTCCTTTTTAAGCATTAGAGTTTCAAAAACCTTAGTAGGTCACAAACAGACAAATTTGAGTTTTGAGTTATTGAAAACTTTGGGTTTTATATGTGTCATAACTTTGGGTTTTGAGTTACTAAAAACTTCAAGTTTCACATGACTAAAGACTTTGGGTTTTGGATTACTAAAAACTTTGGGTTTCACATAGGCAATAACTGAGGTCTAGAAACCCAAATAAGTAATCTCGAATATAAAAGGTCTGAACTAGTATTTTAATGCCTTTAGGGTTTTGGAAGGCTAGTAAATATTTATTAAAAACCTAAAGTAATTAGGATAATGAGGAAAACCTGACTAGGTCTGGTTTAGTGTTTTTTGGGTTACTAAAGGATTAAGACTTTTGGAGTCTTAATGAGTAGTAATAGTGGTATGAAAACTTGAAGCAATGTGGTTTGGTGAATTTGAGGAGGTCTGGTAATTTCAACTATTAGGTTTTTAAAGGTATTAAGACTTCTAGATGTTTTTCCATAATTTTCATAATAAGAACATAATTGCAAACATGAATAAGATAAATGACAACTCATGCTCAAGAAGTAGAGTGAAAATCATAAAAAAATGATTTTGACAGAGAAATGAACAATGGTGGTAAAACAAAAATACAGAGAGAAATAAAAAGAAAGATGAAAAACAAAAATAACTAAAACTGATAATAAAATGGTGTACTTACTTTGAATAAAAATGGGTTTTGATGAATTCACTTGAAAACACTCCAAAAGGCCAAATGGTGTGACTTGAGGTTTGTAGGCATGGTTACTAGGTATGATGACTCATATGACATGTAAGAATGAGGTGGAAAATCCCAAATTATAGATAAATACCAACACATTAATGACAAGTGTGGGATGACACATCATCTTTGATCCTTTGCAAATTAGGGTTTTAGAATTACTTAACTTTAACATTTTTTAATAAAACACTTATGAAAAACCGAATGGGTCTAGGTCGATAAGTAACTTGGGTTTAGGAACCCAAATTATTTTACTTATATTATTATGAGTAAAGTAGTGATGAAAACTTGATTAGGTCTGAGCAAAGTTATTTAGGGTTTTGGAATTACTTTACTTATTTTTGGTAAATGTAGTAAAGCATCTAAAGAAACTTGAATTGGTCTTTGATAGTATTTTGGGGTCAAGAAACTGTATTACTTGTACTTGAGAAATGAATGCTAGTAAAGCAAAGTCAGAAACCTAAATTGAATTAAGGAGTGTTAATCAAGTTTTCAAGGTTACTTAAATTCTTTTTAGGTAAGTAAAGGAATATGAAAAACCCAATTTACTCTATGGACAAGCCAAAATAGTTTGACTTCATAAATTCTGATTAAAGAGATGGATGGATGATTTTTTTTTAATTTTATAGAGAAATTAGGAGTAAATGAGGAGGTAAGCAGTCTGGCACAAAAACTAGTAGAACTTAAATTTCTTTATTCAGAAGACTGACTCAACAAGTAAAACTAACTCTCATAAGATAGATGCAACAATTTTAATGGGTATTTCAAAATTTGAAGTGTAAAATTTTGGAGACACCAATATGTATGATAGTGAAATAAGCCTAAATTGCATGATAAATTTGAAAGTGTCAATCATTACAAGATTATCTGATAGTATTTTACAATATTTTACTCATAATTTTATTTGTGGTTTCTACTTGACCATTACATTTAGGATGATAAGGTGTTGAAAATTTGTGCATAATTTTGAATTTTACACATAGTTGTTTCATATCTTTGGTTTTAAGATTTCCACCATTGTTCAAAATGATGGTATGAGGAAATCCAAAATTACAAATAATTTTATTGAGGACAAATTTATAAATTGTAATAAAAGTAACGCTAAAAAGAGTCATGGCTTCCATCGACTTGGTAAAATATTTAGTGGTGTTGATAATAAATACATGACTATTTTTTGATCTAGGTAATTTTACAATGAGATCTAATCCCCACATAGAGAATGGGCAAAGAAAATCCCAGGTTTGGATTTTAGTCAGAGGAGAGTGGATGAGGTCATCATGAAGTTGAAAATGATTACACTTTTTAGCAAAATTAATGGTTTATTTTTAGATATTAAGTGAAAATTAACCCATGTATAGGCATTTATAGGTTGTGGTGTGGCTACTACAGTGACAACTATAAATGCCACCATGTTATTGTTTAAGGAGACAATTAATTTCTTCTAACATTACACAGTGTAGTAAGGTCCCTTTTATATTATGATAATAAAGGGTGTTATATCAAAGTACATATTTGAATACTTGTTTATGAATACAAGTCTTGTCATGAGAATCTACTTCTATAGGTTAAGTATGATGCTCAATTAATTGGATGATGTTTTTCTACCATAAGCTCTAATGAATAGTGATAGCTTATATGTGATAAATTAGAGAATCATTTTTATTTTATAGAGAATAAGGATGATTTATTCATTTGAATAAGGAATTAATAATCATGAAGAACTTGATAAGGATGAAAAAGAGATGAAAATAAAGTGATAGAATTATGTATAAAATTTTGTTCTCATGGGATTGGTTTGATGGTGAAAAAGGCAAATTATTTGGCAAGTGTAGTGTAAATTTGATGATAGGTGATAAGGTTTTCACTTTTAAATTTATAAACTCCACCTACTTGATGACATATGAAATGTGAATCACATAAAGCATGTAAATATGGGATGTTTAAATTGATTACATCTTACATTCCTGATATTAGAGCTTCATATTCAACCATATTATTAGTGACATCAAAGGTTAATCAAAATGATAGAGGTATGATTTTTACTTTGTAGGTTTATTAGGATACAACCTACCCTAGCTCCTTGAAGGCATTTGACACCATCAAAGTCGAGTGTCCATGTTTCTTCATTTAACTCAATTATACCTTCTATTAATTCTTTAATTACTACTTTAAATTTAGTGGTAGACAGATAATGATCAGATTGTTCATGGTTATTTACTTCTAGATCAATAGTGAAATTATAGAAATAATATTTGAGTAATATTGTTTGGTTAAGACCTTTGATATAAAGAATATATTCATCAAGAAGAGTATCTTGAAGGTGATTATTAGGTTGTATGGAGGCAACCAAAAGTTGATCTATGATGACCTAACCTTTGATAGATTTTTGCAAAAAAATTCAAAGGTCAAATTCCATCAATAAAACCATCCATTTTTTTATTCCATCTCTATATACGAAAGCTTTAGAGAATAAATGATTAAGTGGATTAGACTGGACAATAACATAAGTAGTTTTATAGATCATATAATGGCAAAGCTTTTTAGCTAAGAAATAGATATCTAAATAATCATGTTCAAATTTTGTATAATTTTTTTTTGTAATTGATTAAACCGCAATTGATATAATAGATAACATATTCTCTACCAATTTCATTTTGTTGGGGGAGTATTTCCCCAATTGATATGGTGGTAGATGATGTATATAGGATTAATGGATTATCATTTGAAGGTGGTTAACGAGTAGGAGGATAAAGTAAGGATTATTTCATGCTATCAAATAATTTTTGGCATGAATCTATCCATTCTAAAGCATTACCCTTTTTGATAAAGGAATTGATGGAGTAGATACGATAAGCCATTTCTAGAACAAAATAATGAATTTACCCAAGTTTCCTAAGCTATGTTTATATGTCTATAATGGATTGAGGTATCAACATGTAGATAATAACTTTTATTTTAGCTGGATTAACATCAATGCCTCGGTGGGAGACTAGAAAACATAAAAATTTAATAGAAGTAACACCAAACTCACATTTGAATGGGTTAACTCAAACCTTGTATTTAATGAGTTGATAAAAAATGATATATAAATCATGAAGATGAGTTATATGATGTTTAGATTTATCAATAAGATAATATGCATATATTTCAATAATTTTGTGAATAAGATCATGAAATATATGTGTCATTGCACATTGATAGGTAGCTCTAACATTTTTGAGATAGAAAGGCATTTTAACATAAAAATAGGTTCCCCATTCTAAGGTAAATGTTATTTTATATTGATCTTCGAGAGTTATGTGAATTTGGTTATATCCTAAGAAGCCATCCATGACTGATAAAATTTTGTAATTGGTAGTGAAATCAATGATGGCATCTATTGATGGTAAGGGAAAAATAACTTTTGGACATGATAAATAGGTTACAAAAGTTGATGAATATGTGAATAACCAAGGTTATTTTTTTATGAACATGGATAATGTTTTAGACCCATTTTGACTAATCTACTGGTTTAATGAATTTAGTATCCAAAAGATTCATGATTTCTTTATGACATAAGGTAGAAATATTAAGGGAAATTTTTATTGCTTTTATCGTATGGGTTTTACATTTGGGTAAGTGATGATTTACGCACAATGATGATAGGATAAATTTTAGGCATGTCTTCACATGACCAAGTTAAATTTTCATGACATTTTTCAAACAAGAGGATAAAATTATCATGCTATTTGGGAGTGATTACTTTAGATATGGTAATAGGTCAAGGACATGTATGTGTGTCATATTTGATTTTTTTAGTTTCTTAGATAAATATAACATTTATGTCTTGAAAATGATATGGATAAGGAAGGAAGTAAGAGATATGATTTATTTTATGGTTCAAACTAGAAATGAAA
This sequence comes from Torreya grandis, assembly GCA_037957365.1. Lineage (NCBI taxonomy): Eukaryota > Viridiplantae > Streptophyta > Pinopsida > Cupressales > Taxaceae > Torreya > Torreya grandis. The sequence continues at coordinate 782,296 of JARHVA010004482.1, forward strand.
TTATATAACATAATCAAGTTAGATGATATAATTTGAATAAAACTGATAAAATAGTAAAATAAAGCTAGATCAAATAGATCAATGTAATTAGCTAAACAATATAGTAATGAACAAAATGAATTAGGTTGATTCAATTAGACATATAAGGTAGAAAAATAAGTGGATAAATCTATATGATCAAATTGGTTTAGATTATAAACCTTGTACATAGAAATTATAATTGGGTCAACAAGCTCGATGAATTTGAAAACGTGCACACAAAAAGTAGAACTAGGTTGATAGGCCTGATAAAGTTGAAACAATTGTACATAAAATGTATAACTAGGTTGATAGGATTGAAAATTTTGAAAAACCTATGCATTGAGTGTGAAATTGGATCTACATGCTCTATCTAGTTGACCATAAATGAAAATTAAAAATTTCAAAGGTTAAATTCATGTCAGGTTCACTACAATGCATGTAAGTAAAATAAGACATATCTATAACTTATTCTACTCAGTAATATCTAAGATCAGAGAAGGTAGTCAAAAAAAATTCCACTGGTAATACTTTTTAATATCAGGGTCATGACCAATTATGGATCCTCTAAACCTAATTAAGGGATATATTACTACACAATACCAAATGAGAGGTTTCCAATTCTTCTAGTCAATCGACATTATGTAATAACCCTAGATAGGTCTTATAATATAATGAAATAAAATAAGTTAATCTACTAAACAAATATGCAAGCTAATCTTTTAAATGAACATACAAATTAATATAGTGCTCACCAAAGCTTATGGCATAAGGAGGGAAGATGATAATCACATAATAAGCAATGATAATGCTATTCATGATATAGAGTTCAGTTTCGAAAAAGGTCCCAAGTCATGATGAAACCTATTTCACACTAAAGAGCTTGTCGAGAGATTTTTTATGCTTCTTTTGGATCACAAAATGGAGTTTGAATGCCCAAGTTATAGGCTACTGAAGTTATTTTGTGACAGGTAAAATAAGGAGGTGTCACAATTTGAATGTGACAAGTGGACCAATCACCCATCAACATGTGGCAGTACATTTTTATACATTTGTATAAAAATTTGGTTTGGTGTTTGGTTTGGTTTTAGCCTTCTATCTTTGACAGGTGGTCATATGGAGAACTATGGGCCTTGTTATTGGTTCGTTGGGGGCCCTTAACGAGGGTCAACACACTTGATTAAGGGGGGGTGACTTGGAATCCATCTCACAATGCAATGCATTTGATTTTGGTTTTAAACCTATCTTTTTTGCCCACTAGATGCATGTGGGACAATTGAATTATATGTTTTAAAGCTTTGTAATATTTCCTTGGAAATTTACTATTACCATCCCCCATTATGCCACAAGGGAGAAACAATAGTTGGCATGTTATTATACCATGAATGTCCTTCCCAACTCATAATGCTGAGTCAAGCTCAAGATTAAAGGCTGAGTCAATATTCCATATGCCTAAATATTGGATACAAGACCGACCCATATTCTATGCTAAAGATGGCATAATGCCAAGTTTGAGGGTGAATCAAATGCCACAAGGATCAATCCATTATCATGCACCCACATGGAGGAGCCATATAACACCATTGCCAAGTTCAAGGACCAATCACACCACCCAAATTATCTAACATAACCATTGGTCATGGTGTATGCCTTAGCTAAAAGGCATCAACGACTATTATGGTGGAGATTCGAGCTATTAAAAGTTTGAATTGGTTGAGATATACTCAATGTGGGACTAAATATAAGCCCATAAAACAAAAGGTAAGGCCAAAGAATTAAACCACAGACCTCCCATGTAAAATGGATATGCCTTGACCACCTAAGATACGGGTTTGGTAGTGTTATAAAAGGCACAAACTTATATTTGAATGTAAGCTTCATAGGATTATGTATTATTATTTTAGAGGCTGAGAGCTAAATGGAAGCTTGGAAAAAGCTAACAAATGGATTTTAATCCATTATCCAACCTAATACACAGAGTTTAAGCCTTTTTAATTATGTTTTGTAATTAAAAATAGAAGTTAAAGTTATTATTTTGGATAGACTAATAGTTTGAGTGAAGGGACCAAAGCACCTTTGGAAGGGGATTGAAGACTGAGGAAGGATTTCATATTACTGAGATTGAGTTTATCAGTGAAGGTGGATTTCTTGGACAAATATCAGACCTAAGGGGAGTTGTGCATCATTTTAAAGAATTTGTAATCCATTTGTTGTGCAAATTTAATTGAAATGGTCCTCACTATTGGGCAGACTCAGAGATGTAGGCAAGAGATGTCAAACTCCGTTATCAATTTTAGATGGTAAGTTGTCTCTAAATGCATGTTTTTATTTCAATTTTTCTATATTTAATTATGAATTAATGTAAAGATTAAAAATTGACATTTTATGACATTTTTTAAAAATCAAACCAGTTTAATTGGTGAATGGAAGTTAAAAATCATTCGATAGTTCCAATTTAATTCGATAACTGAGAACACTTATTTGCCAAAAAATTTGCAAGTTCTTTTGAGTATTTAGAGAAATTTTTAAGTTTAAGAAATTTAGTATCCATAATATAAACATCACTTTGAGTTTTTCAGTGTAGTTTATGGATCGATTCAATAAAATATATAAGTAATATTAGCAAAGAGAGATAAAATTCAATCCACTAGTTTTGCAACATATACCTATCAAATAAAGAGTTAAGAATACTTACCTTATTAGAGTGAATATGTGATGCCTCAATCTCTCCCTTGGCTAATGGTGATTTGTAATAGGTTGTTGTGGTTTGTAAATATCACAAGGATACATCAACTCTAGAATAAAAGACCTCTCCTATACATCCAATACCTCCATAATATAAATGTTACTACTCCAAGACAAAACCCTAAGAAATGAAATCCTCAAATGATAGTATAAGCATATTTGTGAGATGTAATGATGCATAAATGAATGATATTCTCTTTAGAAATGAAGTGAATTGGGTATTTATATCTAAGGATTGACCCTAAACCCTCCTAAGAATTTGAATTTATCCAATAAGGTCGGCCAAGTTAATATTATTTTATGGTAAAAAGAGATGTTAGACCTTGAGCTAGGTATGTTGGGTCAATGAAGTTCTATAATCTATGCTGATTTCCTAAAAATATTGACTAGGCTAACATGTAGGAAAATTAAGAAAAAAGAGTCCATGCCTAGTCAGGATCTATTTTGGATGGTAAATTAATTAAAGGAGTGTATAAGTTGATTTTAATTACTTAAGGATTTGGATAAAAGTAACTTTTAGTGGTTTTAGGTAATGGTATAGGGACCAACAATCTTGTGAAACACCAAAGGCTTGGCAACCCATTTCCTGATGCTCCCTTTAAGGCATGTACTTAGAGAGATTGAGATTCAACAAGTTACTACAAAAGAGAAAGAGTTAGTAAATGATAACGTTTAAAAATACTGTGTATATACACTTTGTAATAGTAACAATGTTTTTTTTTGAAACTTTAGAAGTTGATCATTACTTGAAAGAATATTTAGATCTTATTTTAACATATGACTTGTTTTTACCATACATTATACTTTCCTATATATCAATACTCTTAGTTATATATTATCCATCTATTATAGAGTAAATTATGAATTATAATCTAGGATTTATTTTACTTAGTGTGAAAACCATGTTAGAATGACTAGCTAACATGCTATTCATAAACACAACTTTTGCATGATCATCATGCACATCAGTTTTTATTCTAGATAATTGATTCAAGATATAGATAAAATTATTGATGTCTTGAACCACATTGTAACATTATTCCATTTTAATATCAAAAAACTTATCCTTCAAAGCCACCAATACACTTCTAGCTTGTGAACCAAATAAAATTTTAATGTCTCCCAAATTATATTAGAGGACTTAGATAAGTCCATATGATGAAAATAAGCAACAAATAACTCTAAGATAATTATTTTTGTATATTTTCAATCCTTTTTGTCCCATTTTATTTATTCATCTACATCTATTAGTTTATTTGCTTTTACTTCAATAATCTCCCACAAATATATGTTAATCTACAGAAGTTAAGTCCTAAATTTCCACATGTAAAGTTTTTCACTGTCAAATTTTTCAACTAGACTTAGTTTTTCCATTATGCCCCCCACAAATGTGACTTACACAAGACATCAGTTTCCACTAAAAAAGCACATATTACATGATTTTTAAAAAAAAAAAAAAATTAATGATGATCCACACAAATTAACCCTATAGACCCATCAAAATTTTGATTTAAATTAACTATTGTCACTCATACTAAATTAATGACAATAAACTATTTAAGCCCACATCAACTAAATAATTAATAAAAACACCTTATTAAATATATACTAACAAAATTTTATCATTATAGATATACTAAATTAAAATAAGACTACATCTCTGAAATTTAAAAAAAAAAATTAATAATAAATAAAAATAAATAAAATAAATAAATTTCAAGTCATTTGATAACAAATTATAAATTGTCCACAATAAATAATATAAGATGTTGCCTATTTTTTTTTGGCTTCACTGAACCACAAATCCATGTGTATTAAATCTAAAGACTCTAAATAAATAAATAAAAGGAAACAGAAAATATTAAAAAACACATTTAAAGAAAATAAAAACATATGTTATAGAAAAAATTAATAAATGATATTAATGTCATATCTATTAAAATCATTTTTAGAGATGTCCTTTGATATATTAATTTATCTCTGATAGATCTAATTCAAGTCTAGCATCCATTCACAATGAGGTATACAAGGTATATAAATCGACCCAACATAGAATTAATTCTCAACAAACTATCTAATATGGAATACATTGAATAATTCACTATAAGATATGAGCACTAATACTTGTGTCTTAGTGGACATGTTCATAAATATGTCAAATATTAAAAAAATGTTACCATATGGAAGATGAATAACATAATATTGAATATAAACAACCATGTTGGAGTGTAGAGACATCGAGGATGGGAGTAGAAAGAGATAAATATGTATGATATGAAGGATAAAGTGAATACAAATATGAATGGCATTGTCAAAACCATATTATTATAAAATATAATTAATATAGCAAAGATTTATGCATTCAACAATTTTATTTGTTCAAGTCAATAGAGACAGGGATCAACATTGAGAACACTCATTGTTGTAGCTTTGATAGAAAATATTATTTTGGTTAGATATTTAAACGTAACATTATACATGAAAAGATTCACACCATTAAAGATTATTAATTATAATGATTATATTTGTTGTCTCCTATTTATTAGAGGATAAATATTATCAAAGGAAAAAAAACCTTGCTAAAATCCCTCCTAGAATATAATTGGTTTATTTATGGTTCATTGATATATTTTTTCACTCTTCCTCTTTTGGTACTATTTCTCCTTTTAGTCTCTATATTAGACTCTTTGTAGGTTTGTATAGATTATTTAGTGTCATGGCTATAATTTTTCATAATATTTACCTTAATAGGGTTTACTATTATATGATTTGACATTTTTATGTAATTATAGATCCTTCTTTTTTATTAGCCACTTATAAAACAAAACTCTCCCTTCTTGTGGTCAGATATTAACATATCTTCATTATATCACCCTCTTGAATGGATGAATCTTCCATAGTCCCCATATTATGATTTCATTTCACTTGAATCATACTTGGATCCATTTTGAGATTTCACTTTTTTATACATTGATCGTATAAGAACATCTAGGCATCTTGGTCCTTGGGTTATCTTCTTTAAGAGATCGGTGTAGGGTCTCTTATGATAGTCATATTTAGCACCCATTTTTAGTTTTTCCAAATTCATGTGGAGGAGGACAATACAAAAATACATAGTTGTCAAAATATTTATTTTAAGAAAATGTAATATTAAAACAAATTATATCATAAAAGTCTAATCACATCAAAATATGTGATCATATCCTTGACACTCCCTTATATTAGTCCAACATCAAACCTAATAGTTGGCCCCATGATAGAGCTAAGGTCAATTGGGGTGTAGTAAACTACTATACTAGGGTAACATGTCTCTCATTTATTATAAATTATAATGATACCTACTCTCTCAAGTAAGTATCCAATATTCAAAGTAGACTAATGACACTATAAGGGGTCTAAATGAGCAGGGAAAACATTGTGTGAATGTAGGATCATTTTAATTTTAATGTAGTTAGCCTTCATGATATGATATTTATAATTCAATTTACAGGTTAATATTAAATTTTATAGGTCCTTTATGTTAAAATCCATTATTCTTTCCCAATTGATTAAAATGTCTCATGTCTGCTAAGGATTTCTACATCACTCTTGTGGTGCCCTACTTCCTTCTATCTATGCTTCATTTTTCCCAATATCCCCTTGATGGATATTAATGTTAGTTTATCTCTTAAATTTTATTTATTTTCCATTTTCAATTGATTTTATTCATTTTTGAATATCGGCATTTGTTTATGATACATCTTGTATTTTTAGTTTATAGTTGCATTGTAAGATATTGAAGAATACAACCAGGTCTTCCTCACAAACACCCATCACATCCACCATTAATGTACCATATCCATTATCATAGTTATGTCCCTAAATGGTTTTATTTCCCTACATTTTGATTTATAAAAACATCAATTTCATGTTTTCACTCATTAGAGTGTTTGATTACTTTTTTTGCACATCTTTGTTTAGCTTTAGTTTACACTTATCTTACACTAGAAATTGTTATAGATATATTATTTCCCCATTTGTTTGACTTATGTTTTTACTTGTGTTACATTGGATTATATATAATTATTTCACATCCTTGTTTGATTATCTTTTACATCTTCCTACATTGGATATTCATTTATACGGTTGTATTACACATTTTACATCTTCAATTTTCATCTTTTTTAATTTTTTGATGCGATTTATGCCTTTAATTTATTGTGATGTTTTACATATCCTATGTTTTTTCTTAATATTTTCATATTCATTACATTTATATGTTTTACATTCATTTTGTTTCACATATTTTATTAATTGATTTTTTAATCTACTTACTTAAGCTCTACATCAAAATACAACATATACACATATATAGTTGTGGACTACCTTAATCCATAGGTGGGTGAGGTGTCATTCTACCCAAGGAAATTACAAGTATAAATACCATTAGAGACCTATCTAGTATATGAGTATGAGACTTCAAGCTTGTGGCCTCCTTATATGCCCTAGCCAACTTTATCTCGATCTTGTATATCTACTATTCCATCTCCCTCTTGTGTTATTCAAAAATTAATAAGTTAATCATTTGTGTAGACATATTTTTGGCTAAAGTTGCCTATGACATCACCCCTCATTGTAATTCCAAAATATATCCTCCTATTAGGATAATATTTAAAATAATAATAACAACCTAATATCATTTCTATATGTCCCATGAAATTGCTCCTACCAACATGAAATTGCTCCTACCAACTTAAATTAGCTAGCATGCTCATCAATAGTATGTATTATGGAATCCAACATGGCTATAATATCATGCTTAGGAAATATGTGATCTAGGATTTCATGGTGTGTAGTTTCAACCATCACTCTCCATCATATCATCTCTACTTCAACATCTAAAAAATCAAACCAAGTTAACATCATATCTCCATATATATCAAAGTTTCAAGTAAATATATCACTATTTATTAAAAATTATATATTTAAGCCTAGAAAATAAAGTGATACAAAATAATTAATACATTTTATACATATATATGGCAGCTCCTCTATGAAGATCTTACATCTAATATACCTCCAAGGATAGGTCCACTATCATGGCTCAAGATCAATCAAGATACTACCCATATCTCTCACCAAACCACTAAGAATTGATGCCTAGATGAACACACTCATCATTGGATGACCCATTTATTATTATATTATTATAATTTAGTTTACTAGTTCCAATCTCTAATTAAGAAATGTATTGATTCTTAATTAAATTATTTGGATTAATTATTAATGTAACACTTGTCACATGCTAGTATTATAATGTTCCAAGTGTAATTATTATCATAATCATGTTATGTATAGGAAAATTTATCTAACATTTGTCACAAGATATTTCTAGGCTCATATTATTCTAGTATCTTCTCTCTTTCTCTCTCTCATATTTAAGGAACATGAGTGTACTTGTGTGAAAATCAAGATTGAAGAGAGATTGTATAATATTTTATGGAGAAATAATAATCTAATTTCCCTTTTATTATTTAAGTGTTTTTCATGACCACTAGAGATATTCTTCATGGTGTTGGTCCTCTGGCTAGATCATGTCATTATTTCTTGCTATTTTATGGCATTAGAGAATTGGACCTTGTCCAAAAGCCATTTCAGGTATCTTTGTACTTGTAATTGTAAATGAATTTTCATAGGGTGCATATTTGTCTCTTTTAAATCCCACCATCATGTCTACAAAGGCCCAAAACATACATTTTGACTATAATCACTACTATCTTTCGTTAACTTGCTTCAAGATTTTTTTTATCAATCCATTATTTTATACTTAAATAAAATTGGGGTTTTTTTGGGTTTCTCATGAAATTTTTTGGGTGTTTTACCATTTATATTTAGTGTATACAAATCTTAATGAAACTACATTTTTATTATCTAGGTCTATAATTTATTTGCAAGTTTTCATATAGTGGCTTGAGGGTTTTCATGACAATTTTATTAGAATCCTTTGTCTCCTCCCATTGAATCTCCCCACTCATATAAAACACTTCCTCTTTAAAATACAACTACTTTTAGCTCATATTTAAATCACTCTTTCTCATAGGGACAATGAGGCTTCTTGAAAGTGTTATCATGGTTGTGGTAAAAGCTAACATACACTATAGTTCTTGATTATTTATGTTTTTTACAATATTATTGTCATTAGAACTGGTATTTATGTTGGAAGGGCTTGAAATTAATGCTTTATTCAAAATTTAGGTTTAAATTTATAACCTTTTATTCTTATACATAGATCTAAATTATTTGTTATCAATCAAATTTTAAAACCTTGAAACCTACAAATCAAAGTAAGCCTTCTCCACGCTCTTCAAATGCCTATTTTAAAAGGCCATGGATATTTCTGGTTTTAATGTTTCTTATTTTTTTTTATAATTAAAAAAAGGCTATTTAAAAAAAATTAGAAGTTTTTAATACTTTTATAAGGTGGGGTAATATTAATTTTTCTTATAAAGGTGAGAAACCATTCAGAATATCTTTTTAATTAAAATATTATAAGGTGTTTTTAAAAAAAAAAAAAATCTAAAAAATGGATTTCACCACCTTGTAACTGGTAAGATATATTTTATTGGTATTATTATTTTTTAAATGGTTTTAACAAGATGGGGGTTTTTTATCACCATTTTTAGCACATTTTAAATCAAAATACCTTTATATGCATTTTTTGTGGTATCCAACATCCTAAATGCACTATTTTAAATTTATGGATTCATTTTCAGTGGAACTTAAAATCCTAAAGGAACTATTATAAATTTATGAATGAATTATTGATGGTACTAAACATTCATATTTACAATAATTATTTATGAGTACCTCCTCTGCCATAGACACATGAATGTTTGATCTGATCATAACTTCAAAATACACTATGTGGAAACTAAATATGTAACAACTCCTTCAATTGAAATTCCTTTGGCATGTTATTTATGGCATTGTCCCACCTTTCACATCAAAGGAGGACCATTATATTTTTTCATGAAAATAGGTTGAGTCACTTGGATTGATTGGCCTCAATGTATCTGATACCCTTATCTTTCACATTACTAATGCCAAAATACCTAAAGAAGCCTAGGACAAATTTCATACACTTTTTGGTAAAGTAATAAAGTCAAAATTTTGTATATTGATGTAGAAATATATTCAATTTAACCCTCTAACTTTATTACTATTTAATAATTTATGACAAAACTCAAACTCATTAGGACCCAATCGTACATTATTGGTAAATAAATTATTGATAAATAGGCCATAATTATCTTTTTGTCTAAGTTGAAAGGTATATTTATTATCTTTGCTTCTAGTTTTTAATCAACTATGGATGCCTTGGTTGACCAATTTAAGTGTCCCAATTTTAATCTATTTTGTGAATGACCCACTAGGGAGAAAACTAAGATAATGACTCTTGATGCTCATCATTGCTCTAGTGATGCACTTTTTGCTATCTCATCCAAAAGCAAAACCCAAACTAAAGCCAAACACTATACCCTCTACCAAATAGGAAAAATACTCTCCCTCTCAGTCTTCTAAGTCTTCTAATCCTACTAAGTCTACTAAGGCCTCTAAGACCTGTAAACCTAGACAATAATGTAAACCAAGTAAGATTGATGGTCTATGTAAATTTTTTTGGTGGGGCCAGCCATTATAAGTCTATATGTTTCAAGAATATGGAAGAATTAGAATCCCTTGTCAAGTAACACAAGATTTCCACTCCCGATCCTTCTTCTTCAACACATTTAATACAAAAAGGGTAAACACTCAATGCTAGGGAATTCATAACATCACAAGATGGTTTGATTGTTTATTCTTTAACTTCTCATCAACTTACACATTATCATGATATTATTTATTCTTTCTCAAATTGTATCACTTCATAGATTGAATGGTATCCTATATTATTTAGATATAGGATGGATGTATACATAATGAATGGTATGTTCCAAAAATTTCCACAAATTTTTTGTATGTGTATAAAATTTATAAATTAGGCACTGAGAAGATCATGGATTTCATTCCAAAACATGTTTTAATCTAAGAATTTATATATCTATAAGATATAATTACTACAGGTAATGTAGATCATGGTTCACATCTTTATACCTTTGTAATATTTAAACCTTCTATTAAATCTTCTTTAAGTACTAATGTATATTCCCTTATTAAATTTTGACATGAATGTTTAAGTCATATTAATTATAGATACTTAAAATATATGAGTACACAAAATATGGTGATTGGACTTCCTAAGGTCTTCCATATGGATGTAGTTTTCCCTAGTTATATTCTTAGAAAAAACATCAATATTATTTTTTGAAGTGTAAGGCATATCAGGTTAAACCCCTCTTGAGATAGTGCACAATGATCTCATGATATATCCCACTCACTCTTTCTTTGGATTCAAATATGCACTCACCTTCATCGATGATTGTTCTAGAAATATTTGGGTGTACTTTCTCAAGTATAAAAGTGAGGTACTTGGGAACTTTAAATACTTTAATGATTTTTTAGAGAAATAATCATCTCTCCCACTCAAACAAATTTACATAGAAAATGGGGAGGAATATGTCTGTAATGTATTTTTATAATATTTTATAGAACATGACATATTGCATAAGTTTATAGTGCCCTACACTCCTAAAAAAATAGTGTTGTAGAGATGAAAAATCACACTTTAAAGGAGATGGGAAAATGTATGATTCATTCTAGCGATATGGTTCTTCAATGATGGGTAGAAGCCATAAATTATGCCAATTTTATCCAAAATCACATTCCCCACAAGGAAGTGTAAAATATAACTCTTGAAGAAGATTGAATATGGATCAGGCCTAATGTATTTAGTTTTCATGTAGTAATGAGTACTTACTGAGTGTTTTTAATGATAATAAACATAAATCTATGGATATGAATAATATACCAATTAATTGTTTTGGATATTGTGATGATCCCAAATATTATTAACTTCTTAACCCCATAACTCATGATGTTTTTTCTAATAGGATGTTAGATTTGATGAGAGTATTATTCTAGTGGACCCCTCATCACCTCCTTTTTCATAATCCTCATACATTGGACTTTATTTAGGATAATGATGATGATCATAATGAACCACTAATCCTCCACCTGATTCTCATATGATGTAAAAATGGGATAATTCTACACTTGAGACAATTGGTTCTTTAGTGGCTGAGCCTTCTAAACCTCAATGTATCTGATCACAAACATCTAACATTTTCCTATTGTTTCATTCCATCTTAGATGATCCAATATTGGTTTATGAAGCATCAAATTAACCATAATGGGATGTTTCTATGTAGGAGGACTATAATTATCTAATGAATATTCACACTTTAGATCTAATATAAATTCTTAAGGGAAGGAATCTTGCACAATTTAAATGGGTGTACAAGACCAAATATGCAACATATGGTTCAGTAGACAAGTATAAATTATAACTAGTTAAAAATGGATTTTCATAAGTTAAAGGGTAAACTAACTAAAAACCTTTACCCCCATTGTCAATATTTATTCAATTTATATCGTACTCTCCCTTTTTTTGGCACACTATTAGTTTATTTACCATATGGATGTGATAAGTTACTTCTTGCATGGTGATCTACTTGAAGAAATATACATCAATAAGCCTCTAGGTTTTGTGTGGGAATCTTTTCTATTATGTAGACCCCATATTTTTCTTTATATACTAAAAAAATATATGATTAATTGGTATGATAAGATGGATGATTTCCTACTCACTTCTACTATAATGTATATATCCAAAGGCATAGGGATCACATTCAAATACTTATTATAGATGTAGATAATATTATTCTAATAGGAAGTTTTAAATCTATGATTGAGGATATTAAGCTTAAGTTGATGAGGTAGTTTGATATTATAGACTTAGGACTTATACATTACTTCTTTGGACTTTAGATTCATTAATCACCTAATGGATTTCTCTAGGATAGTATAAGTATTCCACATATTTTCTTCATCATTTTGATATGGTTGAATTTAAGTCAACCCTTAATCCATTTTAGTTAGGAGTTATTTTAATTGATAATTTAAATCCTCATATAGTTTATCCAATTTTTTTTAGGAAACTATTAGGTAGTATATTATACTTTACTCACACTCACCCTAAACTCACCTCTATTGTTTACCTTGTCTCTAGATTCTCACAAGCACCCCATAATAGTGTTTATAAAGCAACTGAGCATAGTTTTACTATATTAGGGAACTACTCACTTTGGGATTAAGTATGCACCATATGAAACTTCAAAAATTATAGGTTATTCTAAGTTAGATTGGGAAAGAGATGTTAATACCAATAAATCCACTTCTAGTTTTTTTATAATCATTTCAATGTCTCAACCTCTATCATTAGTACATCTATATCAAATCTCATATACTCATTTTACATAGTATATAGGTTTTGTTTATACCATCATATCCCTCCATTTGGAACATGAAAAGGTATTAAAACTAGGAAATTGGTTGATAACCCTTGTCCTTGCTCTTTGTAGCTCTCTTGAGAGACTCACCCAATAGGGTGGTATTTCTAGTGGTGATACCAAATGTGGTCATATAAGCCTTTATGAGACTCAATAGCATGAGTGAGGTTATTTTAACCATGTATATTATCTTAAGATATGATACTTATCTTATTATGTATCATGGAGGGCCATGACTACCATGTATCCATAGTTCCCTAATATAGTGACCATAGTATATGATCTCTACATATAGTCTTTAATGTTGGCTATAGAGGGATCCATCACACCATATGATATTTATCCCATCTCTTCCCCTAAGTTATATGGTCACCAACATAATTTTATTGTCTTAATGATATATACATGGGGAACCTCTCATATTTCTAACAGACCAATAGATTGATGGGTTTCATACTCTACTATCCCCAACTAAGCATCCTATAAAAGTTTTCTATGAGCTAAACCTAGATTAAATATTTAACATCATACATTATACCATGATCTAAAATATACTAACATAAATATAGTATATATAATGGTACCATTCCATCTATCTTGTGGAACAACACACACATAGTCAATAAGATAATAATTTCCTTGTAGATATATATAATAATATACAATGAAGAGTTTGATAATCATCTTACACTGATTATACCATTAAAACTATGTGTCCCATTAGGCCAATTATTAATTCTCTATAATAGGCTTAAATATTCAAATATCATAGTCATGTCATCAATTTATAACCTTATTATATCTTGTAAGTACTCCAAAGTTATGGCTATAAAAGAAACATTATGACTAACTTGGAACTAATAAGGACTCAAAACAACTCCTTATTACCTTTGAATCTTATACTAATCAAGATTATTATATACACATTGATTAGTCTAGATAGTATTTCAGATATCCATATCATGTCTATTCTCTACCATATATATCTCTACCTTTGAAAGACATAAAAATAAAAAAAAACCAATTATATTTTTCTAAAAAATGAAATAAACTTAAAATTTTATCTAAAAAAAATATTTATATTAAATATAGTTTCTAATTACACTACTTCATCAATTTATATTCTATATATACTACAATGACCACTTATAATTTATACTAGACCAATCATGTATTTATATTTTATGTCATAGGCCATACCAGTACGATATTGGCCATGTAGCTCTTTCTACTACATCAAAAACTTATAGTTTATAATTTATCAACCATATATTTTATTTTATAATACATTGGCCATACCAATTAGGTATTAGCTATGAAACCATTTTTATGATATTAGATACATATATATTATATCAACCATGTTTTTTCTTAATATATTGATTATACCATATGGTATCAGCCATCCAACTAGCCTTATTTGATAACAACCAAAATTAAATGGTAGTCTATTTTTAGAAATTTTATACTATCTTGGCCATCATATATGATACTAACCACTAGATTAATTTTTTAGATTATAATTGTTTTGGCATTACCATATGGTATTATCAAGGGTTTTATTTTTTCTATGCCCAAATGCATCGACCAGGTTGATATAGTTTTCTAGAATTGACTATATTTTGCATTATCACTAATAAATAAACTTGGCCTTGAATTTAACTCTTTGTTTTATAACTATCACCCATCAAAGGAATTATACATTTTGATGCTTTTTTAAGTAATTTTTTCTATGCAAATTTTCCTTGGGGCATATATTTCTTAAATCTAATTTATTATACTATAACTACATTTAAATAATAACATCTAGTATTTAGTACTTGACAATGATAAGTTTGATTCACATTTACCACACATGAATTGAGAACATAAATAAAGGTCTTAATATATAATTCTCTCACACTAGCATGTTATATTATGAGTTGATCATTTCATTCTAATGTTACACACCTACATTAATCTCACATTATATTTAAAAACTCATAAATATTATATCTAAAAATCTCTAGAATATCAAATAAATATTCTTGTACATAGGTCAGTTCCTCTAGATTCAATAAGTATCATTAGTCAATACTAACTTGATCTAGTTTGAACTAACCCTTTCCTATCAATGACTATTTTTCAAAATAGAATCTCTCCTTAGGGTCAGTCCATTTGTATAATGTGTTGGTGGTGTGATAAATTACCCAATTGGAATTGTATATAAACAAATCAAGGTCTCATTCAAAAGGGACTTCACATTTTGAACACATCTATACACTATTATACATTAAAAAAATAAGCCCTATTATTCCAAAATTATCACTATATCACTAAGATTAGTTAAAATCCAAGTTTAATGTATATTAAATTAAATTCAAATAAATCATTACCAAGTATAAAATTGAAATAATTAGTTACATATATATATAAAATAGCACAATTGCATAATTAGACTAGGAGGGAGAATTACATTTGGCTTGGTTTCCCTCCTCAAAGTATTAAATACATATGTAATAGTCAATAATCACACATGGGAGATTAGGTTCATCTCATCCCATTATAATTTACTAATTTATGCAAATTTATTTCCCTAAAAAACACACCTAAGATTTAAGGGCAAAGGAAATTGATAGCTGGAGTTGCACACATTGTCTGGGTTCAAGATTGAAAATATAGAGTAAATAGAGATAGGTTTAGGTTATCACATGTTTATTTATATCCATTCCAAATAGGTTAGCACTAAAAATCATAGGTTAATATCAAACAATGATACTTACCCAATCTAATGGATCCAACCTTGTGGAGATAGAAATTGAGTTTTAGAACTGAACGAACCATAGACATTCTTTGTCCTAATTTTCACTTCTAAAATACAATCACAATTAGACAATCACCTAAGAAATTAAGTACTCATCCCTTAATTATACTTAGTATAATTAGAATATTTCACTTATTGAATAATTATAATCAATTTAAATATTTTACATTTACATGTATGCTTGGATGCCATATCTTAATATATGAATTATTCCACATTATTTTATCATTTTATAATTAGTCTTTATTTCATTAATATTAGTAGAGGTTCTTGATGATTCATCAAAACATGCTAATTATAGGGATAAATGTGTGAATCAAGTTAGGATGTATGAGAAAACATAGATAGTCAAAGGAGCAAAACATATCTAGAAGGCAACACAGATTATAATCTAGAAAGTTATATTAATTGCACACATCAAAATTAACAATGCATGAAGTAGACATTATTAACATAATTATGGAAAGAAAAAAATTACATTTATCTAAATATGTAAATTAATAAATGACCATAGAGAGAAAACCATAGGGAATTTAGCTAAATATTCATTACATAAATGATCAAAACATAGAGAAATAGTCATTGGTCAATCCTTCTATGACAATGAATCTATGATACTAGTAAAATTAGTTAATGGTTACAATAAGTCCAACAACCCAACTATTACATTTAGGAAAAACATATATAGGAGTCCATATAATGTTTTTTATAACTTCATTGAGCTATTCTTGGAGGAAATATGCTTGAGATGCAATTAAAATAACTATGTCATAATATATTTAATGTGATATGTATTTCTCACATATGTCAAAACAATCAATTTTGTGCTCATAGTTACCTGCTAACACTTTCCTAGACTTAATAGGTTATCTTATCTTGAGATAAAATCATAGAGGTAAGAAATCTGAGGGCTGAAGTAACTATACCAAAAATAAAGGATGAATAAGTAGAACACACAATAATTGTATTAGGTGTCATTTACCAATTTTCACCTAGTGTACACTACTTAGTTGCCCTTTTAGGGTTTTAAAAAAGTAGTGGACTAACCTACTGCTTGTGTGAATTTTTAATAGATAGACCCCAGTTATACTACTAAAATAACCACAAGTAAAAATTATGGAATAAAAATTCAAAATAAATATCTATGTAGTACCTAATTGGTAGGTGGTGACATGGGTGGAATGGCTGAAGATGAAGCATCATGCAATGTAGGATGAATGTATTTCCCAAGACTTTGGAATGCAGTCATTTTATTTTAAAGAAGGGACTAGATTTCAATTGGTGTATTAGATTTGGATGAGGTTACCAAAGGTGAAATCACAATATTGAAAGTATCCAAGTCAATATTGTAAGCTTCATAATCAAGGACAAATTCCTTCATAAGTTGTATCATAGATCACAACTATCATTATAAAATAAGAAACAACTAGATTTCAATATTCATCATTAGAGGCAAGGCATATTTGGCAGTAGAAATCTATTGAGAAATATCATGCTGAAGATAAGTTAACTTATCGACATGCTGCTACACTTGAAGTCCAATGAATGTGTTTCTCAGCATCTAATTATCCCATGTCTAAAAGTTTGACATGAATGCATCCCAAGCACTACTATAATATTTTAAAGAAACATCCATATCTTTAGACATGGTGTATGCATTTATAATTGTGGCCTTGTCTTTTCTCACCTCCATAAATTCACTATTTGTGCCTCCCCAAAAGGTGTCAAGTTGTTACTTTTAGTCAAGAAACCATTGGTCCACTTGAGTCATTTGGAAAGAGGAAACATTCAAAACCTACTAATATTATTTAAGAAGATCAAATATAATGTCAGTCTCTACTTTAATGGATTTACCTTGTCTTATGATTTATTGGAAATTCTAATATCCTACCAATCCTAGACCAATTATGTTATGAGAAGAGGAAACTACTGATAGTATGAAAAAACTTGACTATTGATAAAATATGCACATAATTAGGTACACACATTATCAATAATCACATTGGCATTTTTAATGTGTACATCAATGTTACATTATCTATCTAAAACCTTCCCACCTATGATTCCAATGAAGTGTCTTTTTGTGTGACTGATTAATGAAACATTCTAGATCCTTAGATCTATTTGGCCAATGGTAATTGTGACACATCTAATGCATCCTCAGTGGTATGTGGTGAAATCACCAATGATGTAGTAGATGTAGTTATAGGTTCTTGTCATAATGGTATGCTTGGTAATGAAAATGTAATGCACCAGGAAGAGGGAGTAGGGACATCCCAAATCCAAATATTTTAGAATGACTATTGTATGGGAATATATAAAATATTCATAGTGTTAGGGTATTGTTCCTACCTTTATCATGTGGCCCCTGATATAGTATCATTTATTTTCCTTTTATCAACTACATTTTGTGATTCATCAACTACATCTAGCTTTGGTCTCTCATTAGTGTTCTCCATATGTGCTTTCTCTAGTTGCTACTCCTCAATAAGTATTATGTTCATGGTCTCCTCCTAGGTGAGTTAATTCTTATTCTTCTTGACATAATCAGACTTCACCTTTTTTATGTCATCATTAGATGTCTATTATGCTACTATCTTTGGTGAATTTTGTAATCTAGATCTCATCTTATTCAACAAGCTTCTATAGATTAATCTCCTTCATGATTGACTATTCTTATGGTCTATTTGAGGTTAGGATATTATCATTAACCTTAATCTTTCCCTAAACATCACCCTCCTCAAGTTTTTAAAGTTACTCTATGTTGTTAGAATATTTTAAAGCCTCAAATTAATTAGTGGGGTTTTGGGATATGGTCTATTGCTATAGAGATTCAGTGTCCACCTACTTACTAACCTCCTTATTCAATTTTTGTTTCTACTTGAAGTGTAACATATGTGTTTTATCCCTTTTTTCCTCTTCAAGGGTGGTTTCTTATTCCCTCTAATTTTTTGTATTCATATATCTCCTTGGTATCTATAATGGGATCATATTTATAAGAATGAAAAATGATTCCCTAAATGGTTTCCTTAGAGATAGAGGTTTTCATCTTACTGCTAGTAACTAACTTGCATTTGGTTGGATTTGTATTCATAGATTTTGGTTGTTGTACCTCTTGTGTTGTAGGGTATGGTGACTCAAATTTCACTGGATGCTCTTATGTGTCTCCAAATATTTTATCCTACATCTTGATGTCTGGGGATACCCAAGCCTCCTTTCATGTTTTGTACCAATAAAAATATCCTTTGGGTGGATCTCAGGGGGAGGGCCAAATGGATCTAATGGTTCCAAAGTCTTTGGTTGTTTTGATTAAAATAATTATACTACCAACTTGGCACACTTATCTTCCTATATGATAGTGTGGAATATAATATAAGGTAGACAGTCAAGGATGTCCACCTAAAGTTCTTTTAGAACCTAA
Source organism: Torreya grandis (assembly GCA_037957365.1). Lineage (NCBI taxonomy): Eukaryota > Viridiplantae > Streptophyta > Pinopsida > Cupressales > Taxaceae > Torreya > Torreya grandis. The sequence goes on from JARHVA010004482.1 coordinate 801,767, forward strand.
TTTCACACTTGTCTTGTATGCACTAATTTCCAAAGGAAAAACTCCTTTTCTTATTTCTTCTGATATAGATCTTTTGCCATGTAAACAAAAATTACCTCATAGACATATTATTCATCAGTACCCATTATTTTCACTTTACCTTCTATGTTTGTGATGTGCTAGACTTGATTTATTGTACTAATAGTATTGAAATACCCAGAGGTACTATTTTTAATGGTGTTGTGTGGCATGCATCTAATGCTTTATATATGTTGACCTCTTTTTGAGACATCTATATATCAATAAAAAATGGAATAAGGTGACCCATTATAGTTGATAACTTATTTATACACACCATGATGAATTTTTAGAGATTGGTCACCATGACATGTTGACCAAATATTGCATGACATCAGGAAGAACTCAAACATTGGGCATAATGAGTTGAATCAATTCCTCCCATAATGCTCAAAACTTCACCTAATGTTTGAAGTATGTTTTTTATGGAATCTAAATTAGATTCTAAATTCAATTTCAAGTTAGTAATTAAATTTTAGTTGTACTCTTATTTTAGGTGTATTCAATTGTATAAACACCAATAGGAAAACCAAAAATTGATATTGAAAGTTTTGGTTTGTAAAAGTCAAAAAAATTTCAATGTTAGTGATCAATTCAAAAACTAAGAATTTAGGCCAATTTAATTCTTCATAGAGGTGAATGATGTGATGGGAAATGTTAACTACCCATTTGGTAGCTTACTTAGCGATTTTGGTCATTTTTCAATAGTGTTGTGTGATGCATGCTATGAAAAATCTAACTTGTTCATCTACAATATTAGTAAGGTGGATTCCTTAAGATCCTTGAGCATAAAAGCTTCTTTAACTGTTAGTAGAAATGGGGGTGTTTTATATTTTTAAGCTTTGATGAATTTACCTCAATCTGGTAAACCCATGGCCCACACCATCATAATCTCATTTATGTAAATGGTAACATCTTGGGATAGATATATATCTCCCTCATTATATCACCCTAGTAATAGTTACATGATTTCTTTGAGTTCCTTGAAATTTAATATATATATTAGGAATTTTACATCTATGGCATGAAATTAATGTGGTTGTGCCAAAGTGAGGGGATACATGCTTTGGATTACCTCTAGATTGAATAACATTTTATACACAACTTTGGTGAAATATGATGCATCTAGGTCATATAAATTCATCTATCATAGTGCCAACTTAATGCCCAAATCTTCCTTCTATGAATTAATGAGGTTTATGATCATCTAGGTAAAATTGAAAGCATCTAGAATATCTTCTCAAAGGTGAGAACAATACATAATTCATAAAATTGTCTATCTTTTCTCAAAGAGATGGAAAATTTATAGAGATGGTGAGATATTGATATGAACTAAGTGTAGGATTCCCAATTTATGTATCCCACATTTATTTTATATCTTCCCACACCTTATTATTCCTACCTTCACTTTAAATGGTCCTGATCACTATTCAATCTTGCCTATGCATGCATCAAATATAAATATTATACTCTAGCTAATGTGCTTAATTTGTTGAGTTGGCTTACCTTTTGATGACTACCAAATTATAAGAAATACCCATCACCCTATTTGGCACCCACCATACTTGATCATTCCATATATGATGTTGAATTTTGATCTATTTTGGGATATTTATCAATCTTGTTACCTACTTTGCCATTAACATCCACATTTGACCATTAGTATCCATACCTATTTGAGATCATATTGTCATATGATTCCCATACATAGTTGAAGTCATATACTATCACTTTGAGCTCATCATATCCTTCAACCAATACACTCTTAATTAATGGTCCCTTTGATAACATTTCTCCTTATTTCATACCCCTATGATTTTAAGAGATCATATTCTAACCTATACACTCAAAAAAAAATGCACTCCACTCAACATTACTTAAAGTAAATCTTAAACTACATTGTGTGACTCAACACCTTCTCATTGTTTCAGAGATATATTATTGGTGGTAGGTTTTGAGCCTACTATCATTCACCCATCTAGGTAAAATGGTGCCCTATAAATCTCTTAAAACTACCATTCTTAGTTGTGATAACTCATATATAATGTATGAAACTCTCCATCTGATGTTGAGCTTACTTGATAAATCTTTAAACTGATTATCTTAAATTAATACTAGTTCATGTACCTAAAACACTTTGGTGAATAATTTCATGCCATGTCAGGATTTCTAGCTATGTTTATACACATATTCTATCCAAAATTCTCTATTTTGGTCTTCATCCATGCAATTTATCTCTAATAACTTATTTATTAGTGATTGTTAATCACCCATGTGCATAATGATCATAATTCATAGTATCAGAACCACATACTCCATATGCATGACCTTTTCTAACATATTAACTACAATGGAGTGAACCCTATCACACACTTATAATGTGTGTGATGTGCCCATATAATTATAGAAATTTGATCCTCCAATTCATCCCTTTGAACATCACATATTTTAGTATGCAACTTATCGAATAACTTATCCTTATCTTTAGTTTGGCTATTCCCCTAGTGATGATATGATATAATTTTGTGGTGAGAAATCAAAAATTCATCAGTGATAATATTCATAGTTTTTTTTTGAAAATGTATTCCTCTATCACTTAGTAGTTTGATAGGATAGACAAACCTAGTAAGGATATTTTCATATAGGAAATTTTTTGTATCCTTAGCACCACAACTAGGCATCATATCAACTTCTACCCACTTCCTAAAAAATTCTATTTTAGTAATAATATATCTAACATGGTTATGCTTACTAGGTGGACTAATAGTCCCAACTAAATCAAATCCCCATTGCTTAAAAGTTTGTTGTGATACCATCTATTATATAGGAATTTTGTCTCTTTAGTTTGGTTTTCCCATCCTCTAACATATATCACACTATTTCACAAATTTGTGGGCATCTTTAAATGGATAGGGCCACCAAATTCCACTTTTTAATATCTTCCTCATAGTTGCATCTCCTATGATAGGACCCCCTATGATCCCTTGATGTTCCTCTTCAAGAAACTATGGATTTTCATGCTCCTATGCAACTCTACACAACACTTCATCCTTTCCCAGATGATAAAGATATCTATTAACAATTTTATATGGTAATGCTCTAATAATGAGTTACTTCTTATCCTTTTCCACTTAGTGTTCTATAAATGTCATTTTTTCAAGAAAGTTTGTGATATATTATAACTATATTAGGATTTTAAACACATGAAATAGATGTGCATCTAGATATTGATCTAGAATCTCCTCTGATTCCTCACCATTTTTCAATCTACTCAAATGATCTAGACCTACATTCTCTCAACTTGGATTAAAATTTATCTAGAATTGAAATTCCTAAAATAACATCAACCAACGTGAAATGCATCCTCTTAGTATGGGATTATTAAATAAGTACCACAACACTTGATGATTGGTGAATAAGTCAAAATGTCTATCCAAAAGGTAATGAAAGAACTTATGAAGTTCAAACACTATAGCTAAGGCCTCACATTTATTTATTATATAATTTTTATCCATAATAGATAGTTTCATGCTTGTTAAATGGATAGGGTGATCCAATCTACCCTATCCTAGTTTCATCTACATATATGTGAAATGGTTTACCCTAGTTTGGGAAAACTAGGATCGACATAGTCACCAATATCTTATTTACTTCAATGAATGTTACTTAGCATTCTATTTAGGTCAACATAGCCCCATTTTAAAAAAATTAGGATCCTTGTTTTAAATTGTTCAAATATGTACTTTAGAGTTAAAAAATCACTTGATCAGAGTAATACTAACATGTTGGAAAATTAAATTTATTTGAAAAACATCCACACCTAGTTCTCATTTGCATTAATTAACATGTTTTCAAGTGATCATGGTTTTACCCCTTCTAATGTTGCTAATGATTATTGCATGTGTTCTTGTATTGTAGTTTCACTATATTGTAGTTTTAATGGAATCTCATTTGGAAATGAACATGCTTAGGGTTTTGAGCTTCAATATTAAATTGATCTTTTACTAGCCTTGGTTTTGTCAAATATGAATTGAGTCTATTTTAAATTCATGTTAAAACCCTAGTCTAATGTTTTAACCTATGTCCCTTTTGAATTAAATTCAAATTTACATGGGAGCAATTATTTGCACCATGGACTTAGCTTAATTTTTATCCTAAGTTTTAGTCATGCTTTTCAACATGACCAAACCTTAGTTTAAAAATCTTATGCTTGGTCCCTTTATGTCCCATGACCCCTTAGTCTATTTTATTATTAGCATGGTTTAACTAATACAGGGTCCCTTTTGTTATATCCTAGACAAGTCATAAAGCCTTATCCTAAATTTTTAATTATATTTATAAATACAATGAAAACACTAGGCTAAAACTTTATGACTTATTTCTTATCATTCATGGGGTCCCTTTCATTATGTTCTAGAAATCAGGATAAATTTTTTATCCTAATGTTTTATCATGTTTATCGACACAAATAAAACATTAGTTTATAATATTTAACCCAAGTTATTTATATTTATTGAGCCTAAATTAGTTTTATTTTATTGACTATAGGATCAACGGTATGCATTTTATCGAGCAAGATTGATCTAATAGCACATGTTAATTATAGATTTCAATGGATTCCCAAAACAAGTAAGAGGGTGACAAGTGTCACCTTTGTGGGAACCTTGCCAAAGATCCAATGGTATGTAAGAAAAGATGATTTGGTAGTCAAAGATCAACGTTGACAATTTAAAGCCCCAAGATGAGTGAGAAAGTGAAAAGTGTCAAAATTTTAGTAAAGGAACATTGAGCAGCCAATCGCATCTCACCCATTAGATTGAGATCTGATGGACTACATTGATCTAGCCAAACAAGATCTAATGGTGTATGATGAATGTTAAAAATTCAAAATTCTTGAGGATAATGTAGAGATGACACATGGAATAACCATAAACTAAAAATTATATCTCAATCATCTTACAAATATCGATAGTACGTGGATGAGTGTACACATTTTGATTAATGGTACATATTGAGTCAAAACTTTAAGGAAGCTCTAGATGAGTGAGAAGGTGATAGGTGTTGCCATCATAGAAACCCTACCATAGGTCTAATAATGAATGGAACAAAAGATAGAAAAAGATCCAATGGAGCACATTAATCTAGTTGAGCAAGATCTAATAGAGTCTAGTGAAAGTTGAAAAGTCAAGGACCAATTTGGAGAAGACACATGGCACAACTGCAACCATGAATTAAAGTCTGAGCATCTACCAAAGATTGATGGTATTTAACTTGCATACACATTCTAATAAATGGCTCATAGATCAAGGTATATAATCTAGTTGATCAAGATCAACAAATTGCATTCATCTAGATGAGGATGATTTGACAATGCAAAATCAACATTAACATTTCAACAAAGCCAAGACCAATGTAATAGTAAAAGGTGTCATAACCATAAAGCATGTAACATATAAACCAAATGAGTTTGATTTCTTTGATCATGATTAATGGACCTAATTGAACCTTAGAAATAAATCCAATGGTGTGAAGCAAGTCAAAATTTTCAAAGAGCTTAAAACCAATAAAATATTAACACATGTCCAAAGGCAAAAAATGGTCATATTTTAAATATTAATGAGTAGCAAACCCTAGAGATGATATACAAATGATTGGTATCAACTATGCAGTGGAAAAGCTTGAGTTACTTCAATTCATAAACATTCTTTTACCTATTTTTAGAGATGCTAAAATTGATAAAGGAATGATAATTAATGGACATACTCAAAATAAAATGGCCTACATTTCTCTTATAGCCTTTGAAAACAACTATAAATTTCCCAAGCCACAAATAAATCTATCTTCCATCAATGCCTAGGCCAGAGAGAATGATTTTAAAATCATCCTTTTCCTATGGTTATATTCTATAAATCAAGTGTTTTTAGATTTCAATGGAAACATTCCCATTGGTCAATTTAGACCTAGGATTTGAATGATCAGACTATGATGAATAGATTATGTGGGAATAAAACCACCACAAATGTCTACCAAATTTGGGTGCCCTTTGTCTACTTCATGATTGAGAAGGTCACCTTCCCTTAGGTGAAGTAATTAGCATTGCTCTAAGTAGATAGATATTTACAATTTTAAAAAGAAAGAAAACCCAATTTCATATGATGACATACCTTCTTGATGCCCTAATGGCTATAATTAAGATTTCAAATATTAGGGAATGGTCACCTAATGGAACACAAATAGTTTCATAATATTAATCAAAACTACACATTTTCAAGTAAAAGGATCACATCTAGTTCATATGTGGTTATGTCTACCCTACCCTTATAGAGGCCATCACAAGGATACCAATGATAAGAATCAGCCCCCTGATAAAGAAAACTATGGAAGCCATAGGGGATATATGGCTATATCCTAATTAGACAATCATCAGGATCAAGGGAACCTAATGCACTCCTCTTAGATTACCAGTCCATGTACCAAATAAGCTTTTAGAGAAAGAAGTAGTTTACTAGATTTGTAATGGGATAGATGGTCTTTTCAAGATCAAGAGGAAGGGATTGCTTCACATCCCCCCTATAACCATTGGTAAAACTATCTTTGCACAATGGCACAACATTAAAGTAGATTCAAATCATAGGCCATCATTCAATCTGCAAATTGATGAACTAAGGTAATGGGATCCCCAAGGAAAATTCAAGGAGCATATAAAGGCCAAAGGAACAAATATACCCTTTTAAACCTGAATCTAGGATGTTGATGGAGCAAAAGAGTGCAGAGATAACTGATGATTGGGGCTAAGGCAATACCATTTGTTATGTGGTGCACCTATTAGACCCCCACCAACTCAATTACTTAGTTCCCAAACAAAGACATAAGTTGAATAGAGTGCAAAAGAGAGAAGGCCTAATGAGATTACATCTTCTTTAGCTCAGGTAGAGGAGCAAGGATCACTAGTGGAAGAGGTTCATATTACAGAATTAGACCCTAGTGAGATAATTGAAGATGATTTTAAAAAGCTATCACTAGCCTATGAATTAGATGATAAAAATGGAGGAAATAAAAGAAGAAAAGGGGAAACAAGTGTTGGATCTATTTCCTATAATGCCCCCAAAAGAAAGGTTGAGATGGCCATAGTTCTAGTGAAGACTAAGAATCCCAAGGTGGATTTTATTCATCCTTTGAGTGAAGTTAACCTATTTAGTGAGTAAAATATGATTCATGGTCCAATTATTCTAGAATGGTTCATATATGGTAAATTATAGAAAGTATCAACTGTATAACACCCTTAGGCAATGATGAAGGCCATCGATATCCCAATGCATGAGGAAGTCAAGCCATGGATCCTAGCTCTACAAAAAGAGGATGAAAGAAGGATAAATACCCTAGTAGAGTTAAGTAGAACACAAATGAAAGTTCTAGTTCCTAAACTGACTCAATCATTAATTGTTGTCAATTTTGACCCAATGATATCTAGATTACAAAGAGTATTAGAGAAAAATGTCATGTTTGGTGTAGAGGAGACCACTCTCCAAAAGGTGGAACCATTCATTGGTTTTACCCCAATAGTAGGATAGAGGCCTAGAGAGAGTTAGATATTTGATGAGAATGTACTTGAATTAGCTAAAGAATAAGTAAAGTAATTAAAAGCTAGCCTCAAAGGCATGCAATAGCAAAAGGAAAATTTGGAGAACAAGTTGTGTTATCAGTCTCAAATGATATGGTTAGGATGTTTGAAAAGTATTTATTTGACATGTTCAATTATTTAAATTTAATAAATTCCAAACAAAGGGTGTTGAGCTATTAGGATGCAGCAACAAAAGGCCTAATTCATCGATGGTAGAACTCAAGGGGAAAAATAAGGGATTTGATCAATATCTTAATTGAAGATCAAATTCCTAACTTTAAGACAATTAGCTTGGCCCACCTAAACATAGTCATGGGTATTTTATTGGACAATATCAAGGGTTTAAGCACATGGTCCAAGAGCCTACAGAGCATTCCTAAGGATGATAAATAGTTGAAGGACATGATAGAGCATACACTTGGGATTATGATCACTGAACCATCCACACTTAGTTCCACAGTCCTCATCACTGATGAGGAATTCAAAATCATAACCACCCTAGTCATGCAATAAGTAAGAAGTAACAACCAAGGGAGAACTAGAACATATAATAATAAAATCATGGATATGATTCTAATAGTAGAGGAAAATATTACTTAAGCTAGGAGCATCAAGGAAGCTTTAAGAATGGATGACAAGGATTTAAAAGGCTTGGCAAACCAAGAAGATGAAGTATTCATAGAGCCTATGGTTAATTTAAGGCTAAGTGAGGAGCAACATCAAAGGGAAATGAAGACCTTGCAACAACAATTGGGGACCGCATCATTCATAGGGTGTCAAAGTTAATTGGATAGGGATTATTCCTTTTGTAACTAAACTTGTATAATATTTTAAAAGAGAATATTCTTTATGTAAAGGCATGTACAACTTGTAAAGTTTACTACCTATAGATTAGTCATTTAGAGCATTTAAAAAGTTTTAATATGATAGTTGTCCTTAGCATTTAACAAGACTAACTGGTATACCTCCTTGGCATTCTATAAAATGGGTATTACCATTTGTCAAAGGGAGAGAGTTTTTTTAATCCAAAAACTATTTTGTAACTTATGAGCAAATTAATACAAAGCAAGGAGTTTTACGAAGTTTGTCCACATTTTCTTGTGTGAATTTCTTTCATGCTTTCTATCTCATTTGTTTGGTCTTATTCTCTTATTTAGATGGTCCTTATGAATTCTATATGTGTATCTTTAAATGTAGAGTTGATAAATTTATGATAATTCTATATTAGTTTAAAGTTCTTTGTTTTACTTCACTTTCTTTTCTCTTCTTACATCTAGGCTAATACTATTTTCTTATAAGGGTGAAATTCTTAAAGTAAATTGTATTGTTATTTACATCTTTTCATACCATCCTTAGATGTTTGCCTAATGTGTGGTAGGATTTCAGATTATGATAATTCATAACATGCATTGGTTAAATGCATGTTCAAATGGAACTTGAACTTTGTCATGATGTTTGGGTTAAAGATCAATAACATATTTCTTCTCTTCCTTATCCTTCATTTTGCTTATTTATTTATCAATTCACCTTAGACTAACATCATTGTGAATACTCATATTAGTTTATGTTTACACTTAGGTTTAGACAATAATTCACTTTAAATAGCATAAATAATTTTCAAAATCAAAGATCAACTATCAGGCCATGATGGATCCCAACCACCAACTAATATAAATTTATGAAACAATCTACTTGTTCTACCTATATTCCACCAAAGATAATAACATTATCACAAATTGTAACTCATGCATTAAATTCATTGAATTCAAAAATGAGTAATGTTTCTTAAACACTAAGAACCACATGTGATACACTTTTAGTTATCAATAGGGATATACATTTTGTTAGTGCTAGAAGGAGGACCTTAGTTAAATCTTTGAAAATTTGTAACATATTTGCTAATTTTGGTGAATTTTTCTCAAACATTGATGTATTATTTTCATATTTGTGTTTCTTTTAGAATATTTATTTAAAGATAATTGATCTTAATAGTTTTAGAATAGTATTTGTTCTTATTTAGACAAAGATAGGTATCCTTCGAAGATTCATGAGTAATTATGGTAAAGATAGCTTGAGATCTATGAATCCAACACGTTTTAGGTTACTAGTAGAATTTTTATTCAAATATTGATTGTATATTTGTAAATTTGAGTCCATATAAGCTTAAAACATGTAAAAGTCACTCATACCTACATATTTAGACATATCCTTGAGCTAAATTAGTTAAATATTGATGTCTTTTGCCATTATTTACACAAATTTGAGCAAAATTTGCTTAATGTGCAAGTCTGATCACTATTATTTGTAAATATAAGATTTACACATCATATTTCAAATAGGGCTCCAAGATTTCAAGTTGAGATTACAAAGGATAAAGACTAGGTCACATTCAGAGACAAGGCTTCCCCTACTTTCATTAGATGTTCATAAGAGAGCTAGGTGAGACAAATGTAAATGTAGACTTTCAAAGTCTCAACCAACTTTACCAATCTAGGGTGTTCCTGTGCTCAATCCCTATCAAGGTATGGCTTAACTAGGTGGTTCTTTAATCAATGTGTTAGGTGTGATACATGACCTTCCTCATAATCCTAAAAAGTATTTGACTACTTTTAGTCCTAATGGTTTTGTAACTACTGACGAAAAAATTAAAAGTTTCAAAGCTACTTTAAGGCTTTTAAATGTTATTCATGAAGATGTAGCATGCAAATTATTTCCATTTAATTTCAATGATGATGCATATGAATGGTTCCTAAACCTTCCTAAGAACTACATAGCTAGATGGAATGGTTTTAAAATAATATTTATTGATCAATTAAATTATTAGTCCATGTATCCTGTATTAATAGTTTACCACAATTAAAAGAGATTTAAATGAGCCCATAAGAGCCTTTAATGCTAGATTCTAGAAAATGTTTAGCAAAACCATAGCTCCTTATAGACCTAATCAAGATTTAGCCTTAGATATTTACAAGGATTCCTTGGATCCCATGACTTTTGTGTTTCTCAAAAGATCTAATCAAGTCATTAATACATCATCCTTAGCTTATGCTAAAGTTGTAATTATTAATGACAAAATGCAACCATAAGGCTTAATGGCATATAACATTCCCAACATTAATCTAAGTCTACCTATTCTAAATTTTATTCCCAATTCTAATCAAAATATGTCTACTTTAAATCAACTTCTAGTTCTAAACCAATTACCTTTGAACCATGCACATCCTAGCCAAAACCTAGGATTCTCGAACACTACAAGTAGATCTAGTCCACATGACCAAAGAGATTTGATACCTGAAAATAGTATACATACTCAAGTTCATAATTATGAGGCACCCAAGAATGAGAATGGCTCTATCTTAAAGATGGTTTAGAAACTAAGCACTAACTTCCTTTAGTTGTAAAAGCAAGTTGGCCATACTGGGGAAAACTCTAACATGAACTTCTCTTCCCAAAGTTTTAATAGACCTTCAAATAGATTCCTAAACAAGAATAACAATAACCACATCCATGAGTCATCTACTAATAAGAATGTACTTGATATAAATATTATTGATGTAGCTTTGCTTGATTATTGTAGATTTCATTATACTTCAAAGCATTGTGAATTAGATTGTCTAGAATTTTGTATTGATTTTGAAGCTTTTCAAGAAGAGTTAAATAATTTTGAAGTTGTCCCTAATAAAGACAATTTTGCAAGTACCTCAAGTTCTTCAAAGTCATCTAAATCTTCTTATTCAACTCTCATTGTGGAGATATTTGAGTTCTCATTTCAAGAAGAGAATGAGCCTGAGGATATCCCTAAAGAGATTCATGTTTTTCAACAATATCTAAAGAAGACCTATCCTCTAAGGAATAGGGAACAAAAAAAACCTTTGACTACCTCAACTCCACCAAATAATGATCCAAAGGCTCCTAAGGGAAGTACATCTAAACCTAATGTTGATACATATGATTCTTGTAGTAGGAATGGATATAATATAGTAGAGGACATGAAAAATATCAAAGATAAAACTAATTTTCATGAGTTGGAACATATTATATAATAAAGGGATTTGTTGTTAAAATCTTTGTTTAAGAAGCCTATTAAACCCCAAAAGCCTACATATGCTAATGTTGTAATATAAAAAACTAAGGTAGATGGTCCACCTTTCCTGTTTACAATTAGGATCTTTGGTAAGAATTTTCATAATTATTTTCTAGACTCTGATGCATTTATAAATATTATGCCTAATGGTATTTGTGAATAACATGGTTTGACTCCCATTAAATCTAATAGAATTGTAACTCAATTAGATAAATCAAAATTCAAAGTGATTGGTGAATTGTTAAATGTTCACATGCAAATTGCTTCTAAACCAAGGCTCCAACAATTCATTAACATCCAAGTGGTGGATATTCCTGATGCATATGGAATGCTACTAAGTAGAGACTAGACCAGATCTTTGAATGGTTACATGTGAACTAACTATTCACACATGTGGTTACCCTAGAAAGGAGTTCCCAATTAGATCAAGATAGATAGGGAGCCCAAGATAAAGCATATGATCATTGAGTATAATTCAAATAATGAGAGGGTTAACATGGTTAACTCATATCTAGGTATTTACACCCTTGACACCCCAAATGTATGTAACTCTAAAACTTCTCATCCTATTCTTAGATTATGGAAGCTATATTTTGATGGTGCTAGATGCAAATCATGGTCTAGAGGAGGAGTGGTATTAATCAATTCCATTGGAAAAGAATACAATACTTCTTACAAACTCAAATTCCCATGTACTAATAATCTTGTAGAGTATGAAACACTTATTTTTGGATTATAATTTGAAATCAAACATAAGGTCAATGAACTTTTAGTTTTTAGTGATTTATAACTAGTAGTTAATCAGGTCAAAAGTAAATATCAATATAAATTGTCTTATCTTAAGAAGTATAAATTTTGAGTATGGGACTCAATTGAATGTTTTGATGCTTTTAACATTGTGTTAGTTCCTAAGGAAGAAAATAAGGTTACTGATGAAATTTATTCAACTACAGTCAAACTTATGCCTAATAAAAGTTCTAAGTTACAAATCCTTACCAATGAATTAGTCCCATGTCCCTCAGTTTCATATACTGTTAACCACTTTTAAGTATTCAGTGATTATTAATAGATCATAGACTTCATGACTAGCTCAGGAGTATTGAGGATCACATCATTGAGAGGTCAATGAAAATACCTTGGATTATGAAAAAGTTGAAGGAAAACTTGATGATAAGGTCATTTAACTAAGTGACAATAAGATCCACAAAGGTATGATTTCCTTAGAGATACTGTTAATTCAGATAGAATAGATGAGACTATCAATATTCCCAAGGTAGATGGGAAGGACTGCAATGAAATTAACCTAGGTTCCCAAGGTCAACCTCAGCTATTGAATATTGGTATATCCTATACAAGCATTGAAACCAAGAGAGCCAAAGAATTATTAAACAAATATAAAGATGGGATAGCATGGTCCTATAATGACTTGCAGATATTTGAGCCTAAGGTCATAACCCACACCATACCTCTAAAGGAATCTTGTAAGCCATTTAGAAAAAAACAAAGGCCAGTCAATCCTATCCTAGAACCAATGATATACAAAGAGGTCAAGAAGTTAATATATTCTAAGATAGTGTTTCCCATTAGACACTTCACTTGAGTAGATAACTTATTACCCATCAAGAAGAAAAATGGTGAAATCAGATTATGCATTGACTCTATAAATTTGAATAGAGCATCTAAAAATGAAAATTAATCAATGCATTCTCTTGACCAAGTAATCCAAATTATTTTTGGTTCTTTTATGATGTCATTTCTAGATGGATTTTTAAGGTATAATCAGGGGCTAGTGAACAAAAAAGATAAAATGAATATTGCATTCACTACTAAGTGGGTCATTTTTTCTACAAAAGAATTCCCTTTAGATTAATCAATGCAGGTGCAACCTTTCAAAGAGAAATGAATCATTAATTCTAGGTCCTCATAGGTAAGTGCATTATTATATACATGGATGATCTGACTATCTTTTCTAAGAATAAGGATGACCATATTATGCACTTGTAACAAGTATTTGAGAGATGTAGAATGTATGAAATCTCCCTCAATCCAAAAAAGAGAATTTTTTTGTGTAATTGAGGGAAAACTATTAGGACATGTCATAACCAAGGAGGGGATATCTATATACCCAACTAAGAGTAAATGCAATATCAAAGATAGAACCTCCTAATAGTAAGAAGTAACTAAAGTCTTTCTTTGGTAAAATCAACTTTGCGAGAAAGTTGATTTTTGGTTTTGTAGAGATTTTGAATCCATTGAATGACATGTTGAAGAAATATATCAAGATCATAGGGAATGAGAAAACCAATAAAGCTTTTAACGACATCAAATAAGCAATTAGACAAGCCCCTATACTGATAAGTCTAGATTTCACTAAATATTTCTATCTTTATTCCTTTGCCTCTAATCATACCATAGCTTCTATCCCAACTTAGAAGATAGATAAGTGTGACCAACCCATTAATTTCATGAGTATTAGCCTTAAAAATGATGATTTGAACTATTCCTTAATTGACAAATAATAATTTTCTTTAATCAAGGTAATAAAGAAGTTTAGATATTATATCCTTATAAATAAGGTATGTGCAATTCTTCTAGACCTGCCACTAAGCTAATGTTAAGTCAATGTGAACTTAGAGAAAGGAGAGGTAACTGGATGCCTATCCTTTAATAATATGATCTAGAAATAAATACTGTTAAGTTGGTAATATGCCAAGGTTTAATTTACTTAATTACTAATACTAATCCCAAACTAAGTGTTATACAGGTAGTCCAACACATTTTTCAACCTAGTGATTGGTATGATCCCATTGTTCATTTACTAAGTAATGGTTATTATCATGTAGGATTAAGTAGAGAGGAAAAATATATTTAAGTCTCAAGATAACCCATTTCTTGATCAAATATAGAGTGCAATATAGGAATAAATTTGAAGGCATTTACCTAAGGCATGTGTCCAAGGAAGAAGTAACTAAGATATTGAGCACCTTTTATGAGAAACTTGGAAGTGGACATCCATATAGAAGGAGTATAGCCTAAAAAATCCTTAAAGTTGGTTACTACTAGCCTAATATCTTCAAGGATGCTCAGAAACATGTGAGAGGATGTCATGCATGTCAAGTCTTTAACATAAAAGAGCCAAAGGCAGCCATGCCATTAAGACTAGTGATGATTGATAAAATATTTACCTAATGGGGACTAGACTTTATGGGGGTCATCATCCCCAATTAGTATGATGGTCATAATTATATCTTTACTACTACTTACTATTTCACAAGATGGAGCTCAAGAAACCTCATAGTTTAGGAACACAAGTATGACCCATCAGCATTGGTTGATCATGGATTGTTGAAATGTGAGCCTAAATTTATAGATTAGAGAAAATATTAAGGACTAATAAGTAGGTTAATTGTTCCTTGATATTTTAAGCCTTGTTTTGTTCTAGGTTTGGTTTAAATAAGGATTGCACATATAAGATGAAATATTGAATTGTTATGGAAAAGTCATGTTTGCACTTTAAAAACATTAATTTCCTGGGATAATGTTTATAGCCAAGGATGATATTTTAAAGATCAAACATTTGACCAAATCCTAAACCCTAGCTAATTCAGTTCCCAACCTCTACTAAAAAGTCAAAATATCTAAAAATACAAAATAAGGGCTCATTACAAAATTCAATAAGTTTATGAGTAGAGGTGATTTTATCAATCTTCATTAGGGCTATGGATGCCTAGCTAGTAGTGGAGCAAGGCCTTGAGTAAATCCAAAGGTATCTATGTTAGGGCTATGGATGCCTAGATGGTATCAAAGTAATGCCCAAGCCTTCTCTAAGCTAAATCATGATTATTAATGAACACCTAAATGTGATGTAAGTCAATATTAATGGTCAAGGTCATGAGTCTAGAAGATGTTCTCTAAATCCTATGATGATCATTAAGTGAAATCAAAGCACACACACATAACATGGCTATGTCTTGATGTTTGATCATAATTATTTATGTACAAGACTTGTTTTAACCATGAATTGATTGTAATAGTGGTTCTTGATCAATGGAATAAATAGACTAGTTATTAGTATAAACTAGAGTCTTTGAATTCTAACATATAACTATGTTTCCCCTAGAATTTTCCATTTATTGAGGTCAATATACCCCCATTTATAAAAAATGGGGATCCTTGTTTTAAATTATGCACATATGTACCTTAAAGTTGAAAAATCACTTGATCAAAATACCACTAACATTTTGGAACATTACTTTTATTTGAAAAATATCCACACTTGGTTCTCATTTGCATTAATTGACATGTTTTCAAGTGATCATGGTTTTACCCCTTCTAATGTTTCTAATTAGTGTTGCCTATGTTGTTATATTGTAGGTTCAATGGAATCTCATTTGGAAATGAACATGCTTAGGGTTTTAAGCTTCAATATTAAATTGATCTTTTACTAACCTTTGGTTTGCTAAAGATTAATTTAATCTATTTTAAAGTCATGTTAAAACCCTATTCTAATGTTTTAACCTAGGTCCCTTTTGAATTAAATTCAAATTTGTGTAGGAACAATTTACATGAGAATAATTATTTATGCCATGGACTTAGCTTAATTTTTATCATAAGGTTTAATCATGCTTTTCAACATGACCAGACCTTATTCTAAAAATCTTATGTTTGGTCCCTTTATGTCCCATGACCCCTTGGTCTATTTTATTATTAGCATGTTTTAACTAATGCAAGATCCCTTTTATTATATCCTAGACAAGTCATAAATCCTTATCCTAATTTTTTGATTATATTTATGAATACAATAAAAACCCTAGGCTAAAACTTTATGACTTATGTCTTATCATTCATGAAGTCCCTTTGATTATGTTCTAGAAATTAGGCTAAAATTTTTATCCTAAGGTTTTATTGTGTTTATTGACACAAATAAAACCTTGGTTTAAAATGTTTAACCTAAGTTCTTCATATTTGTAAAACCTAACTTAGTTTTATTTTATTGACTACATGTTCAATGGTATGCATTTTCTCAAGAATGATTCATCTAACTGTGCATGTTAAGTCTAGACTTCAATGAATCCCCCAAAAAAATGAGAGGATGATAAGTGTCACCATTATGGGAACCTTTCCAAATATATAATGGTACATAGCAAAAGATGATCTGACAGTTGGAGATCAATGTTGACAATTCCAAGCCCCTAGATGAGTGAGAAAGTGATAAGTGTCACAATTTTAGTAAAGGAACATTGAGAAATTGATGGTGTCTCATACATCAGATCAAGATCTGATGGACCACATTGATCTAGTTAAATAAGATGTAATGGTGCATGATGAAGGTTGAAAAGTCAAAAGCCCTGAGGACAAATGTGGAGATGACACATGGGATAACCATAAACCACAAATTAGAGGTCAAGCATATTACAAAGATTGATGGTACATGAATGAGTGTACACATTTTGATTGATGATATATATTGATTCAAAACTTAAATGAAGCTCTAGATGAGTGAGAAGGTGACATGTATCTCCATCATAAGAACCCTACCAGAGATGTAATAGTGAGTAGAATGAAAGACAAAAAAGGATCCAATGGAGCACGTTGATAGGGCCAAGCAAGATCTAATAAAACATAGTGAAAGTTGAAAAGTCAAGGACCAATGTAGAGAAGACACATGACATAACTAAAACCATGAATTCAAGTCTAATAATCTACCAAAGATTGACAATATGTATCTCACATACATATTCTAATCAATAGTTCATAGAGCAAGGTACATAATCTGATCAATCAAGATAAACACAGTGCGCTCATCCAAATGGGGATGATATGATGGTGCAAAATCAACATTAACATTTCAATGAAACTAGGACCAATGTGATAATGATAGGTGTCACAATCATAAGGCATGTAACATAGTAGTTAATGTAGTTTGATTTCTTAGATCGAGATCAATGGACCATTGATCCTTGTGAATAGATCCAATGATATGAGGTAAGGAAAAGTTTTCAAAGGGACCATAACCAATAAAATATTAATGCATGTCCAAAGGTGAAAAATGATCATATTTTAAATATTAATGAGCATCAAGACATAGAGATTCCATGGTAATTCCATGTTGTCATACATGTCAATTCCAAAGATTTTGTGGACACAAAAAAGGTGAAGGTATAAATGTACAAATCTGAGCAAAATCTAAGTATCAAAGCTCATATAATTTGAATAGTTTCTTCCATTAAATATTTTCAAGGACCTTTAAAAATACCTAACAAGTTTAGAACCCTAATTTGACCTAGTGATCATTATAAATAAGCTAAAAAGAGTTGAATTATCATCTGTCCAAGAGTAAGTTGATCCATGGCCAAAGTACAGTCTGTTAGTGAACAATTTAACAAATTCATTGTCTTGATAGCTAGGAAAGGTGCTTCTAGAAAGGATGTGAAATTCTATCTAACTTTAGATTTAGAAGGGATAATTTTCAAAAATATAGCATTTGATGCCACCACACTGAATACAAGACATAATAATTGGTTGAAGCTCTTCTAGACCATTGAAGAACAACCTATCATAACCAGAGAGGAGGAGAAGAATGTGACATCCAAGAGGTGATACTATGATGTGGTTGATATACAAATGATTGGTCTCTACTATGCAATGGCAAAGCTTGAAGTACTACACTGCATAGACATTATTGTACCTATTTTTATATATGCTAGAATTGATAAAGGAATGTTAATTAATGGACATACTAAAAAACAAATGGCCTAAATTTCTCTTATCGCCTTTAAAAACTACTATAAAGTACCCAAGCCACAAATAGACCTATCTTAAATAAACTCCTTGGCTAAAAAGAATGATTATAAAAGAATCCTTGCCCTATGGTTATATTCCATAAATTAGGTGTTTTCAAATTTCAATGGCAACATTCCCATTGGTCAAATCAAACCTAGGATTTGAATGATTATGACTATGATGAATAGAGTATGTGGGAATGTAACCACCACATACATAGACCAAATTTGGGTGCCCTTTCTCTTCTTCATGATTGAGAAATAGATCCCCCTCCTTTAGATGAGGTAATTAGCATTGTCCTAAATAGACAAATATTTATAATTATAAAAAGAAAGTAAACCTAATTTCATATGATGTCATACCTTCTTGATTCCCTACTATCCACAACCAAGATTAAAAATCTTAGGGAATGGTCACCTTGTAGAACACAAATAGTTTTATAATATTACTCCAAACTACATGTTTTCAAGTACAAGGATCATATCTAGTTCAAATGTGATTATGTCTACCCTACCCTTATAGAGGCCATCACAAGGATACTAATGATGAGAGTCATACCCATAATAAATAAAAATGTGGAAACCATAAGGGATATATAGCTATATCCTAATTATATAATCATCAAGATTGAGGGAACCTAATGTACTCCCCTCAGATTACTAATCCACATGAAAAATAATCTTATAGAGCAAGAAGTAGTTTACCAAATTTGAAATGAAATAGATGGTCTGTAGAAGACCAAGAGCAAGGGATTGCTTCACATTATCACTATAACCATTAGTAAAAATATCTTTGCACAATGGGACAACATTGAATAGGCTTTAAAGTATAGACCATCATTTAATCTAAAAATTAATAAACTGAGGCAATGAGAACCCCAAGGAAAAGTTAAGGAGAATCTGAAGGCCAAAGGAAAAAATATACCTTATGATCACTAGCCTGGTCCTTTTGAACCCATTTATACAAAATCATCGTCTTTCTATGAGGTCACTAGGAGATTAAAAGAACACAACATAAAACCTAAATCTAGGATGTTGAGGGAGCAAAAGGGAGTAAATTATAAATGGAAATTAGGGCTAATATATTACCATTTTCTATGTGGTGTACCTTCTAGACCCCCACTAACTCAATTAGTCAGTGCCCAAATAGAGACACAAGCTAAATAGAGGCTAGAAGAGAGAAGGCCTAATGAGATTGCATCTTCTTCAGCTTAGGTAGAAGAGTAAGGATCACCAATGGAGGAGATTCATATTTTAGCATTAGACCCTAGTGAGCCAATTGAAATTTTTTTGAAAATGCTATTGTGAACATAATATTGCAATAAGGGGAGATTAGTATAGTGTTAGTGTATGAAATCAGAATCCAAAATAACACACTAATAGCTAACACCTTAAGCCTATCTCAAAGAGGGAGAATAATAACAAAAATAAATGGAAAAATTTACTAGAATGAAAAATACAAGTGACCTTTTACCTTCCTTGGATGCTCTAAATGGATTATTAAAGTGGCTTATTTAGCTTGTGATCAATGGGTCTTCATGAAAGGAGGCTTGCATATCTTCTCTTCTCCTTAGCACCAATGGATTTATGATGGATTTCACTTAGCTCAAAAATTGGGCATGGTAACACTAAATAAATGGCTTGAGAGAGATTTTTATAATTATAAATTTACACCAAAGGAGATTAAAATTTAATAGGCAAGGCCTTGTATTTATATATTTTTACAAATGACTAGAATGAACCTGAACCGTCCATCTCAAGATGAAGATGTGTGGCTAATAATCCATTTAATTTTGGAGGCAAAATTCAGAAATGCCCTCATAAATATTTGGGATAGAGAGCCATCAAAGATGCATGGAATGGATTAATGAGGCATGGGAGGGCTTAATCAAATATTTTATGCATCTATGGCCTAGGGATGCGTTCCCAAGAAATGATGTCCCTGATGATGCAAAAACTCATAATAAGTTTCTAAAAAGAAATATTCAACAAGTTCCATGGAAAATTAACCTAAGCTCTTGATTCAAATTAATTAACCTTAAACATGGTTAGTCAATTTTGGTACAAATATTGGTAATTGATGCTCAAATTAATCAAATTGGTCAGAATGTTATATTATTGGCTCAAAATTTGACTAGATTAGAATTAGGATATGATGTTATATGTTCTAGATCCATTATCCCATTTAGTATGTTTCCAACAAAAAATGACAAAGGCATGTGTCTCATGCAATAAATTTGGTAGAAAAGAGAAATCCAAAGCACCCAAGTGTGAAATCATCATTTTGACTCAAAATGATCTGATTGAAGTTAGTTGTATCATAAATTCTATTTCACCATTTAAGGATACTTTGGCAAAAATCAGTGCTTGTATATGCCAAATTTGAACAATTTAATGTGTTTTAGTGTTTTTATGCCAAATTGTACATTTTGATAGAAATTGGTTAAAAGCCTAGTTAAAGGTCATTGGTGGCTAGTTTTAGGTGTCTATAGTTTGACCCTATTTAGGAAGGCATTGCAAGATATAAACATAGTATCATCTTCTAAAATAATGAAAAGATCATGTATGCCTATAACTTTAATGTTAATGGATGAACTATATGATGCCCCCTCGAGGTAACAGTTGGCATAAATTGGTCAGCTTATGGTCCCTTAAAAAGAAAGAAGAAAAATAAGGGGAGTAAAGAAAGGAAGATGATAGGGGTGAGAACTCATTGAGTATGAAAAACTAGTCAAAATCACTAAGAATGCAAGCGGGATGGTGTAAAATGGTTTTCCCAAAGGTGGTTATAAGAATTGTACCCTAATAGTGGTAATGTGGTATGATAACACAATTATTTTACCAAAGGTGGTTATAATCATTAATAAGATGGAGCTGCCCCAGTTAGGATAGACAAACATGATAAAAACATGCCCTTTTTTGGGAAAAAAGAAAGTAAATTAGTGATAACACAATGATTTACCCAAAGGTAGTTATAATCATTGAGAAATGTATGTGGGGTGGTGTACAATTATTTACCCATAGGTGGTTATAATCATTGGACCTTGATTATGGAAAACATGATTGATTGGTTGATGATGGAAAATATGATGTGGATAACTTGATACAGATGATAAAGATGATTTGGGATAACCTACTAGTAGGGAGAAGCTCATCCAAACTAAAAAAGGTTAGAATTCTTTCATTGTGTAATTATTCTTCTTAGGATATGATTGAGATTGGATTGGGATGCTAGTGCTTAGGAGATGTTGATGCCAACATTGCTGAGTAGACTTCTTGAAGATGATTTTTGTTGTAACACTTAATGGTAAGCCTTATAATAGAGAACCATGAGGATTAGGCTAAAAGATGCATAAGGATTGACTCTTATAATCCAATATTCAAGGGAAAATAATGCACTAATGATAAAAACCAAGTTAATAATGTAAACATATGAATATAGATGGATTCAAGTATAAATGCGCAAGGAATCACCCAATGAATGTACATAGACTAAATCAAGACAATGATGAAAAAATTAAACAAACAAGCACATGAATAACAAACAAACAAATAAGAAAAGAAACAAATAATAGTTAGTCCTAATGTTAGTACAAACAACACAACTTTAACCTATGGGATGAACATTGCCCCTATAAAATAGGTGACAACCTAGCAAACAAACATGACTAAAGGAATAGAAGAAGAGGAAGTGGGTGACTGAGCTATCTCCATATGCGCTAGGCATGTGGACATTGTATACATAGTTCCATGGATATAACATCCATTAAAAACTTTAGGCCAAATGTAGTTTTCCCAGGAACTAGGAAGAAAATGATAACTGATGAAAAACAAACATGATGTGATAGAAGAATAGGAATGGACTCACAAAAAGGAGATAACATGGGATAAATGGCCAAAAAGGATGGGGAAATTAAATGACAAGTGATTTTCATGTAACTTAGTAAGGGTTCCCATAATCCTTAAGGTAAAGAAGTGGTCAATGTTTTTAGTTTTTCTAAAAATTTTACAAATGTTTTTGGAATTTTTGAGTATCTCAAGTTAGTCAAGAATGATGAGATACTAAATGGTTTTAGCTCATAAAATGGTGAGAGCATTGCTTAGGTTGCTCACAAAATGGTGAGAGTGTGGTTTAGGTTGCTCATAAAATGGTGAGAACATGGCTTAGGTTGATTGAGTTAACCTTATCAAGTATCGAGCATTACCTACATAGTCCCAGGATGGGACCTTAAGTCACTGTAGTTCTACCTTACAGTAGAGGAATTAGACTAGTGCAGTAGCCAATTCAAACAAAATAGGCACAATTGGTATAAAGGCATACTAAATCATAGGAAATGGATATTTGGTACATTAATGCATGATAAACAAGTGTTGACCCTAGTTTTCCCATAGGTAATTATAACTAGGAAATAATGACATAGGTCATTGATACTAATTTGCCTAGAGGTGGTTATAATTAGTAGCAAAACTAATGAGATATTGATTTGCCCATATGTGGTTATAATCAGGCACACTTGGTATAGAGAATGGAATAAGAAATGAAGGATGAAACTACCAAACTACTAAAAATAAATCAGAATCCCTTTAATGAAAGCATGAATGGAACCAAATGGAATGGAACTAAGGTCATAGGGCTAGGTAGGGAGGTAGAAAACAACTCAGTTAATGAAAAAAGTATAGTAGAATAAATATGCAATATAAAAAGTGATAGATTAGTAAGATGATAGAATGGTAAAATGGCATATTACAAAGAAGAATATTGATATTATAGTACAAATTGAAATAATCCTTATAGACAATATACCAAATCACTCAAGCATAATACTACTTGAGGTAAATAATGTTCATCAACTCATCAAGTTCATTTCTATTTAGTGTGGCAAGCCTGTATGCTCCTGTTTCATAGTTTGCCATAATGATTAAAAGATGAACCCAGTTGGGTTTGAACTTGCCTTTATGCTTATTTTTGGTTATGGTATTCTTTTAGTTCTCTTTAAGGACAAAATCACCATGTTCAAATGCTCTATGTTTCACATGTAGATTGTAGTGGCCTCAAAGTTAGTTTTCATAGGCTTAGAGATTATTCACTACATCCATGCATTTCTCATCAATTATCTATAGCTCTTATAAGTGAGCTACTTGATATTCATTGTCATCTAGGACATTCTTGAAAGAGATTCATAGAGATGGAAACTTGAACTCAATGTGAAGAATGGCCTCAGTACCATAAACAAGTGAATATAGAGTGGCTTTTATGGGTGTACAGTGATTAGTACGGTATGCCCAAAGGGCATAGAATATCTAAAGGTGATAATCATGACCTACATCATTGACAATATTTTTGAGAATGTTTAAAGTGTTTTTCTTTGATGTTTTAGCCTAACCAATACCTTAAGGGTAATATGTTATGGAAAAGTGTTATGTGATATTATATTCAATACATAATTTTTTGACATCCTTGTTCTTAATTGATCTTCCATTATCAAATATAATGTTGGAAGGGATACTATAGTAGTAAATGAGATGGTTAAAAATGAACATGGAAATTTACTTTCCAGTCACGTAAGTGAGGGGTATAGCTTTAATCCACTTAGTGAAATATTTAGCGGTAGTAAGGATATGTTTATGGTTATTAGAAGAGGTGGGATTAATCTTCCCAATGAGGTCAAGAGATTGGTTTTAGAGTTTTGGTTGGTTCATAAATCATATTGGCATGACATTGATACTTGTTTTGCTTCTTTACATATGTAGCTACATTTGCATCCATCATGGGCCAATAATAACTAGTATACATGAGACTTTTAGATAGAATTGCCTTGATAGTGTGGGATCCACATATTTATGCATGAACTTTGCATAATAATAGTGTATATTCTATTGAATTTTAATAATGAAGAAAAGTTCCATCAAAACTATGAATGTAAAGGGTTGATCTAAGTACGGTATAATGAGCAGTTTGGTAGATGGAGGATTTGGATTGATTTTGGGATAGGTTGAGTGGTATAATTTGGTTGTGGAGGTATTTGTAAAGATCTAAGTACCAAATAGAGTTAGGACCAACAATATCATAAATCATTATGATGGTTGAAGGTTCTTGAGCTCGTGCTAGTAATTTTTGATAAGGAACTGATACTCTTTCGCTATGTCTATTTGTTAAATCAAAGATCTAATAGTGGCCATAACATCCATAGTTTTATTACATGTCTTTGGTATATGCTCAAATTGAATATTGAAAATATGCTGCTTGAGAGTATTGACATGGCCTTATATAGAACCAGCTTGTCATCTTTGGTCTGAAAATGGTCTATAGCCTGATTGATGATTAACTAAGAATAGGGTTTTTTGGTAGTAAATATTCATTAATTTATGAATATTCTATTTTTAAGATTTTGGTTTTGGTGATTTTTAAGGATCAGTAGATGGGACCAAATCCTTGAAACTTTAAGGATTTTTTTGGGGGAGTCAACTCATTAACCCTTTATAATGATATATAATATTATATTTAAATTCACTAGATATATATAGTAGATCCCTTGAGGGCCTTACCGATAATAACCAAGGAAACAAGTAGAACCAAAAATGGAGGAGCATGAAACTGAACAATAATAACAAATAAAGAAATCAAAGGATAATTTTGAACAACAAGATAGACTACATCATCAAACAATAGAGTCAAATAATAGTGATAGATGCCATAGCTAAATGATAGTACCATATGATAGAGATGAATAACAAAACTAAATGATAGAGCCAAATGATAAAATAAAATGATTAAACTGAATGATAGTTCTAAATGATAGAGATGAATGATAGAGCTAAATGATAAAGCCAAATGATAGAGCTAAATGATAGAGCTGAATGACACAACCGAATATCTCAGTTGGATGGCATAGTTAAATGATAGTATTAGACAATAGAACCAAATAGTAGAACTGAATGATAGGTCCAAAAACCAAAGATGGATGATAAGACCAAATAAGAGTATCAAATGACAAAACTGAAAAGCATAGGCCATCATGGAATCTAGTGGGAACAGTAAAAAGATAGGCCAATCATCAAGTAAATCATCCATATTATCTTATTTTAAAGATCCAACCAAAAAGTCCACATAATTAGAATGCACTCAAAATCCAAGTATTTATTATTTTTTAGTTTTCATAAATTTGACTTCAACTATTCAATAATATTAAAACAATTCTACATGCAAAAAACCCCACTATTATCTCACAAGAAAGAATCAACCAGAATAACATATCACCCCTAAAGACTTTTTTGATGATGACATGCCACCACTCAAAGACTCTCCTCTATTTTTTTATGAAAATGATGACATCGAAGTGGTAGAAGAGATTGGACCATCTCACCAAACATAAAGTTTAACTGAAACCTCCACTCAGACTTTTTCCCAAAGGAAGAGAAGTATATGGACAATTAGAAGGTCATTTAAGGTGGATTGTGCAAAAAAAATTTGCTTCATAGAATTTGTAGAGCCTAAAAATACTGATGATACTCCAAATGAATGCAAATGCACAATATGTATCCAAAAACTAGGAAAAAAATATAGAATGCAATTGAAATTGGACATGATTGAGAAACATTATGAAATAGTATATGAGACATTGAAGCACCCAAATACACTGATAATAGAAAAACATAGGTGGAAAATTGTATAAAATGCATGCATGTAAGATATGCATATGAGCATGAAATTGATAAGAAATGTCAAAAACATCTTATGGAGAAAGGGGAAACAATTGAAGCAAATTTTGGAAAATTCAAGCATTCCCATCTAAAGGAAAAATACATATAGTTCTCTACTATATATCATATTCTAAAAAAAGGTAGACCTATTTTCAAATTTTTAGATTATAAAATTTTGTTTCAACATAATAGATTTCTATATATTCCAAAATCACATTGGTTTGATATCAGTGCTTGGGAAATGGAAAAATATCTATCAATGGTTGAGATTGAATATTTGAAACAAAGTGTTAAGAGATCACTATTTATCTCATTTTCTATCGATGAGGTCACAACAGTTGACAACAAGCCTCAATTTGTATTCATGTGTATACTTTTGAGAAATATTCAAGGAAACCTCATCTACTAGTAGTTCATAAAATGGTAGAAAATTCAAATCCAAAAAATCTTCACAAATTGGTTGTATCAAATTTGAAAGATAAATCTATAATGGATGATTATTCAATAGCTACAAAGCTAGTATGTGTTGGGGTTGATGGTGCATCATTTATGTAGGGGCATATAAATATTTTGTGTGTTTGGTTGAAAATAATAGTTACCCCATATATGATTCCAATTCATTGCATGGCTCATAAGATGAATCTTGCATACAAAATGGTTAGGTAATTTGCTAATGTGGCCAAAGTGGAGGAGCTCATTCATGACCTACATGCTTATATGTCCAATAGTCCAAAAATAATTTTAGAGTTCCAAAAATTTGCAATAGGAGTGACTGATGGTAAGAAACTATTGAAAGATGTTGATATAAGGTGGATTTCTCTGTATGAACCTGCATGCCAAATTTTTGAAGAATATCCATCATTATTGGGTTTTATATATAAATATTATAGAGAAATTGATAAAGTAAAATATTTGTTGTACTATTCAATAGATTTGGAAACACTATTAAATTTATGTGGAATTCTTCCAATGTTGAAGGAAATGAATTGTTTAATGAAACATGCTTAGGAGAGGTCCATTTATATTATAGACTTCATATGGCTAAGAAAATGAGTGTGTCAATCTATAGACATACTATACACTTCAAATGAAATGTTTCAAGGCCTTATTTTTAGTAGTTGGAAATGTTTGACTAATTTAAAGAGCCCTGATAATTATTTGAAGTTGAATATTAATGATCATCTTTGTCTCATTTTTAATGGAAAGGAGATTCCAATGCATAATTTATATAAAATACCTGATCTTGTGGGAGCTAAATATAAAGAACTGCCTATAACACATATTCTATATGACACTATTCTATATAAAATCCAGATGAAACTAACTAGAGTTTCCAAAAAATTATCTATGGAGATCAGAGATCATTTTTAAAGGGATGATTTGTAGGAGGCCTTGGCAGTTGTGAATCCCATTTTCTAAAGTAGTAATAATAGTCAAAAGATGATTAGTAATTTATTTTAGCAATACATGTGTTGTCTTATAATGCATTTCCATAAATCTATAGAGGTGAATGGAGTATAAATTAAAGTTATTTTGGGAAAGGATTTATTGACATCCCAGTCAACCCATTTTGGCATTATAATGTTTGAACAATACCATCTTCTAAGTGAACCAACAGAGAATGGGGAAATTAAAAGACTATGGAAAAAAATTTATCCTAGTACTATACTTCAAAAAATTCTAAGCGAATATTTTTTATTATATGAGCTCTGTCAAACAATGATTCTAGTATCAGCGGAATAGGAAAGAGTGCATTACTGTTCATAAAGTTAAAACTTCAAAATAGATTGGATAGAAATTTAGAAAGTTGTTTGAGATTATATGTTTCACGTTATGTAGTGGATATGTTTCCTTATGAAAGAGATATGGAAACATGGATTTCTCTAACTAAAATAAGAATCATAAAAAATACAATGAAAAATAAAGAGGATGTAAATAATGACACTGAATATGGCACTAACATGGTAGATGCAAATGTCACTACCAATGATCAGGTTTATGTAAGATTGTTTCAACTACCAGACTATTAGTTTTGAGTTTTTGAATTTAAATTTCACATGTTTATCATAAGATGCAATAATTATTATACTTTTTTTGAAATTCATTTCCTTATTTGTTGCCAAGTGCTGAATGTAAAAGATTAATATAGTGTGATTGTGTGAGGGGGAGCACTATAGGTAAATATGGTTCTTTATGTCTTTGATACATATTTTTTATAGATCAATTTTTTTCCTACATATGTTATGTATTTATTGTGCCTTTATAGTACGTCATATGTGTATGTAATATGTTTGATTTTATTATTATGTGTTTGATTTGGATTGCTTGTAGTTTGTTATGTGCCTTCAATGTACTCATGTTTTACTTTATCTAATTGTTTGTAAGTAATTTTCGCATGTTTATCATAGGATGAAAAATTATTATATGTTTTCAATTATTTAAAAACTATAATAACTATGTCAATGCCTAATCACTTTTGTGAGGATATTTAAAATGATGTCCAATTATTTAGAGTCCTTAAAATGGATTCTTTTTAGAATAATGTGATAAAATAAAATATAACCTTTAAATCACATATCAATGAGTATGAATGGCACTCATGCCATGATACTTGTTCATAGATTTTTAAAGACCTTACCTCTTATTTATACCAATTTTAATTTGAGTAAAATTGACTTCATGGGTCCTTATCTATCTAAACATCATCATAACATTAAACAATCCATTAACCTATTCTATAGTTCATGATCACAATCAATCATGCATATTTTCAAATTTGAGGAATCCTCATTATTACTAACTATCAAAATACCATCTTCAACATAAACCTCTACCAAACATGAATGTGCTTTCATAATGGCCTCAAATGCATCTCAAATCATGATTTATTCAAGAAATAATCTAAATATAAAAAATAATAGATCTTCCATAGAAAACAACTCACTTTTTTATCATAACATGCAATAAATATTATACATTTTATGAAATGCATTTCTATGTTTCTTGCTAAGTTATGAATACACAACATTAATATATTATGATTGTGTTAGGTGGAACACTGTATAAATGAATATGTTGACATTAATCTATTTATATTAAGATGTGAGTTTCAAAAGTGCATCATAAATATCAAAAAGGGGCCTAACACCATACAAGTTTACAACATCATAAAATTAAAATTGAAATTGCAATCTATCTGGTTCATTCAGTAATTAAAATTTAAAACTCAATAAATTTATCAACACATCTACAAACTTGAAATTGTCATTCATTCATATATATATATATATATATATATATATATATATATTAAAATAAAACATTATTTACAAATATATAAAATAGATTGTCAACTACCCAACTAGTTTATCAACCACTTTTTCAACGTCTTTCTCAACTAATTTCTAAATAATAACATCATCTATGCTACTAATTTCCTTAAATATCCTTGCCTTTTCAAGATCCAAAGCTTCAACATTAAGACATTCAAAAATTTCCCTATCTTCTTTCCCAACATCTCCTACAGAAAGTAGACTTAGATTGACAACTGTTTTCTACTTAAATAAGGAATTAGGATCATGTCCTTGCTCCTTAATGATTTTTCATAGTGTGGTGTTCTATTTATTCAATAAAACAAGATTATCCTTAAATTTAATGACAAATTATAAACTTTTCATGTATTTTTCAAATGCACATTGAGGACCCTGACTTCTTTTTTCAAGTTCTCATGTTTTGCTTGCATTTTAAAATATAATGTAATTAAATGTGAAAAAAATAAGAATGACATGAAATTTGAATAAAATTAATAGACATTACCAAATATTTTTCCTTATTTGCATTCACAATCACAAAAAGGTTGGTGTCTTTCACTCATTTATTATAATATACCCGGACTTTTACATTTAAATTCTCTAACCTATTAAGCATGATAGTCAACACACTATCATTGTAAGTATGAGAAATAGTAACTGAATCAAATTTAGATTTACAAAATAAATCATCAATATTTATGGTGTCTTTTTTCACCAATGCAAACAAATTTTATTGCCTGTAGTGGTTATGATAATGGGTGCTTATTTCATTTGCCAATGCCTTCACCCGTATATCCCACACACGTAATTTTTTTAATTAATCAATTACTCCCTCCTAAAGATTAGTAGTAATACTATCTTCTACCAAATTATTCAATGGAAAATATGTAATGACATGATTAGACAAGACAACATTCTCTATTAGGGTCAAACTATCTAGTGAACTATGTGAAAGTTCCTACTGAGCAGTCACATGAACATGTGTTGCTTCTCCCTAGATAAAATCATGTGACTCAAAAGCAGTTCCAACATCATCGCCACTTTCAAACCCTAGATATTTTTTGACAATTTAAATTTTTGGCAAAGAAGTCAATCCCTGCACACTCGATAAACCACCAATAAAGAAAGAGGGGAATTGGGAATCATATAATTATAGAGTTGTGGTTCATTGTGGAGGTTGTAATGGAAGAGGTTTCCCCCTTATATGAAATGCATTCAGGGGTAGAGGTAGCATCATAATGTTCCTCATAAATAGAGAATGGCCTACTAAATGTAAGTTATTCTAGAAAATAAATAAATTGAAAAAACAAAGTTATATGCAAAATTGAAATTAAAAGTTTAGTATTTGTATTTAGAGATAGTATATCCTCCAATGTACGTAGTGTATTATGAGTGATATGGGTGTTTTCAGTTGGTACATTACGTAAAATTCAATATAAAAAACTATAATCAAAAACAAAAAAACAAAATATGCAATGTAAAATACCTTCCACAGAGAGTCAAGAAGGCCCAATAGGTGTTACTATTTATTGCAGTGGTATTGGTACTAGTTGTTCCACCAACTAAATTCTTAATGATTCAACTACAAGAATAAAAAAATAACCAAAATAATGTACTTGAGTTTTGAAAATTAAAATCTTATTTTAAATTTTTAAATAGCAACCTACATGTGGAGATGACATCGATGAAACTTGTGGATGTTTTACAAGCTAATAAGATTGCATGGATGATTCTATAGACTCTAAATCTACAATTTTTTTAACTACAGCTTCACGCTCTGATTTTGAGGCATATTATTTTCATGAAGCATTCATTATTCCCTGTAAGTTGTAACAAACAAATTTTAAGCATTTATTAATATTTACCTTGCTAATTGTTTAACAAACAAATAAATATAAAACCCTAGACCAACAAATGAACAAATAAACTAACCTCTTGCTCATCCACAAACAAAGAGTTTGTCATCATTTTTGGATCAATCATATTTGGACCCTATGCTTTTTGGAGGTTAAATAAGGCCTCATAATATAATTCAAGAATAAAATTAGAAATATTTATAATGGAATTGGGATTAGTAGAAGTATTTAATTCAAGTCTTATCGTAGAGGAAATAAAAGAGCACTAGTCAAATTTGTATTTGAAAATAGTACAGACAATATAAAATAGTTCCCAATATGGAATATCTATTATTCTTCCCTACAATACTATTTTGGTTTGGAAAAATTAAACCATTACTTTAAAAAAAGGGTGATTAATCTCATCGACATAGAGGCCCCTCTTCTGACTATTTGAAACAAAAGAGAAAAAGAGGATTTTAGATTCCAAATTTTGAATTTTGAATATACAAATAAATTTATAAGTACATACGGATTCAGCTGATATGTAAATTGAAATTTTTTTCCAAAAAAATCCTATCTTCATTTGTTAGTATTGATTTAGAACTCATAGGGGTTACATTATGAAATGGAAGACCTGTCAGATTGTGAATATATTTTAGGGAAGTACCAAATAAAATAATTCTAAAATCCACTTTAAGGGTGAAGATATTCTCATTAGGGTCATATGAATACATGAGCATTTTTAAAAGCATAGTGTCTATGTCATACTATGACATGTAAAGCAAGCTACTAACACTGTATTCTTGAATCAAGTCATTGTATGTATTTGGTTGTTATATTAACCTCAAAATGTCTAGGCATAGTAGGTTCTTGAAAATAAATTTTCTCTCCATGGTTGGCAAGGGGGATGAGAAATTAGTTCTATAAAATGTTAAAAATGAGGGTAGAGGTGAGTATTTATAGAGCTACAGAGGTGACCAGGCAATCAGATAGTAGACCAAATGCATAAATTATAGCCATTCGATCCAATTATTTAGTTATATCATTTGGCCTTATCATTCAATCCTACTATTTGGCCCAATTATTTGGTTCTACCATTTGGTTCCACCATTTGTCTTAGTCATTTGGTTTTATCAATCATCTCAATTGTTCAGCTCTATTATTCAGCTTCATTATTTAGCTCTACCATTTGGTTCAATCATTTAGTTCTAATATTTCATTTCATTATTTAACTCTACCATTCAGATTGGCCATTCGATTCCATCATTCAAGTCTGTCATTAGGTTAAGTAATTTGGTTTCACTATTCAATTTAGTCATTCATCTAGGTCATTCATTTCTATCATGCATTTTGGCCATAATTAAGATGTTTGATTTAAGAATTTGGTTTAGTTATTCATGCTAGGTATTCATCTCAAGTGTTCAGATTGGTTGTTCACTTTGTTCATTTTCTTCATCCATCCTATTGTAATATGTATGGAGAAAAACATTGACTGATAATTCACCATCACCCATAGAGGATTCACCATACCATTGAATCAAATTTCTCTAGATTTGCCAAATATTTCCAATAGGTTTTCCAATATGTCCTCTTAAAATGAACCTTAATTGATAATTACCATAAAATTTGAGATGAAATATGTTCCATTATAATGCTTGGTGAAGTCCTTTAACAAGTACTTCATATTCAGCCATATTGTTGGTACAAGGAAAGTTGATCTTGAATGATTTAGGGATTAAATCCCCCTATGGTGTAATAAATAAAAGGCCTTCCCTTGATCCATATGTAGTAAATGATCCATCAAAATACAAATTATAGTTTTGCTCCTCAAGAGGTGTGTCAATGATGGCCATTATGGATTCATCAAGAAATTAGAATATGAGTGGCTTTGTATCAACAAGGGGTGCTTCAACAAGATGATCTATAAGTGTTAGGGTGTGGAGCTTAAAAGCTTCACCAAGGAGCATTCATTATCAGGTTCGGGTCTACACAAACACCGGCATCGATCAGGAGAGACCGACGTCGGTCACAGGCAGTTGCAGAGACGTTGACATCGGCAGAGGATCGGCCGACGGCGGTCACAGGCGAGCAGGCAGGAACCGATGTCGGTTACCTACGTGTCCAGAAAGCGATTTCTGAGGACAGAAGCGAGTGTTTGCATGATGAGTTTGAGTTGTAGTCTCAAGCTCGCATCTCTATTATTAGCATTACTATTTTTAGAGCCCTTATTTAAGTGGTTTAACTATTTGTTGGAAGTACATGCTCAAGTCTCCTAATTCTATATGAAGAATTAGATCTTCCTAGCTTTGTAGTTGAATTGTAGAAGAATTCATTGTGTGTGAAGAACAGTACAGAATTGAATCAATCCAGGTCTGTTGGAATTGGTTGTTCTTGAGAGAGATAGCTCTTGAGGAATAGAGATCTATTGAGAGATCTATACATCTAGGAGAGGTGTGGAAGAATGAAGTTTCTTCAATTGTATTCCTATTGTAAAGAGTTTATTAATACAAGTTTTCAGGGTGTTTTCTTGTATCTCTTATTCTTGCCATTTATCATTCTAGTTACTTGTCTATCTGATTTAATTTCGCATTTATTGCTTTCACAAGTGTAATATATTGTCGGTTGATCCCCAACAAGTGGTATCAGAGCCTTGGTTACAGGTTCAGAGCTTGATAAGTGGTATCAGAGCTCAGGTTCACTAACAGGTGGTTCAGATCTGTGTAGTGTGTATTGATTACAGGTTCTCACAGGGGTTTTTGCAGGGATTTCTATTTGAGTGGGAGAAGCAATGGCAGATGAAAGTAAGCTTAGAATGGAAAAGTTTAATGGAAAAAATTACCAACATTGGAGAATGCAGATAGAGGACTATCTGTATCAGAAAGATCTCTACTTACCGTTAGGTGGGGTTGCAAAGAAGCCCAAAGACATGGAGGATGAAGAATGGGAAGTTCTTGACAGAAAGGCTCTGGGGTCTATAAGACTGAGTCTAGCATCCACTATGATATCTAATTTATCACAGGCAAAGTCTACAGTAGAGTTGATGGCTACGTTAGCGAATTTGTACGAAAAACCCTCTGCTTCCAATAAGGTATATCTTATGAAGCAGTTATTTAATTTGCATATGAATGAAGGTGGATCTGTTTCTACTCATCTGAATGATTTCAATGGTATTGTGAATCAATTAAGTTCAGTGAATATAGTGTTTGATGATGAGATAAAAGCTCTCTTGATATTATGTTCTTTGCCTGAAAGCTGGCATGGCTTAGTAATGGCAGTGAGTAATACTGCATCTGCATCAAATATTTTGAAAGTAGAGGATGTTGTTAGTGTTATCTTGAATGAGGAAATATGCAGGAAAAGCACAAAAGAGGCATCTGGAAATGCTTTAAGTTTTGAGAGCAGGGGAAGGTAGAAAGAGAAGAGCAAGAAAGGCAGATCAAGATCCAAATCAAAGGGGAAAGGCAGATCTAAATCCAGAAATGGCAGGAAGCCACAATGCTAGAATTGTGGAAAGATGGGGAACATAAGCAGAGATTGTTGGTCAAAGCCTAAGGAGGACAACCAGCACGAAGGAAAGGAAGAAGCCAAGATTGCAGGTATTGCACAGGATGCTTTAATTTTCTCTCTGCATAATAATATAGAATCTTGGGTATTATATTCTGGTGCATCTTTTCATGCTACTCCTAACAGGGAATATTTCAGTGACTATATCCATGGATATTTTGGAATAGTGTATCTAGGGAATGATGAACCCTGTAAAATAATTGGCAAAGGTAAAGTGCAGTTGAAGATGCAGAATAGCAACACATGGGTGTTGAGAGACGTGATGCATGTTCCTAGCTCGAAGAGAAATTTGATTTCTGCAGAAAAGTTAGGGGATGAGGGTTGTACTATAACTCTCACAGCAGATTCTTGGAAAGTGACCAAGGGTGCACTTGTTATGGCCAGAGGTAAGAGAGAAGGTACTCTCTATTTGTGTAATTGTGTTACTAACAAATCTCCTTCTATATTATCTACTTCAGATGTGGATGCTAAATTGTGGCACTCAAGGCTTGGCCACATGAGTGAGAAGGGGATGTCAATTCTTAAGTCTAAAGGTATGCTTTCAAATTTAAAAGGCATAGATCTAGAGTTTTGTGAGCACTGTGTATTTGGAAAATAGAAAAGGGTTAGTTTTCTCAAAACTGGGTCTACTAAGAAGAGGCATAAGTTGGAGCTTGTTCACACAGACGTGTGGGGATCGGCTCAAGTTGCTTCCATTGGAGGATCATAGTACTATGTATCTTTCATAGATGATGCTACAAGGAAGGTATGGATCTATTGTATTAGGAGAAAATCTGATGTATTTGATACTTTTAAGAATTGGAAAGCTATGGTTGAGAATGAAACAGGTAAAAGATTAAAGTGCCTGAGATCAGACAATGGTGGTGAGTTCTGTAGTCATAAGTTCAGAGATTATTGTTACATGCATGGAATCCGTAGGCAAAGGATGGTTCCAAGGACACCTCAGCAGAATGGTATTGCTGAAAGGATGAACAGGACAATAATGGAGCGTGCAAGATGTATGAGATTGCATGTTGGCTTGCCCTTACAGTTTTGGGCACAAGCTGTTGACACTGCAGTGTACCTGATTAACAGAGGACCCTCTACAGCACTGGATGGTGGAATTCCAAAAGAGGCATGGACAGGTAAAAAGGTTGATCTCTCATATCTCAAAGTTTTTGGTTGTGAAGCCTTTGTGCACATAGATAAAGAAAATAGGAAGAAGCTTGATGCTAAGTCTATGAGATGCACATTTATTGGCTATGGCTCAGATGATTTTGGTTACAGATTGTGGAATCTAGAAACTAACAAGGTAATCAGGAGCCGTGATGTTGTTTTCAATGAAAGAGTGATGTATTGTGATCAGCTAAGGAAGTTGAACCATTCTGGGCAGAGCAATGGTGAATTGGATGAGGTGAAAGTCCAATATGAGCTCACGGGAAAAAGAAATATTCACTTGCAGGAAAACACAGAGACCGACATCGGTAGGTTAGGAACCAGCGTCGGTAGTACAGAGACCGGCGTCGACAGGACAGAGACCGACGTTGGCAGGACAGGCACCGAGGTCGGTCAGGAAGAATCGACGTCAGCCAGTAACAGGTCTGGAGGTGACCGAGGTCGGTCACTGTCATAGAATTTGGGTGGACAGCGTGTTGTGAACGAGTCTCAGACACCCATCAGGAGGTCAGAAAGGGTGAGTAAGCCTCCGATTAGATATTCTCCTTCTTTATTTTATTTATTGCTAACTGATGGTGGAGAACCAGAGAGTTTTGGAGAAGCAATACAGGTGGAGTCCAAGAGTGAGTGGGAGCGTGGCATGGTTGAGGAGATGGAGTCCTTAAGAGAGAACCAAACATGGGATTTGGTTGAATTGCCAGCTGGTAAGAGAACACTGAAGAACAGATGGACCTACAGGTTGAAAGAAGGTGAGAATGGACAGATGTGATATAAGGCCAGATTAGTGGTAAAAGGATTTGTACAAAAGCCAGGTATTGGCTTTGGTGAGATTTTTTCTCCTGTTGTTAAGATGACTTTTATAAGGGTTGTATTGTCTTTGATTGCTTTTGAGGATTTGCATCTTGAGCAGCTAGATGTTAAGACAACATTTCTTCATGGAGATTTGGATGAGGAAATTTATATGGAACAGCCAGAAGGATTTGAGGTCAAGGGTAAGGAGAAGTTTGTGTGCAGATTGAAGAAAAGCTTGTATGGCCTCAAGCAAGCTCCTAGGCAATGGTACTTAAAATTTGACAGGTTTATGACTGAGCATGGCTATAGTAGGTGTCAATCAGACCATTGTGTATATTTCAAGAGATTTGATAATGGTAGATATATTATTCTATTGTTGTATGTAGATGACATGCTGGTTACAGGATCACATATGCAGGATATCTCAGAGCTTAAGGTGAAGTTAGCTCAAACATTTGCTATGAAGGATTTGGGAGCAGCTAAGAAAATCCTTGGTATGAGCATTAAGAGAGATAGGAAAAATCACAGGTTGATATTGTCTCAAGAAGATTATGTGGACAAGGTGTTGAAACGGTTCAATATGTAGGATGTTAAACCGGTAAGCAGACCTTTGGCTGGACATTTTAAGTTAAGTAAAGAACAATGTCCTAATTCATATGATGAGGTAGAGTACATGAGTAAGGTTCCATATTCTTCCGCAGTAGGAAGTTTGATGTATGCAATGGTGTGTACTAGACCAGATATTGCCCAAATAGTGGGAGTGGTAAGTAAGTATATGGCTAATCTAGGTAAGGAACATTGGAAAGCAGTTCAATGGATCCTTAGATATCTGAGAGGAACTAGCAGTAGGCACTTATGCTTTGGAGGTTTAGATACTTCTCTACATGGTTATGTAGATTCAGATATGGCAGGTGATTTGGATGGCAGGAGGAGCACTACAGGTTATGTTTTTACTGTAGGTGGAACAGCGGTTAGTTGGATATCTAAGTTGCAGAAGGTTGTTGCCTTGTCAACTACAGAAGCTGAGTATATTGCAGCCACAGAGGCTAGCAAGGAGATGATATGGATGACACGGTTCATGGATAAGCTTGGTAGGGAGCATGAGAGTTACAGATTGTATAGTGACAGTTAGAGTGCAATCCATTTGGCCAAGAATTCGGCCTTTCATTCAAGAACAAAGCACATACAGCTAAGGTACCATTTCATACGGCAGGTATTGGAAGATGGGGAGTTGAAGCTGGAGAAAATCCATACAGATAGGAATCCGGCTGATATGTTAACCAAGCTGGATACAAAGGAGAAGTTGAACTTGCATTCAACTTCTATTGGTCTTCATGATTAAGTTGAAGATGGAGGAGCTAGAAGATGTTGCTGTACAGGTACTGGTGCAGCTGTTTATCTCCAAGTGGGAGATTGTTAGGGTGTGGAGCTTAAAAGCTTCACCAAGGAGCATTCATTATCAGGTTCGGGTCTACACAGACACCGGCATCGGTCAGGAGCGACCGACGTCGGTCACAGGCAGTTGTAGTGACGCCGACGTCGGCAGAGGATCGGCTGATGGCGGTCACAGGCGAGCAGGCAGGAACCGACGTCGGTTACCTGCGTGTCCAGAAAGCAATTTTTGAGGACAGAAGTGAGTGTTTGCATGATGAGTTTGAGTTGTAGTCTCAAGATCGCGTCTCTATTATTAGCATTACTATTTTTAGAGCCCTTGTTTAAGTGGTTTAACTGTTTGTTGGAAGTACATGCTCAAGTCTCCTAATTCTATATGAAGAATTAGATCTTCCTAGCTTTGTAGTTGAATTGTAGAAGAATTCATTGTGTGTGAAGAACAGTATAGAATTGAATCAATCCAGGTCTATTGGAATTGGTTGTTCTTGAGAGAGATAGCTCTTGAGGAATAGAGATCTATTGAGAGATCTATACATCTAGGAGATGTGTGGAAGAACGAAGTTTCTTCAATTGTATTCCTATTGTAAAGAGTTTATTAATACAAGTTTTCAGGGTGTTTTCTTGTATCTCTTGTTCTTGCCATTTATCATTCTAGTTACTTGTCTATCTGATTTAATTCCGCATTTATTGCTTTCACAAGTGTAATCTATTGTTAGTTGATCCCCAACAATAAGAACTTACCCCTTAATGGCTTTTTGGTTGATGTAATTGATGTAAAAATCATTAAGAAGAATGATCTATTTGGCCATATGGCATTGTAAATTTGTTTTAGATAGTACATACTTGAGTGGATCTACTTTTGAAATAACCATGGTCTTATTGTTTGGCATATAATGGTGCAGTTTCTAAGATGCGAAGACTATGGATAAAGGGGCTTTTTATATGGGTGTATAATTATGTTCATACATGATCAGTGTATGGCTTAAATAGTACATTACATACTTATGATAAGCCAAAAATTCCCCTAGGGCATTATTAACACCTAATAGGTACAACAAAAATAGTTTTCCTAGCATAAGAGGCAACAAAATAGGTGGATTTGCTAGATAATATTTTTGTTGTTGAAATGATATTTGGTAGTGATCATCCTAGTGAAATATGAATCCCTTGTTCAAAATATGCATAAAATAATGGCATTTATTAAGTAATTATGATATGAAGCATCAGATAGACAAGATCTTACCCTACAAACTATGGAGCTACTTTAAATTAGTTAGTGGTTTCATCTCTATTATGGTTTGGACTTTAGCTAGATCAAAATTAATGTCTTGATGAGCCATAATGAAGCCAAGAAATTATCTTGATGTGAATCCAAAGACACACTTCTTGAGATTAAGTCTAACTTTGTACTCATGCAGTCTTTCAAATATTTAGTGTATCATTGTTGGATGATCGATCCTAGTCTTTGATTTTCCAAGAATGTCATCGACATCATCTTCGATAATGCCATACATCATATCATAAAATATGATGGTCATGGCTCTTTGATAGGTGGCCCCTAAATTTTTAAGACCAAATGGCATAACCTGATAACAAAATGCTCCCCATGGAGTGGTGAATTTTTTTTTGTGTTGGTCTTACAGTGTTATTTTGATCTGGTTGTACCTTAAAAAGTCATGTATTAATGAAAGCATTTCATAACCTACTATGGAGTCTACAATCATGTCAATGTTTAGAAATGGAAAGTCATCCTTAGGGAAAGCTTTGTTTATAGCAC
This sequence comes from Torreya grandis, assembly GCA_037957365.1. Classification (NCBI taxonomy): domain Eukaryota; kingdom Viridiplantae; phylum Streptophyta; class Pinopsida; order Cupressales; family Taxaceae; genus Torreya; species Torreya grandis. The sequence goes on from JARHVA010004482.1 coordinate 841,841, forward strand.
AAAAATTAGTACAGATTTTGATTCCTTCTAGCTTTTTACTAATTGACACAACATTGGAGATCCATTCTAAATAGTTAATCAATCAGATATATCTTACTTCTAAGAGATTTTTTATCTCTTTCTTCACTAATAAAGAAATGTGAGGATGCATCTTATGAATTTTTTTTTACTAGTTTGACATCAAGATTGACCATAAGGTGGTGCAGAACCAAGGTGGGGTCTAAACCTTGCATGTTAAAATATGCCCATACAAATATGTCAACAAATTCCCTCAAAAAGGTTATAATGACTGCATGCTCCTTCTTAGTAAGGGATAAGCCTAGATTAATCCACTTTGGGTCATCTACAGCCTCGATGTTAACCTATGTTATATCTTCCACTAGAAGGGTTAAACCATATTAAAGGATAGTGGGAAAATATTTGAACTAATTGACAAATTTGAAGTCCTCTATTAGGACTAGCTCCTCAAGTTCCCCTAGGCATGCTGAATCAAAGTCCCCCAATGGGAGGTTTAGCCATGTAATAAAAACTATTAGAAACTCCTAAAGGATTTGATCAAAAGATCATTATTATTAAAAACTAAACTTAGACTCATAGACAAGTTGATCTTTGGTGGTTTCTTGATCTATGTTTGAATAAGGTTAAACATCCCCATATAATGGTGCCTAAAACAAGTTTTCACCACTAGATTAGCCTTTTTTTTTTACTTTTACCTTGGTCAAAAAGTGCCTCAAGGGGTTTCCACTTTGTGATCTCAATGTTTTAATTATTTTATTTTAGCTAAGGGTGTTCACCCGCTCTCTAAAATAGGCTTTAGGATCCAACCTGATTGATAACCTTGATTTATGGTCCCCCAATGGAACATTGTCTCTAAGGCCAAGAAAATCATAGAAAGCCTTATCATTTTAGAACTCATCAATTGACACATTGGATTCTTATTGGTTTGAGTCTATTAGCTATGGATAATAAAATGGTAGTGGGTTATGATGAATGACTATTTTAAGGGTACAAATAGAATAAGGGTTAAATAGGCTAGTCTTGACTAAGTCATCAGAAAGGTTATGATCAGGCTCTGCTTCACTATCAACATCCTCATCAGTAGTTGATGGTGATGGAACATGATTAAGGTACATGGGGTCACCCCCAGGTGGTTTAAATCCAAGTCTATAGGGCCCTTTATATGTTGTCATAGAAATTGGCTCAACTTTTCCTTGTTCATTTGGTCCTAGGCCACCTTCACCATAGTCTTGATTCTTCATGATCCTATTGGGAATAGGATATTTTGTATTCTCATAATTTTTACCTTTGCCCTTCTATTTCCATTTTGGATAAAGTGGCTTGGCTTTAGGTCTTCCAAAAGACTTTGGGTTTTGTGAAAGGTTCATGATGTGAAAGGTATCATGGGTTAAATACTCTCTTGGGCCATTAGGAAAAATGGTATAATGATTGGATATATCATGAGGTGATAGATTCCAAGAGAGTATTATAGTCCAAGACCCATCACATTTATACTAGCATCTAGCCAGAATAGGATCCTCTTCATGATCCTATTGGGAATATGATATTTTGCATTCTCGTAATAATCATCCTTCTTATCATTATACAATCATGATTCATCTCCCTCAAGAGGGTTCTATTATAAGCTAGATGCTGGTATAAACATGATGGGTCTTGGAATATAATTCACTATCGACATCCTCATCACTAGTTGATGGTAATGGACTATAATACTCTCTTGGACTATAATTTTTACCTTTGCCCTTTTGTTTCCATAATACTCTCTTGGACTATAATATTATCTTGGACTATAATTTAGTATCGACATCCTCATCACTAGTTGATGGTCTTAGACTATAATACTCTCTTGGACTATAATTCACTATCGACATTCTCTTGGATTATAATTTTTACCTTTTCCTTTTTGTTTCCATTTTGGATTAAGTGGCTTGGCTTTAGGTCTTCCAAAAGACTTTGGGTTTTTTGGAAGGTTCATGATGTGAAAGGTATCATGGGCTAAATACTCTCTTGAGCCAATAGGTGAGATGGTATAATGATTGGATATCTTGGGAGGTGATATATGGGAAAGGGAATCAAGAGTATTAAGATCAATGCAATTGTCCTCTAGCAAATCAAGGAGTATTACTTTTCCCTTATCCTTCTTGGCCACTAGGTTCATGCCAAAATGATAGTTATAACTCTCAAAATTCACCTCTAGGTGTTTGTAGTGCTAGTATGGATGCAAATTTCTTGGTATACAAACTTCCATCCTTGAATGGGAGAACTTGATACATTAGTTTAATGTCGATGGGACTATATGAATTTCATTTAACTAGGGTCTACCCAAAAGAATATTGTATGAAAAATCAAGATCTAGCACATGGTAAAGTGTATCATGGGTCAAGGGTCCAAAGATAATTGGTAAACAAATGGTACTTTATGACTCTCATTCCTCATTATCATAAGTTTTGACGGTTATAATATTTGCTTAAAGACTTTTTATTGTGTAATCAAGAAGCTTGATGATCTTTAGAGACACTATGTTTAGACTAGATCCATTGTCTATAAGGACATATTTCACTTTGTGCTACTTTATGCAAATTTCAATGTGTAAGGGGTTATTATGTAGTAGGCTAAGGGATGAAATATCACTTTGGTTGAAAGCAACTTGTTGGGCTGGAGCTAGGTGTCCAACCAAAGCTTCAAATTTATCAGGGGATATGTCACTTGAAATAGTGGATTGGCTAAGGAACTCATTTAAAATGTTTTTATGGATTGTTGACATATGCAACAAATCTAAAATGGAGATTTGTGTAGGCATATTTTGTAATTATTCCATAATGTCAAACTTATTTTCTTGGTCAGTGTTAAATGGCTTGTTCTAAGGTATAAAAATTGGTTGGGTGATGGGAAAAGTGGTAGGTCATTATAGGCTAGGGATGGTAATATTCAACCTCTACATTGTGATTTCATAATTAGGATTAAACATAAGACCATGATTTCTAATAAATAACAGTGATGGTGGGGGAATTGATAGGATAAGTCTTAGTTTTTAGTGTAATTATGCATGGTCATGAAGTAATGATGAGTTATTAGTATAGGGTCCAAAATTAGTAATCCCTACTCTTGTTGGTATGCATTTATGTGATCCCAAGTCAATGAAGTATTATCAATGTGATTTGGTGGATTGGCATTGTTTAATAAAGGTCTTAAATTATTGGTATAGAGGTCTTGAATTAATGGAGATGGTGTTGATGTGTCTTCCAACAATATGACCTATAACCCTATTGTAGTCATGTTAAAATACATGGTAGGTCTATTGGTTGTTACCATTATGACCTTAGTTTTGTCCATTATTCAAATGTTGTTGGTTTTATTGTTGATGATTCTATTGATTCTATTGCTTTGGCCTTGGTTGTTGGAACTATTATTGTTGGTGTTGCACTAGCCATTATTGTTGTTATTTCTACTATGGTTGGTTTTTATTTAGGGGAAAGGGGTTTTGATAGATTCTAAGGGTTTGATTAGAAGTGGAAGCACCACCATCTAATTTTATCTCCCCATTTTCCAACATATTCTAAATCAAATATTTAATTTACACACAATGGTGCAAATTATGTCCATTAACTTGATGATATTCACATAATTCATTTTGGTGGTACCAATCATGATAAGGGATACCCTAAGGATAATGTTTTAGTATATGCAAACTAATTAGGTTAGAATTATTGAGATTGTAAAACATATAATCAATAGGCTCTCCAAGGTCACTAAAAACATGATGAGTAGGCACTATTCTCCTTGGAGGAGGATCTTGTAATGGCAAAGGTTATTGCATTTATTGCATGAGCTTGGGATAATGCACTTGTTATGTTTACTAAAAAGGTTGTGGCTTATGATTAATTTGAATATACTACATGGGTTGAGAAAATGGTGTTTACACCATTTGGACATGTCTCAACTCAGTTACTCCATTTCCAATAACATTTTTTTTGTAGTTGAATTGCTTTGGTCTATCATTATTATTGGCATGTGTCAGTTACAACACTTAAACTTGGACTTGATGTTGGTTTTGGCCATTTCCTTGATTGGTACCTTGATTCTAATTTTATGAAGTAATCTTGATGATCCCTTTGTTAATAGGTGCTCACTCTATCAATAAACATTTGCCAATGATATCTTTAAAGGTATGAACACACTGTAGTTCCAAATGGTAGGATATCTCACTGTGCAATTTTTTGGTAAACACAATGACTAATTATTTATCTCATAAATTATGGGTGAATAAGATATCAAGGGATATCCATAAATATAGATAACTTTCAAGAATATCACCATCTTTTTGTTTGGCTTGTGTTAAGTTGACCAATGAAATCTCATGTTCGAGATTGTATGAAAAATGTTGCACAAACTTGTCTAAAAGATCATCAAAATTTGATATTGAATTCTTGACAACATTAAAAACCACTCCAAGGCTTGTCTTACTAGACTCCTTGGGAGCAACACTAGAATTTATATGTCTCTATATGCCACTGGCTAGCACACAATAAATAACTCAATCAAATGAGCCTTGAGGTCACCTTTTCCCTTATTTTGTCAAATTTTCGTGGTTCATATCCTAGAGTAAATGATATCTAAAAGTACTCCATGTTAAATGGATAAGAACACACATCATCCAACTTAAAATTTTTGGTTTATTTCCCATCTTGGATGGTAGCAATTGCATCCTTCATATGTTTCATCTCTTAGGCTAGAAAACTAGAGGGAACATTGGTTTGAGGTAGAATATTGGTCTGGGTAGATGGTTGAGTGATCATAAGTGGAGCACTTTGACCAGGGTATGATGGAGGTATTTACTGGGTTATGTTAGTTTGGTTGGGGAACAAACCAGGAATATGCATGTATGGATTAGAATGCAATTATTGAAATTGCATTTGTGGTTGTATAATATTCATGTTTAGATTGGATATATGGGCTTGGTTTTGAATATTTTGAGGTTAGGATGGAGGAATATGGATATACTATGCCTGTTGGGGTTGAATAGGGACCTATTTCTGACTAATCAAACCTTTTTATTAAGGGGGTACTTGTGAATCAAGACCCTATCTTTGAACTATTGGCACATTCTGCACAAAAGTCAAAGGTTGCCTGATTAGTACTTGAGGAACATTAGAACATCTAGGTTACATGAATCCTTGTTGGGAAGTTGATTCTTATTAAAGATTCAATATTTTTCATTGACCAATATTAGTATGTTGTTGATTAGACATAATTTGGATTTGAATTGGTATATTGGTCTTTGAGAAAAGAGGTATGTTCACTGCTACCTAGCAAGGTGAAACATTGGTTGTCCCCAATTGAGGTGGTAATATGTTTTGTCTCTACAACATTAGTATATTAGATTTTATCTCCTATTATGGAATAATACTCAATTCCTATTAGGTAGGAGTATGATTCATCACATTTTTTTGTTGAGGCATAACATTGGTCATTGGCTAATTACCTAATATTGTTGGTTGAGCACTTGAAAAACTAGTTAGTTGAGGATTAGTGGTAGTAGTTGGTTAAGGTTGGGACGTAGAGACTCCTAATCCTTGATTTAGAGAACCAATCATGGCGTTAACTAAAGGTGCACTTGTTTTTGGACTATTTGTTTATGTACTTACACCACTTTGGTTTGGATTGGACTTTACTTGTGTATTATCCACTACATTTTACTTATTATTCTACATAGAAGCAAAAGACACTTCTTCGATTGTTGACACATGAAATAAGTTATTGACTGAAGTATTTCACATAAAGGGTTCTAAACCCTAATTGTATTGACCAATCAATTCTATTAACACTCTTATTAAAGGAACTAAATCTATTATAGGCCTATTTGATATGATCAACTAATTAAAATTGCATGCTAAGTTCAAGTACATTTGACATGATATCTGCATTTATACAAAGTGATCCTCCATGAGGTCCTTGCTTTTGACAAACATACTAAGGTCTAGATATGTCATTTGGACTAGAGATAAAGGGTTTCTAGAAGAAGACTACTGACTATATAGTATGTTATGAGTCATTCTTACTAGACTTGGAAAATTCTCATGAGGAAAGTCCCTCTGAAACTTAACCCCTAATTCTATAGCTCTAACCAAAATATCGTCCTTGTTTTCTAATAAGTGACTCTCAAATAGGTAAAGATCATACATAAAAGGTACAGTAACATAGTAAAATTGTTGAGGAAATGGTTCTTCAACTATAGGTACCAAAGCTAGATACTTATTTGTTTGTTCTTGATCCTACTCTAAGTATGGAGGTGTGTTTACCAAATAATGAGCCAATGGGTCTTGGTTTTATAACCCTGTTTAACTGTTATAAGATGGATAAGGATCCATCTCATAAGAAACATTATATACATATGGGTATTGAACCATTTCTTCTTATGCAACCACATTACTAAATCTTGGATTGTATATGAGGCCACTATGAGTGTAGGAATACATGTTAGGATCAATAGTAAATGCTTCACGACCAAAAGGAATATAGTTCTATAAAATCTAAAAAAGTGATGTCTAAAAAGAGATTCAAACTTCTAATATGGTCAAAATGATGGATATGTATATCTAAAAAGATTGATGCAATGAATTTTGATAAAAATAAGCTAATGTCAAGTATCTAACATCACACGTCTCACACAAAATGGTTAAATAGAAGGACCAAAAATTGAAATACCAGATTATAGGATCAAAGTGTTTCAAATGAGTCTAATCTAGGAAAAATAATAGTTTCTAGGTATTTTGGCCAAACATGGAATCAAAAGCTAGGCTCAAATAAAGGTACATGCTAGGAATTTTGGCCAAATGGCATCAAAAGCTAGACTTTAAATAAAAATGAGATGTTTAATATAAAAAAATTGAAACACTTTTCAACAAAAACTAGGCATTTGACTCTTAGACATAAACTTGATCAATAAGTATGACGTATGAAACAAAAGGCACTTGGAGATAGTTTATTTTCTCCCAAATAATGGCATAATCTAGACTCTTTTGACAAATAAGCTAGAAAAATGTGAACAATATAACCATGCTAGATAAAGACTGACAAAGGTATACTCAAAATATTTTAAATTTTTTGGAAAAAACTTAGACTCTATGAAAATAGGCATATGAAACAAATTTTGAAAATAATTTGAGCTATATAAATATGCTAAAATGTTCAAAAAGGTATGACAAATGTTTTGTTCAAGACTCTAAGTCAAAATTGATAGGAACTGGGTTCACAAAGCTCTGACACAACTTGTCAGAATTAAGAGCACACTTGATTACCTTTGTATTAGCAACTAAACACAGAATTTAACTAGAAGTAAAACATAACTAGAATTCATAAATAACACAGAATATGAGAGGCAACACACAATTGTATTCAACTCATTCCAGAAGGAAATTACAATAAAGAGATCACACTCTTTCATCCACTTCGTGGGCATACTAGTAATCTTCCCTCAAGAGTTCTCTTCTCTCAATACGGGTCACAACAAATAACTCAAACACATAGTTACTATTCACCTTAACAAGTCAATAACAATACTGCCAGTACACAAGTATGCAATGTACTCCAAATAGATCTCACCTGATCTTGCTCCTTATTGTGTTGTAGATCTCCTTTGATCATGCTACCCCACAGATCTCCTTTGACCTCACACACACACACACACCTGCAGATCAACCGGCCTTACTTACCCATGTAGATCTTCTCCCTGATCTTGTAACAACCTACAGATTAACCTGATCTTACACACCATGGAAGAACCCTTGTGATTCCACTATCAGAAGAACTCTTCTAGTTCTACACTTTATAATATAGCCCCATGAGTCTATTATATAGATCCCATGCAAACAATAACTAGACAAGTGGCTCAAGACTAAAATTAGTCTTTACATGTAAAAAACCAGTTCAAAAAACTAACTGTTCATGCAACAAATAGTTCTGGAACCACACAGGTGACCGACGTCTGTCCCTATCTGTCTGGAGGTGATCGACATTGACTGACTCCTGAATAATGTCAATTACTATCTATCCACCATTGATCAACGTCGGTTGGCCTACCGATGTCAGTGATTGTGACACTCAGCAACCTCCATGTTTGCATTTGGGTGAAGCTTTTAGCTCCACAACCTAACAATCTCCCACTTGGAGATAAACAGCTACACCTATACCTATACCAATACATTGTCTAATCTATATCTTGGCTTGGATCCCTCTTCAAGATCAATCTCGAAGACCAACCACCACACACCCTATGGTGCTACACTTGTGACTAAATTTCTCCATTCTTAGCTTTCCTTCTTCTGCCATTGCTATACTCCCACTCAATCAAAAACCCCTAAGAGTGACCTGTAATCAAACAAACACTTAACAAGCTCTGACCACCTATTAGTTGATCCTAGCTCTGATACCAACTAATAGGAACTAGGTTCACAAAGCTCTAACACAACTTGTTAGAATTAAGAGCACACTTGATTACCTTTGTATTATCAACTAAACACCGAATTTAACCAGAAGTAAAATGTAACTAGAATTCAAAAATAGCACAAAATATGAGAGGCAACACACAATTGTATTCAACTCATTCCAGAAGGAAATTACAATAAAGAGATCACACTCTTTCATCCACTTCACGGGCATACCATTAATCTTCCCTCAAGAGTTCTCTTCTCTCAATACATGTCACAACAAACAACTCAAACACAGAGTTGTTGTTCACCTCAACTAGTCAGTAACAATACTGCCAGTACACAATTACATAACGTACTCTAAGTAGATCTCACCTAATCTTGCTCCTTATTATGTTGCAGATCTCCTTGGATCATGCTACCCCGTAGATCTCCTTTAACCTCACACACACACACACACCTGTAGATCAATCGACCTTACTTACCCATGTAGATCTTCTCCCTAATCTTGCAACAACCTATAGATCAACCCGATCTTACATACCATGGAAGAACCCTTGTGATTCCACCATCGAAAGAACTCTTCTGGTTCTACACTTTACAATACAACCCCATGGGTCTATTATATAGATCCCATGCAAAAAATAATTAGACAAGCGACTCAAGACTAAAATTAGTCTTTACATGTAAACAACTGATTCAACAAACTAACTGCTTGTGCAATAAATAGTTTTGGAATTGCACAGGTGATCGACATTGGTCCCTATCCATCTAGAGGTGACCGACGTTAGCCGACTCCTGATCGATGTCGGTTGCTAGCTGTCCACCACTGACTGACGTCGATTGGCCTACCAATGTCGGTGACTGTGACACTCAACAACCTCCATGTTTGCATCCGAGTGAAGCTTTTAGCTCCACAACCTAACAAAAATGGTTTAACATGATTTTGGGAGTATAAAACTACTCTCCACAACTCAAATGATACACACACATAAAGTTTGAAAAATCTCTAAGTCAAAAATTTGTTATCAAATGGACTCAAGACAAATAGAAAAATAGGATGGGTAGTAAAAAATGTAGCCTAGGACTCAAAGAATGAGTGATAACTAAGATGAATTAAGTCCTACCAAATAATGATAATGATTATGAGTCTAAAAATGACCCTCAATTCAAATTGGGAATTGAAATCAAAGTTAAAACCAGTCAAGTTCAAAGTGGCAAACCCAATTTAACATATCAGCCTTTAAAATTTGGAAGAGTTCAATTTTGAATTTAAACTATCAATGAAAGATATAAGAAAATGTGTAAAATGGTTTAGACTCAAATAGGTATCATAATTGTGCCAAATTGGAAGATATGACATAAAGTTTATAATAAAAATTTGAACAAGGAAAAAGATTAATTTCACTTGGGTAGCATAACACCTCCATGTTCAAGAAAATGGTAGACAATGTTTGGTTATGTAACCCTTTATTAACAAATAGTTTTAAATCCAAATAAAAATAAGTAATCTAAGATAAAGATAAATCAAATAGCTAATCATCTTAAGCCCTAAAATAAAAAGGTATGAAAAAGTGGGGTTAATTAACTAACAAGTTTTTGAATGTTTCTAGATGGATCAGATGCACAAGACTTTCACGTCAAAATACAAGAGAAGCAACACATGAATTGTGTCCATGACACTTGGCTTATTGTAAAAATGCCTTTACATTTTTACACTAACCACTACATCCATTTATCACTTAGTGTAGTGCGATGTCTAATGTGCTCAAATGTCTTAGGTTTAGCCCCAATGATAGGACATGGTCTAACTACTCAAACCACCATCTTAGAGGGGTGATCCAAATCTGTATACCCTATGGATAGGGTTTGAAGATGATGTTTGGAAATAAAACCTTGGGTCAAAGATTCCCTAAAGATCTTATGGGAGGTGATGAAATACCCATCACAAGCCAAGATGCAATGAAAACAAAACTAAGTAAAAGAGCTTTTAAGGTTGTTTCTAGATCACCCAAGCCTTGTGTGTCTTGGGGAGAGCCTTCACAATATCCATTTTATGCCTTTAGACTAAGGAAATATGAAATTAAATTGGTGCTTTTAATCCCATAGGTTCCCTATAGGGGATGGGGGGAGAACATACATGCACATCTCCATATTTGCTCAATCAAAAACTAACTAAACAAACAATGATAGACAATTAGCAAAAACTTTGAAATGAGTCCAATTTTAAAGCACTAAATGAAATGTGTGGTTGTTTTCTTTATCCCCTTGACTTTAAGTTGTAATACTTGTAAAAAACAACTACAAACTTTTTAAGTAAACATCTAAGCATTTCCTTAAGCACCAAAATGAAAGTTTTTAATCCCTTTTGAGCACCCAAAAAGAGGTTAAAAAGACTATATTAATCTTGTTTCGATCACTTTTTAAATGGGCCCTACAAGGAAAATGTTAGAGTTTTGTCTAGACTTAAGCACTTTTCCAAATTAAAAAAAAAATTATAAAGTGGGCTCTCAGGTTTCACACAGTGCAATCTTGCTACTCCATAGTACAATCCCACTACTCTACAAAACCATGATTGGTTACCACAAAATTTCTACTCATGGGTTATTTTATAGAAGTCAACAATATCACTACTCAGGTTAACAATAACATAATTCAAAGTGTAATATCACCACTACAAGAGTTGTGGTATTATCACTTAACCAACAATAGTTTACCCAAAATACTGTGACTTAGACAAGTAATATCATGATTATCGAGTCATGATATTGCAATATCATAACTATCAAGTAATGGCATTACAATATTTATACTTGTGAATCATAGTATTATAATATCATGATTTTAAATTCATAGTATTGTAATATTGATACTTGTAAAATGTGTTATTGTAATATTTCCACTATTGAGTAGCAGTATTGTAATATCACTACTGGATCTATAGATAGAGATAGTGTTAGTCCAAAAAAATAGTTTAAAACACAATATCATGACTAAAATGACAAATCTGTGACTATGTTAGTTACAAGATTGTAGTCTAGAGGATAATATCACAACTCCATAGTGACAAAACTATGACTTCTAGGAAAACATCTTTTTTATCTAATTTTTCACTCTTTGCTCCCACACTCCAAGATCCTAAATGAAAATGGTTAGTAGATTTATTTTAGACACTATTTAATCAAATTTGTAAGGTTATGTCCCATCAGGCATGCCATTTGTGAACATAATATTGCAATAAGGGGAGATTAGTATAGTGTTAGTATATGAAATCAAAATCTAAAATAACATACTAATAGCTAACACCTTAAGCCTATCTTAAAGAGGGATCATAATAACAAAACTAAATGGAAAACACAACTAGAATACAAAATATAAGTTACCTTTTACCTTCCTTGGATGCTCTAAATGGCTTGTTGAAGTGGCTTACTCAGCTTATGCTCAATGAGTCTTCATCAAAGGAGGCTTGGTTATCTCCTCTTTTCCTTGGCACCAATGGCTTTGTGATGGACTTGGCATGGCTCAACAATTTGGCATGTTAACACTAAATCAATGGCTTGAGATATATTTTTAAGATTATAACTTTACACCAAAAGAGCTTAAAATTCAATAGGCAAGGCCTTGTATTTATACATTTTTAAAAATGACTAGAATGAAATTGAACCATCCATCTCAAGGTGAAGATGTGTGGCTAAGAATCCATTCAATTTTGGAGGTAAAATTCAATAAATTCCCTCATAAATATTTGGGATAGAGAGGCATTAAAGATGCATGTGATTGCTTAATGAGGCATGAGAGGGAATAATCAGATATTTTATGCATTTATGGCCTAGGGATGCCTTCCCAAGAAATCATGTCACTAGATGATGCAAAAACTCATAATAAATTTCAAAAAATAAATATTAAACAAGTTCCATAGAAAAATAACTTAATCTCTTGATTCAAATTAATTAGCCTTAAATTGATTAGTTAATTTTGGTGCAAATCTTGGCAATTGATGCTCAAATTAATCAAATTAGTCAGAATGCCATATTATTGGCTCAAAATTTGACTAGATTAGAATTAGGATGTGATGTTAGATGTGTTGGATCTGTTATCCCATTTAGGATGTTTCTAACAAAAAATAACAATGGCAAATGTCTCATACTATAAATTTGGTAAAAAAGATCAATCTAGAGCACACAAGTGTAAAATCATCATTTTGACTCAAAATGATCTGATCAAAGTTAACTATATCATAAGTTAAATTACCCCATTTAGGGATATTTTTGAAAAAATCAACACTTGTATATGACAAATTTGAACCATTTAATATGTTTTAGTATTTTTAGGCCAAATTGTGCATTTTGATAGAAATTAGTCAAAAGCTAGGAAGGAGGTCATTAGTGGCTAGTTTTAGGTGTCTACAACTATCACTGGCCTATGAATCAGATGATGAATAAATGGAGGAAATAAAAGAAGGAAATGGGAAATAATTTTTGGATCTAGTTCTTGTAGATCCCCCTAAAAGAAAGGTTGAGATGGCCATAGTTCTAGTCAAGACTAAGAAGCTTATATTGGCTTTCACTCATATTTTGAGTGAAGTTAACCTCTTTAGTGAAGAAAATTTGATTCATGGACCAATTATTATTGAATAGTTCATATATGGTAAATTTTATAAATTACCAATTGCACAACACCCATGGGCAATGATGAAGGCCATCAATATCCTAGTGTATGAGGAAGTCAAGCCATGGATCCTGGCTCTACAAAAGGAGGATGAAAGAAGGACCTCTTCTCTAGGAGAGTCAAGTGGAACACAAATGGAAGTTCTATCTCTTAAAGTGACTCAATCATCAGTTGGTGTCAAGTTTAACCCAATAATACCTAAATTACAAAGAGTACCAGAGATAAAAGTCATGGTTGGTAGAGAGGAGATCATTTTCCAAAAGGTGGAACCATTCATTGGTCTGACCCCAATAATAGGATAGAGGCCTAGAGAGAGTAATATATTTGAAGAGAATGTGATTAAATTGGCCCAAGCACAAGCAAAGAAATTATAATTTTCCCTCAAAGTCATGCAATAACATAAGGAAAATTTGGAGAAATAAGTTATGGTATCAGTCCCGGATGTTATGGTTAGGATGTTTGAAAAGTCTTTATTTGACATGTTCAATTATTTAAATTCAATAAAGTCTAGACAAAGGGTGTTAAGCTAGCAGGATATAGTATCCAAAGGCATAATTCATCAATGGTAGAGCTTAAGGGGAAAAATAAGGGATCTGATCAATATCTTGACTAAAGATCAAATTCATGATTTCAAGACAATCAACTTGGCCCACCTAAACACAGTCATGGGTCTACTAGTGGACAAGATCAAGGGTTTAAGTACATGGTCTAAGATATTGGAGAGCCTTCTTTAAGATGATAAATAGATGGAGAACATGATAAAGAATACACTTAGGATGATGATCATTGAACAATCCACACTCAGTTCTATGGGTCTCATCACTAATAAGGAATTTAAGCTCAGAGCCACCTTGGTCATGCAATAATTAATAAGAAATAGCCAAAAGAGAAATATAATAGATAGTATTAGGATCATGGATATGATTTTAACAATAGAGGAAAATTTTACTAAATCTAGAAGCATCAAGGAAGCTTTAGGAAGAGATGATAAGGATTTCAAAGTCTTGGCAGACCAAGAATATGAAGTATTCATGGAGCCTATGGTCAATTTAAGGCTAACTAAGGAGCAACATCAAAGGGAAATGAAGATATTATAACAACCATATGGGACTAATTCATCCACAGGGTCTCAAATTTAATTAGATATTGAGTATTCCTTTTGTAACTAAACTTGTATAATATTTTGAAAGAGAATGTTCTTTTTGTAAAGGTATATACAACTTGTAAAGTGCACTGCCTATAAATTAGTGATATAGAGTCTTTTAAAATTTATAAAAGGATAGTTGTCCTTAGCATTTGACAAGACTAACTAGTATACCCCCTTGGCATTATATAAAAGGGGTATTACCATTTGTAAAATGGAGAGATTTTTTAGAGCCAAAAACTACTTTGTAACTTTTGAGAAAATTAATACAAAGCAAGGAGTTCTAAAAAGTTTTCCCACATTTACTTGTGTGAATTGATACATGGTTTTTATCTCATTTATTTGGTCTTATTCTCAAATTTGAATTGTCCTTATAAATTTTGTATGTGTATTTTTAAATGCAGAGTTTCTAATTTGTGCCAATGCTAGATTATTTAAAAGTTCTTAGGTCTACTTCACTTTTTTGCTCTTCTTACATCTAGGCTAATGTTATTTGCTTACAAGGGTGAAGTTCTTAATGTAAACCTTGTTTATTAATTAAATATTTTCATGCCATCCTTATATGTTTTCCTAATGTGTGGTAGGATTTGAGCGTATGTTACTTCATGTCATACATTGGTTAAATGCATGTTCATATGGAACTTGAAATTTGTCATGATATTTGGGTTAAAGATCAACAACATAGTTCTTCACTGCCTCACCCTTCCTTTTAATATTTTTTTATCAATTCACCTTAGATTATATTCATTATGAATAGCCATCCTAGTTTTACTTTAGAATTAGGTTTTGAGCATAATTCACTTTAAATAACATAGATCATTTTCAAAATTGATGCTCAACTATCAGGCCACGGTGGCTCGCAACCACCTACTAATATAAATTTGTGAAATAGTCTACTTATTCTACCTCTATTCCACCAAATATAATAAGATTATCATAAACTATAACTCATGCATTGAATTCTCTAACTTCATAAATGAGTAGCATTTCTTAAATACTAAGAACTACCTGTGATACACTTTTAAGCATCGACACATTCCTCGATCGATACAAATTATGTTCCTTTTCATAGTAATTTATCCAAAGGGGTAGATATGGTTGCATACCCCTTAATTAAATTTTGGTAGTATATTGTATATCCTATAAAAGTTTTCATATTTGTTGAAATTCTAAGTGGGGGAATTCCCTCAATTACTATGATTTTAGCTTGACTACCAATATTACCATACTACAAGCTACATGTCCTATTATAACTCCAAATAGTGTAAAACATAAAAATTTCTTGAAATTAAGCACAATTAATAGAGCCCTACATTTATTCAACATAATCATAAGTATAGATAGATGATTTTGGAACAAAGAAAACATTGTTGAGTCATATAAAGTAGACTTCTAAAAAGTCACATATAAAGTCCTTAAATGCAGTGACTACAATGCTAGAAAAAGCCACGAGTGTAATATTTAAACCAAATGGAATTACCTTATATGAAAAATATCCCTATTCATTTTTGAAAGTGGTCTTGGCCCTATCTTCTTCTAAAATCTAGATATGATGATATCCTTTAAAGCCATTTGTGAAGGAATACACTTCATGCCCTAAAACCACTTCTAAAACTTCATTTGTGAATAGAATAGGAAATGGATCATTGACACAAGCCTCATTAAAGATGTGATATTCTTCATAGATTCAAATTTCCCAAGTCTAATTTAGTTTCACCACCATGGGGCTAACCTAGTCATTTTTCTCTATAGGAAATATAATACTAACTTCCTGCATCGGTTCATCTCAGCTTTCAATATAAGATTCATATTTAGATTTAATATATAAGTTATTTTCTTGATTAGGCATGTACACTCCTTAAAATCAATGTGAATTTTTCCTAAGGATGGATCCACACCCTTAAATTCTATGAATTTTCTAGGAAAGACATCTTGGTAATCTCTTAAGAGTTGCATAACTTTTGATATGTCTTCCTCAGGCCAATAATCTTCAACATGTTCTAACTTGGGAATGGCCTCTATTCTAATGTCCATAGTTGTTTTAGTGTATTTTAGTTGTTTTAGTGTATTTTGATAGATTTGGTCCACCTTAGGAATCAAGTCACATAGTATATTTTGAGCTTGTTGCTCTATAAAATTGATATGTCTTATCTTTTATTCTTTTGTCTTCTCTATGAATAGGTTTGGGAATGACTTAACCTCTTGTTCAAGTTCAAATAGATAATGTAAAGCCATGACATATTCATAATTTTAATTATAAATGAAATAATCTTGATCTTGTGTAATATGGTAAGGTTGAACAAAGATTTGTTCCTTCCCTTTTTCTCCTTTATCAATCTGTAAGGCATCCTTCAAGTCATACGTTGCTATTTGGTATGAAGATCACTCAATCTTATTATCTAAGTCCCCATCTCTCCCATGACATATAAAAATATTTAAATTATGTAATGCTTAGTGTATCAAGATATAATCATATTTTAAAATGAAAATTTGAATGAAATCACTTTGGACTTGTTCTGAATGCTTCATCTCTCACCTGTGCTCTTGAGGTTTATACCAAACAATTGAGAAAACATCCAGTGTGTATTTAAAACATGTACCTAGTAATTTAGAGCCATAAATTGTAAAATACATACTTTGATGCATCGATAAATATGAACTTATGTAAAGCATCCCTCTTTAAACACTAACTAGTTTTTTATAATGTTTTATATAAATTAGAACTAGGCTAACAATATTTTGCATGCTTCATCCCAACTTAGTTGCTTATCATGGTGAACTAAACACTAGTTCACAAAAATCTCCTTCAGTGAATAGTTGAGAGTACTTACCCTTTGGTCAGTATCTGTTACATGTTATTAAAATTGAAGGATAAAATGATTGACATCCTCAGTGGTGAAATAATTAAAAATTTGGTGTTCTATTATAAATACCATCCAAAGAGGATGTATCTCACGATCTCCCTTAACCCAATTTAGTATGTGTGTATCAAAATCCCCACTCACTAAAGAGGCTATATCCCATGGTATAATGCCTTATAGATTAAGTTATATTAATATTTGTCCATGTGACCTATTTGGTACAAAAAGTCTATGTTGGAATAAGTTGGAAGCCTTACAGACATAAATCACACATCCTCCAGTTCTAAATATGGAATCTCCATGTGATTTAGCATAGGCTTATAAAATAGCTATTATTTATAGAGATTTTATGTTTGGGGATTGATGTTATCATATATAAATCTATATTCAATAGCTCTCAGATATTTCTATTTATTTTCTATGTTCACTTTCATCTAACTACTTTCCCCACAAACATATGGTGAATCAATATCTTTGGGTATGCAATATAGTTTCTACCCAAATTTATTTAATGGAATTATGATGATCTTATCTCCCTATTGATCTTATAACTGATTTATCACTATATTGATGGTCATCTAGCCATCATAAACCCATTTTTTCCAATCAATGTAGGGTAGTGAATCTTATCTATCTTCATGTCAATTAATTCAAAGTCACGATGTAGACTCAACTCTATGACTTTGATTTCCACATCCTATAAATTTATAATAGGTTCAACTCATCCATAGTCTATAAGGATTAGAGTGATAGGACTATAATTCAATGCATGTCACCCAATAACTACCCATGTTGATCTCAAGGTCATGTTAATGGTTGTGCCAAAACCAAAGACTGCATGGGTATTTCATATCCTACCAGCTTGATATCAATCCCAAAATCAACATCCCAAGGTTTTTTAATCTTAACATACTATATCATTTTATCTATATTATATTAGCCTTTCTCCACACATTTCAAACAATTATGGGATAGATTGGTGATATTTTGTGAGATGTCTTCATTATGTAACATACTGAGTAACTTCATTAAATATGTCAAGGCAGTGACAACACCATCTTGTCACATGAGGTGTGTTATCTATATATACATCTATGCATCTGTAGACATAAAATCATATTCATTAGTCTTTTATTATTGTATTTTTTTCAAATTATATGTATCTTCTAACATTAGTCCTTTATCAATGACTAGTTTGAAATATTTGTCTTGTTGAGCCTTTCTTATCCTATGATCTTGTGGCATCTCCAAAGGTGGTAATCCTTGTTTTGAATGTTTTTGTCGAGTGACTAGTTTTTTAAAGGCATCTTCTCTAGGTTATGCATTAATTAGTTTCACATTCCTTATTACCTTATTGATTCGTTATTTTTCCAAAATTGGAAAGTCCTTTGTGTCATGTTGATTTAAAACTCTACACTATGCACAATAAGATTATTGTTGAGGATTTGATGGACAATTGCTTTATACATGGTTAAGTTATCCATAAAATTATCACTAAATTAGAGGTCAGTGAGAATTATTTCCCCTACATCCTTGTGTACCTCAGTATCCTCCCCTATATCCACCTCTTTATCCTCCATTAGTTTTTTGGAATCCCTAGACATTTGACTGTTATGGCCTAATGCTCCCAAAATCATGTTGTGTATTCCAAACTTTTTATTGTAGGCCATCATGCCCACCATATTGGCATTCAAGAAGCTAGGGCACCCAATTTTTATAATTTGATAGGGGAATAATATGATTCCACTAAGAGGAAGATTGGTATTGTGTTGTTAGAGGTGTCTAGTTTTGAGATGGAGTTATCTAAGACTGATATGGTGGTGTCTAACTAGTCATACATATAGGTTGACATTGTAGTTTTTTTGTAGTACATGGTGTATCTATCTATGTTTTTCTTATCATGCTAACTTTTGGACTAGGAATTATTTTAGTTTTAGTGCTTTTTTGCTACATAGTGACCATAAATACATTCTTTATAATATCATGCTTTAGTTATTAGAGGGATCTACAAAAAAAATCATGATTAGGTGAATTTCATAAGTTATAATACAGAGTCTATGGATTCTTAAAATTTTGGTTTAGGAAATGGTAGTGAGATGTTTCATTCCTTACCAATCTACATATTTCATGGAATTATGTTTTGATTTTTGGGCACTCATTCATATGATGCCCTTCCTTATCGAACTCTATACACCATAAACAAGACTTAGGCTTTGTCTCCTCCCTATTTATCCTAATCCATCCTTATCAATAGTGTTTTTAGAGTTTGATATTTAAATTAATTTTAAGTCTAAGTATCACCATACTCTTTGATATATTCAACCCTAATTGTAGTTATTCTTACATCTACATTTGTGTTAAATTGTGTTTGAGTGATGGTGAACTGTATTCTTATTTGAAATTATTCATAAACCAAGATGCTCTATCTTTATATTTTATAGAAATATCTACTTTATTCATCACATCAAATATTCTATGATCATATTCAAAGGTCTCTTTTTCTCCATGTCAGATTTCTTTCAAATCATGTATAGTTTGACTAGAACATTTATTGATATTAAATTATGTAATAAGAATGTTATTTACTTAATGCATATTTACTTGATTAAAATATATATGGTATATGAATTACAATAATGTGACCACATAAATATCTAATTAGTTCACACTTATTTATGGCATCATCAATAATTCATTTACCCTACCACTTCATGTCTTATGCAAGCAATTACTACTCTAGGACCATACACCCATCATAGGGTGTCATATTGATAAAGGCCCCTAACTAAGCTTCCATATTATTATTTAAAAAGGTATCATAGTTAGTTTTTAAACAACCAATATCTATAAATTTTATGGAATTATAGTAAATACATGAGTTTTTAGTGCCTATTGTGTCCTTATATCTTTTGGTGGTGATATAACATTTGATGTATCCTCATCCTCATCCTCTTCTTCAAAGATATTGATTTGTGAGAGAAAATCCCTTACTTTTATAATAATTATGGGATATATAAGTATAAAAGATAATTCTTTTTTATTCTTCTTCTATTATTTGTAAAAACTACGTGCAACTTCACATGTTGCCTTTTGTGCCTCGACACCTTTTTGGTGAATTTATTTTGTGAATGGTCATAGAAAATCCTCACCTTCTAAAAAGGTATTTAAATAACTATGATTCTAAAAAAAATAGGCTTGGGGGATGTGTGTTTCCAAGGTGAATGGTCTATGTATACACATAATATGTTCAATTTTTATCAATTACTGATGATTTCTCTCTTGTAAAAACCTATCAAGTCTCAATCTTTAAGTGTACGCCTTAAGGGGTGTACCAAGAATGGGATAGGTAGATCATTGGTGCTTCACAATATTTTTTTCCCTATACTACCACTTGATATCTACACAACCATCTCCTAAAAACACTCCATTAAGATTTACCTCCTCTTTTTCACCCTCCTCTAGTAATTTTCCTCTTTCATTAGCACTTATTTAAGCCTAAAATCCTTTCCAATGGTTTATGTTACACTGAGAATCCCATCAACTATATATGTTAATTGATAAAACTCTTTTAGGGTCTAAGGTTGACCTGGACCAAGACATGATTTTTTTTTATCAACAATGATATATAGTTGATTAGGGTGACCCTGTTGGTGAAAATTTCAAAAACAATTAGGGTTAGACTCAACTATATATACACATTCATTTTTTCATTTGTTAGAGAGATAGAAAGAGTTAATTATTTAGTTTCACTTATTTATAATCTTATCTTTCACCATTCTACTAGAGGAGTTATAGCACAGGGTTTCTTCTTAGAGAAGAATCTTATCTTGTGTAAAAGTCTTGGATGTTTTGGCCTTTCTTAACGATCCTTACAAGCCACAAAAACCTTTTTTAAAGCACATTTGGCCAAGGGATATATTTAGTCTCTATAGGTTCATCTTCAAGGTATCTCTAACTTTACTCCTCTATTTTAGTAGATAAAAGTAGCATAACTAATGGTTTTTGAATATGTTTATTTCTCCATGCATTACGGTCTTAACTATATATAGATTAATTAGTATTCTCTTATGCATGTTTAATTTTATGTTTACTAACCCCCATTTTGTGCCAAAAGTTTTGGTGATTACTAGATTAGGCTTTACTTTACTTTGCATATACTTTTTTGAATATGAAAACATAAAACCTAACTAGGTTTATCGCATACTTTTGCTTGACTGGAGGATTTAGAACCCTCCCTAGTGATTTCATTGTGGTAAGATATCCCTTGGTTAGGTATAGTGGATAAATATTGGTCATGACCCCTAATATATAATGTATCAACAATCATAAGTGTAAGTAAGATTTATCTTCTTTGAGTTAGAACTGATTAATAAATTAGTTGCATTTCGCTTTGCATACATTTTAGTGAATCTGACATGAACCTAACCCTTGTAGGTTTTATTTCATGCCATAATTTTATCATAATATTATATTTTTATATATTTATAGTACCATATCAAACTATTTAGTATAGTTCTATCTTTTTGTGCACAAGTTTAACACACAATCGCTCCAAAATGTCTCTATTTTGTTTGTGCATATTTTCATGAAATATAAGATACTGGTCAAATAGTTTGGCATAATATTCTTATCAAATCCATATTTAAATACATGGTCAAAACATTTGACTCTATCTACTATTCTCTTTTGTCAGCATATAGGTTTTCAAACATAGTCAAACTAGTCAACTTTGTTCACCATCTCTTCTTTAGCATACAAGGTTTTTCAAACTTGTTCAAACTAGATGACTTGACAAAATTTTGAAATATAATTTGAACATAATAGAATTAAAATTTGAAATCTAAAACATGTTCAAACACATCAATGTTCCTTTCTCTATCTATCATTTTAGTACTATTTTTCACAAGTTTTCAATTGGTAAAACTATAACCCTAAAGCCAACTGGGTCAACCTATTCAACACAATTCTATAGTCTATCTTATATTTATAAGAGATAGTTAACATGTTTGATTATGTTCTTAAATATCTTTCTTATATAGAACAAAAATGACCTAGTTGACTCTATTCTACACTAGAATAAAAATTGCAATCTAAAACATCTTCAAACACATCAATGTTCCTTCCTTTATCTATCATTTTAGTACTATTTTTCACAAGTTTTCAATTGATAAAACTATAACCATAAAGCCAACTAGGTCAACCTATTCAACATAGTGCTATAGTCTATCTTATATTTATAAGAGATAGTTAACATGTTTGATTGTGTTCTTAAATATCTTTCTTATATAGAACAACAATGACCTAGTTGACTCTATTCTGCACTGCTTACATATAGTATCACCTGAATTGACTATGTACTACTCTCAATAAAGGAATTGAAATATATTTACTAGTAATTAATTCATCCTTCCTTTCTAGTTGTTTTCATTCTTAGAATAACTCACATATATTAAATAGGTGGATTAAATTTATCATTTTAGTCATAGTATTTTTCTCTTTTGCACACACTACCAAATTAATTTTCATTCAAAGAACATTAAACATTTGTATTTCCAAGGTCTACCTATATGGATTTCATCACCAAGGGGAAAGATGACTTGGTTTTTTGTCCAAGTATAAACACGTGGTTGATGGTATATATTTTTAGAGATCCCAACACCCTTATCATTTTGAGATTATGAAGTGAGGGGGTAGGCCCAAATACCAAGCTAGTACCATCACCAATACAGATCCCTTTTAGCCTAAACATATTAAAACCAACCTTAGATTTCTTTCTAGTTCTTTAGTTTATCCAACTTCCCTATCACATTAAAATTAAACTTTGTTATAACTTAATAAAACTTAGGATGACCAATTAGTTAACATTTACTTTTTTAGTTATTGCTTGCTCTTTAACCATTGTATGTTGTATTAGAAAACATGTATTCACTAGAAGTGGTGCAAGGTTTGTGATGCGTGTTCCAATTCAATCAGTTAAATTGATCCAATTGCTTGTGTTCTTCATTTCATTTTACTTCAAATTTATCTTGCAAAATTTTCCTTTATTTTAGCACATTATCATTTTGGTTACTATAATCACTTACATATTGTTTAGCCTTTTTGCCTATAATACATAATTGAATAGTATGAATGTGTATCCTTATCTTCCTATTTAGTTCCTTATTCAATAGTAATTAGTTGACCTTCATGACTTTGTATCCTTATCCCTTTTTTTTATGAATCTTATTTATAGGACTCTATCAACCTAGTGAACTTTGTACCTATTAGATGATTTTTTTCTTTGTTTGGCTAACTCTATCCCTATTTTTAACTCTTATTTCCTAATCTCAATCATTTTCATCAAGCATCATGAAATCCCCTATTAAAATCTTCTTAGATAACCTAGTCCATTTAGACACTATATGGGGTGCTCTTTTATTCCTCTCTTTACTTCCCAATAGGAACCTCACTCTTAAAGTACTTCCTTTCCTCCCTCATCTTTAGATTGAAACATGATTTAAATCACTCCACAAGATGAGATTGGTGGATTAGATCCTTCTCATATGTATCGAGATTATTCCCATATTCAAACATATCACCATAATGTGGGGGAAATTGACAAAAATGTATCTAATAACCCCAAAGGGAATCTACCACCTAACAACCCTCCCCTTAATACCAATTTGGGGAGTTCTACTACAAACACAAATACACCAATATATACCACTCATATTTTTTCATAGATAGTGTAAGAAATGAACATAATGAAAACATATAACACTTCCCAAATGATGCAACTACAACATTATTCAATCAACATGGACAATCAACCTCTCATTTTTCTTCCACAAACTAATCAAAATTATATTCCTTCACCTCTTAGAGATGTCATGTGGAATGCCATCCCCCAAATTATCATGAAAAATAAGATGCTTAAACACATCTAAAATGAGCCTTTGACCCATTTCATCATTTATATTTATATTGGTAACATATCTCCAACTATTAAATATGATGGGATTAAAGACCCTGCATCTTTTATTAAGGCATTCGATAATGTTTATAAGGAGTGGATCCAAACTAATACTTTCACCACAACTAAAATCCTAGTCAAAATGTTTACTAAAGATGTATTAGAATGGTATAATTAACTTCCCCAACATTTCATATGACAACTAGAGGATTTAGTCAATCCTTTAGTTAAAGAGTTTCAACACAATGACCTTCCCAAAAATTGCCTTAGCTATTTCATCAAAGCTAAGCAATCTCCCACTAAATCATCTCATGATTTTATCAAAAAATGGAAATCTTTAGCTCATAAGGCTGATCATAACATGACTAATGACAATTTATTTAAACTCTTTATAATTGCATTAAATCCTTCACTTAAATATAAGGTTTAAACTTTTTATCTTCAAACACACATTGAAGCTCTTGACCAAGCCAAGCATCAATACTTCTTGATGAAACAGTTTGAACCTAATACTAGACTAATTTAAGGATATTTCAACATTAAAATAATATGATAATTGACAATCATCCTCAATCCAAACTAAGATTTACCAAAGATAATAATACCCAACCTTATCATACACCATTAATTGTGTAGTAAATGAAATATTTTTTATCGCCCTCTAAAACATTCACTTATCCCAGTAATCCTCCTAAATGGTATGACCCTAATCAATTTTTTTGGTTCCATACTGACATAGGTCATTTTCATGAAACATATAGAGGGCTTAAAATTTTATATATGCTTGGTGTTTCATTCAATCATGAATCCATTATTCAAATCCATCATCAAGATTACAATAACGCTTCTCAAAAATGACAAGCTCCCAAATATTCTTATTCTAACAACCAAAAGTATTTTTCCACATATAATTCTCAACAAGCCAACACAAATATTTATGTGATTGACATTGAATATGATGAATATTACACCATTTCTATATATTTCAACATATCTAAGGTCAATTATCGATGTATACTAGCCCATAAATATCTGATCACCAGACCTAAGAAAGCATATTTGGAAGAGAAAACTATCAAAGATACTATTACTACTCACTTAGCTTTAGAAACCAATGACGAATTATCTCCTTATAAACCCCTAACCACTTATCTTCCTCCTAAAACTATTTTACCTTCTAAATCTCGTGTCAGTTCTTCTTCCAAAACCCATTGGAGCTTCTTAGAAGAAATCAACTCCATACCTTGAAAAATTCCTCTTTGGAGTTAGTTCATACTTTTATTTATCATTGTAAGTTACTAATGAAACAATTTCAATAAATAAAAAATGCATCTTATTTAGATGAGAAAACACCTTCTTATGAGCCTCAACCAACTAAAGTGAATACCATTAAATCCATTTGTCTTTCTTCAAAACCCTCTATAGAGTTCCTCAAAGAAGACATGATCATTTAAGAGATCCTCTTTCAAGCTAATGATCTTCCCCTCTTCATTAAAATAGCCATTAATACCACCCTCATTCATAAATTATTAGCAGATGAAGGGTTTGGTATTAATGTGACATCTTCATGGCTCATCCAATAACTTGGTTATAATAAAGACCATCTTATACAAGCTCGTTTGACATGTCATGGATTTGAAAAAACTAATAAAAAACCACTTGGTTGTATTTGTCTCCCTCTCATGATTGGACCTAAGACTATATGAACCAAGATTATGGTCCTTGATTTACCCTTACCTTAAAACATACTCCTAGGATGCCCATGGACTCATAGAATGAGGGTTATCACCTCTTCCAATAGCCAATGTATCAAGTTATTTCACAATATAAAAAGGTATAAACATGAAGCCAATCCTAACCATTAGAGTATTCATCTTCCAAATCCCAAATCTCAATATCAAATTCCCACCATTATGAACATTAATAGTACTCCTTTACCCTAATTCATCAACATGAATCCATATTTAGATGTCATTCTTATTGATTTTAATGACAATGAGCCCAAAAAATTGTAAAATACCTACAACACTACTAAGTTACCTCCTTAAATCTCAGATTGGCTACCTCCGTCTTTATTTCCTCATGATTGCATCATTCCTCTCATTAATGATATCATTTATTTCCCCTCCATGCAATGCTCAAAAAGCATCTTACACAAAAGATGACTTCATGTGAAATGACTATGGAATGGATAAATTATTCCAATATCCTTTAATCATGTCTCCATATAAATTTAGTGATTTAGGAATCTCCCATTCTAAATTTCCTCTTGAATCACAAGCATGTAGAATCTCTACAACTTATGATGATAACTACATCATGTCCCAATCTCAATCATGAGACTTAGATGTTCAATAATATCATAAAACCCTATCTCAAATACATGATTTTAATCATGATTGTCTTATCATTTCCATAGATTTTTGAGTTAGCACCTGAAGGTCATGTATCTCTTGCTAATTCTCCATTTCTTTATACACTTTAGTTGGTGGAATGAATCTTACCCTCTAAACCTTTAGAAATTCCAAAACCAGTCATTCTATCTAATCCTCTCCCTACCAATGATGTTAATGATAAAGCAATAAAATTAGAGCAATCTTCTTATCCTATTCCACATACTCCTGAGATTACACTAGATGTCAAAACCACAAATGTACATCAAATGAATTCTAAATATGATTTCCATGGTAATAAAATTATTGATATCAAAGTAGATGTGGAGTATTATGGTCCTCCTCCCACTTTACCAAGTGATTAAGCCATTATAAATTTTCTTCATGCCTAAGAACCTCAACTCCCTCAACAACATCATAAACTAGGGAATTTCATATAAAAATCCCCTCATTTTAACAACTTCATCGTAAGTATTGATCTTAAAAAAATCCCATTCCCTCTTTAACTAATTCACCATATCATTTCCAAGATGGAAATGTTATGCTTATCAAGGATACTACATGAATTGAATATATCACCCCATCATGACCTCGACCAATCATAGTCTCTAGAGAACTTACACCAGCTAAACATGATAACTTTAGCTTATTCTTTGATAAATATCATGAGCCTTTCACTTGGTCTATGAGGACATGCCTAACATTTTCCCTGTCATCATGGTACATAATATTATCACCTATACTGATGTTAAACCGATGTGACAAAACAATAGCAAAAATTTCCACCTAAAGTTTCTAATTTATGTCATAAAGAAATTATTAAACTTATCAATGCTAAATTCATCAAGCCTATGAACTATTTAGAATGGGTCTTAAACATTATTCCTGTTTAGAAAATAGTCACCATGGTTATTCACATTTGCATCAATTTTCATAACCTCAATATTGCTTGTGCCAAAGATAACACCCCTTTACCTTCCATTTATTCCATCATCAATTCGAATATTGAATATGAAATGTTGTCCCTTATGGACTATTTTTTAGGTTATAATCAAATTCACATTTCCCCTAAAGATCAACTTTCACCATGGAATGGGGCACCTATTATTACATTAAAATTACCTTCAACCTAAAAAATGCTAGAACTACATATCAGAGGGATATGAACCACATTTTTCAAATGAAATTATTAGTAATACTATGTAAACCTATATGGATAACCTCATTTCCAAGTTGAAAAGTTGGAAGACTCATCTTTTTGATATTTTTATCATCTTTAATCACTTCATCAAATATAGAGTTAGACTAAACCCATAAAAATGTGTCTTTAATGTCTCATCTAGAAAATTACGAAGTTGCTTAGTCTCTCTTCATGGTATTGATTTTGATCCTATGAAGATCAAACCTATTATCAACATTCCTATCCATCATTCCATTCTAGATATTCTCACTTAGCTTGGAAAACTTGGGTCAATAATATGATTTATCCCCAAAATGGCTTACCACATATTTTTTGTTAATTCTAATCTCAATAAAGTTAATACTCTTGAATGGATGGATCCTTGTCAAAAAGGCATTTGAAAATATGAAATAATATTTGCTTCATCCATTGATTCTTCATCCATCTTCTAACAACCATCCTTTAATCTTATATACTTCTTCCACACTTATCTCCATTAGGGTAATGATTTCCCAACAACATGATACTAGAAGATAATATGACATCTATTATATTAGTCCTGGCCTCATTGACTATGAAAAATGTTATACAAAATTATAATGTGATGTTATACATATATTTTTCATTTGAAAATCTGTCATTATATGTTTTATCAAAACACTTACGTCATCATTCATTTTGATCCAATCTGTCACTTCTTATCCAAAACATTTATTATTGGATATAAAATAGGCAATTGGATGGTCCTTCTAATGGAATTTGATCTTTTCATTATTAAACAAAAATCTATTAAAGTACAAACCATTTTTGACATCAAACAACATTGTGATAAATTTAGAATCAATAAAAAATTTATCATGCCCTACCATCCACAATGCAATGGCCAAGTTGAGGACACTAATAAAGTCCTCAATAAAATTATCCAAATTACAATCCATGAAACTTGCATAAATTGTCATCTTCATCCATATCTCATTCTTTGGGCCTATCACACTAGCATACACATTGCCACTATGGTAACCCAATTTTTACTAGTTTATGGTTTAGAATCAATCCTCCCTTTAGAAGTTGAGCTTCCCTCTCTCCCTATATCTCTTCATGATATCATACCCAATGAATATTTATGTGAATCTTTCCTTCCTGCTCTTGATCTTCTTGATGAACACCATCTTTTAGATCTACAACATAACCAATAATATAAGGCTCACATTGCCAAACAACACAACAAAATGTTTAAAAAACCATAATTTTAATATTAGTGATCTTGTCCTTAAATTATACTACACTCATGATAAAGAGGTAAAATACACCTTAAAATGGTGGGGACCTTACTTAGTAAAAGACATCCTAGGTCTGATCACCTATCACCTTCCAATTAATGAAGGCCATATCTTCAAAAAGCACAAAAATGCATATTTTTTGAAGAAGTATTTTTACTAGATCCTTCCATTCTTATCATGATTTCTATATTCTCTCCTTCTAACACTTTTTATAGGATATCTATACAGGTCTCACCCTCTGTAGTAGTTTCTCTTTCCATAAACCTTATTTCCTTATTTTTGGTCCTTTTGTTTTTCTTTTCTCATGAGTTACATCATAAAACCATGGATAGGACTTAGTCTTAATCATGATTTCCTATTGTTCTCAATTTTTCTTTAATTTTCAATAATTTATACACCCCCTAGGTTTTTTATTTTGAGAGTTTCAGTGTAAGACCATGGATAGGACCAGGCCCTCCTCACAAATACCATATTTCTCATTTATTTTTCATATTCTTTGTGTACCCTCTTGGGTTTCTATTTTATGAGTTTTAGTGTAAGACCATGGATAGGAATAATCCTTCCTCTTAAAATCACCATCTTTAATTAATTCAGTGTTTCTTTTATAGAATGCGAAGCAATGGTTATAAGTTTATGATCCCTTGTTCTCAACTTTAGCTTTTTATTCTTTTGTAGATAAAATTTGCATAACAATAAAGTGTTAGAATGTTTTCCTAAATTTCCCTCATTATTATGATAAATAATCACACTTCCATGTCATTGTATCCCTTTTTACCTTTGTCACATTTTTTTACGATTTGAAGTAATTTAAAAGTATTTCATGTTCATTCTTCTTGATTTCCTTTCCTCTCATTCCACTCTAGATAAGCCAAGGTCAAAGTCAATATAAAACTTATATTTCACCTAAATTAACAATAATCTTAGATGCATGCTCTCTAAATTATCATTTTTAGAAACTAAGTTCAAAGTTTTGAAATGATAGTCATCTTTTAAACCCATGTTTGGTTCTCTAAATTTGAATGGAGGAGGAATAGAAAAAGCCATAAAAAAAGTTAAAATCCAAATCATTTGAAATAAAAGGAAATGATATAAAATGCAACATCCAAATTCAAAATTAAAAATCACACCAAAAGACATGATTAACAACACATCTCCTATTTATAATCAAATCTCAAACTCCATAATTGACTTCATGATAAAGCTGAGGTCTATTGGTATACGATAGGAAAATAGATTGGAATAGGAGAATTATAAAAACTCTATGGTGCTACGTAATTTCTCATGTCATTACTCAATATTCTTAGTAGATCAAAGGATCTATAAGGGATCCTGAGGAACAAGGAAAACATTATGGGAAGGTAGGTCCATTTTAATTTTCATGCATATAGCCTTCATGGGATGATATTCACACTTCATTTGTTGACCCAATATTTGTGTGGCTAGAGGTTTTTCGTAGTCCTTAATGTCAAAATTCCTCTTATTTTGACAAACCTAATTTGAGTGTCTTGACTTTGATAAAGATTTTATCTACCTTGCCTCTTCCTGCATTTTCCCCTCCACTAACAAACCAATGTGATTCTAAATCTATTTTCCCACTTCTATATTCCCTCTTGTTCACATATTATAAGCATGCTAGAACCACTTTGTTTCAGTTTTATTTATCCTTTAGAATAAAACAACATGATTAAATAACTGTGGACTATTTTCTTTACACCATTGATGTACATTTCTAGAATTGCTTGGGTTTTTTACCATTTTTCATTATTGTACCTCTTTTTTTGGACACTTGAGTCTATTTCTAATTTCATTCACTTTTCCATTGTTTAGTGATATTGTCTTCTTACCCCTAACTCATCAATGTTGTTTTCCCTTTTATGAACTTTTTCCATTTATGATTGAGTAAGGATTGTTGTTGCTCACTCATCAATGTTGTTTTTCCATTTCCTTATCCATATTTGTTTAAGCAAATATTTTTACTACTTTCACATTGATGTTTGATTACCATTTTTGACATGTATCCTTGGTTTGACTTGGTGAGTTTGCCTTTATTATTTACGGTTTACTTGTTTGAGTTTTTCAATATTTAATAGGCTTGGATTTTTAGTTACCTAATTTATTTTAAATTTTAACTTGGCCATTTGATCTTTACTTGGCATTTGTCACCCCATATTTACAAATTTCTATGTACATCTCATCTACACCACATCACTTATCTTGGCTTTTTTCTTTTTAGTTTTGTATCCTTGACTTTGTTGAAACTAGACTTTGCACCTTCCATAATCAAAACTATAAAAAAAAATAGACAACCATCTAATGATAAAGGTAAGTTAAGATACGTATACATTAATTTTATTTTCAATTATTTCCATTTCAGTCATTTACTTCCAGTTATTTTATGCTTTATAATAATAATAAAATTTAGCTTCAATATTATGTGTTGATATGTTCTTTTCTCAAAGCAACATCCCTTATTGCACTTGAGTGACACATGATGACATTTGAGTGGAGTAAATGTATACATAATAATTTCAACTTTTATCAATTACTAATGATTTCTCTCTTAAAATAGCTCATCAAGTCTCAACCTCTTTGATTACATGCCTTAAGGGGTGTACTGAGAAAAGGGTGATCAGACCATTGGTGCTTTATAGGATTTTTTTCCTTATACTACCACTTTTTATAGACACAACCATCTCCTAAAAACACTCCCTTATGATTTTCATCCTCTTTTACACCTTCCTCTAGTCATTTTTAAATTTCATTAGCCCTTATTTAAGCCTAAAGCCCTTTGTAATGGTTTAAGTTTCATGGTCAGCCCCATCAACCCTATATTCTAAATGATAAAACTCATTTAAGGTCTAGGTCGGCCCCTAGCTGACCTAGACCTAGACCTAATTTGTATTTGTCAATAATGATACAAATTAGATTGGGTTGACCTTGTCATCTAAACTTTTGGAAAGGTTTAGGGTTAGATTCAATTATACATACACATTCATTTTATCATTTATTAGAGAGATAATAAGAGTTAATTATTCATTTTCAATTATTTACATTCTGATCTTCCACCATTCTACTTGAGGAGTTATAACTTGGGGTTTTTAATTGGAGAAGAATATTATCTTATGAAAAAGTATTAGATGTTTTATCCTATCTTAGTGATCCTTATTAATCACAACAAACTCTTGTGAATCACCTTTGTCCAAGGGAGAGATTAAGTCTCGATGGGTTTGTCTTCAAGGTAATTATCTCTAACTTTACTCCTTTATTTTAGCAGATATAAATAACATAAGTAATGTATTTTGAATATATTGCTCTCTTCATGAATTAGGGTCTTACCTATACATAACTTAATTAGAATTATTTTATGCATGTTTAATAACCCCCATTTTTTCCACAAGTTTTGGTGAGCACTAGGTTAGGGTTTACTTTACTTTGCATATACTTTTGTGAATATTAAAACATAGGACCTAGTTAGGGTTATTACATAGTTTTGCTTGACTAGAGGCTTTTGAACCCTCCCTAGTGATTTCATTATGGCAATAAATACATCAATAAATTTTAGTGTATACATCTTTGTCATGAACCTGAATATGTAATGTATCAACAATTAAAAATTCAAGTAGGATTTATCTTCTCTAATCTAGGATTGATTAGTAGATCAGTTGTATTTCCCTTTGCATATAATTTGTATCTCTAAAAACATATTTATAAAATATTGAAATTATGTTATGCCTATGACTATATAAAAATGTTGTTTCTCGTCCATGGAATACTATTATGTATGTCTCCAAGCTCTCAACTACATGATATACTTTTACACTATGTTTTTATTCTTCCTCTCTCACTCAATATTACTCATACTAATGTTCTCTATCTAAAATAATCCCAAGATACTTGTTCCTCCTTTCATCACCTATCTCTTATTCCCTTATCTCCTTCTCACTCATCTATGCTACTATAATTCCTTATATTTACAACTTCCTAGGTCTCACTCTATTTATTCCACTATTTGTTTTCTCGTAACTCTCTTTTTAACTCTAGAGTATTCTTCTAATTTTTATCCTCTTAGTTCTCCATTATGGACTTAGGTTCAAACTCTACCTTTTATTGTCTGACCATTCACACTTCTATCACACACATCCTCATGGTGCCCAAAGTGATCACTCCATTATGGTCAAGATATTCACCATGGCCTTTTATGTAGCCAACATCTTGATTAACAAAGGGAATTATAATAAAACTTTGCTTTTGATCCCCCTAATAAATAGATCCTTTACCATTTCAAATGTTATTTACCCTTGTACTATGAACTTAACTATGTATCAGTTGATGGTAGTAGTTATCCAATGATCGATTGCATGAGTCCAATTATTATCAAAGTTTTTACAATGACTCTATCTTCTCTTTAGTCCATGAAATAAAATCTATAACTCTAAATTACAAATAATGATATTCCAATCATTTTAACCAATCAACTAATAACTAGGTAGTTCACACTAGAATATTTCATAATTCTCACCAAAGATGTGTTATTGTATTGTTTCTCTCATGGTACATCCTATCCTTTATGATTCCTCTTCTGTGAATTTATGAATATTCTATTCTAACCAACTTTCCACTTTTGTTTGATTGAGTAACCATCATAACATCACCTTTGCTAATGATGTTCCATGATCACTACACCATTATTATTAGAATTTCTTGATGATTCATCCAAGCATGTTAATTATAGGGATTGTTGTATGAATCAAGTTAGGAAGTATAAGAAAACATAGATAGTTGAAGGAAATGAACATATCTAGAAGTTAATGTAGATTATAATCTAAGAAGTTATATTAATTATACAAATAAATATTAACTATGCATGAATTAGACATTATTTAATATAACAATGGAAATAATCCAATTAAATTTATCTAATTATGTGAATTAATAAAAGACCATAGAGATAAAACCATAATAAATTTAGTTTAATATTCATTATAAAATGATAAAAACATATATCAATACTTATTGATCAATCATTTTATTACATTGAATCCACCATACTACTAGAACTAGCTAGTGATTACAATAACTCCAACAACCCTATTATTACATTCAGGAAAAACATATATATGTGTCCATTCAATGTTTGTTCTTACTTTATTGAGCTATTCCTAGAGGAAATATACTTGATATGCAATTCTAATAACTATGTAAAAATACATCCAATTTGATATCTATTTGTCACATACATCCAAACATGTATTTTTGTGCTCATAATTACCTAGTAAAAATTAACCAAAATTATGGTAAAATATTACATAATCAAATTAAATCCATTACCTATTTTCATGGCTCATATTATTTGTCCCTATTACCCTCCCATGCATATACTTCATCATCATATTTACATCACATATCATCATGCTAGAATTGTCATCTATAGCTCTAGATTTCAAAAAATAAAAAAAATACCAAATTATTTAATTTTCACTTATTTATACCTCCCAATTCAAATATTGAAATTTCCCAATTACTTATCTCCATAATTTATATTTTTTCATATATTTATTTCCATAAGTCATTTTATCAAACTGAAATAAACCCTAGGATCTTGGTAAAGTAATTTTATGGTGCTAACAATTCTCTCTCTCTCTCTCTCTCTCTCTCTCTCTCTCTCTCTCTCTCTCTCTCTCTCTCTCTCTCTCTCTCTCTCTCTCTCTCTCTCTCTCTCTCTCTCTCTCTCTCTCTCTCTCTCTCTCTCTCTCTCTCTCTGTGTGTGTGTGTGTGTGTGTGCGCGCGCGCGCGCGCGCATGCATGTGTGTATGTCTATATATAGATATAGACACATACACATACATACATATATACATACATATACATATATAAACACATATACATATGCATATGCATATACATCTAAATATACATATACATGTATATGTATATGCATATGGATATGTATATTTATGTATTTGGATTTTTCTCTTATCTTTCAAGTCTACGCACTGAACTTATAGATTAAAACTTTCCATTAATTACATCTCATGGAATACCATATCTAAAGTTGTGAAGGTAAGTAAAGGTATGTTTTAATGGTGTAATATTTCCAATTTAAAATAACCTAAAAATTATCCAAAATATGGGAGGCTCTACTAGCATGGGTGTGTGTGTGTGTGTGCGTATTTGGATTTTTATCTTATATTTCAAGTCTACCCATTGAACTTATATATTAACACCTTGAATTAGTTGCATCTCATGAAAAATCATCTCTACATTTGTGAAGGTAGGTAAAGGTATGTTTTAATGGTTTAATATTTCCAATTTACAATAGACTAAAAATTAGCCAAAACATGGGAGGCTCTACTAGCATGGAGACTAACCTATAGAGTGACCTATAGATATAAATATCTAGGTACCTTCTATAATAAAATTAAATAATATTTAGAGAGAAAGGGAAAATAAAAATGGAAACAAAAAGGATTACACAAAAATTGATAGGATTTATTCCTTATATGTGTAATCACGAAGATATTTATCAATGTAGGTAAGGAATTTAAACACATTTAAATTCAATGATTAAAGGGTGAGACCTTATTTTAATACATGAATGAAGTTAGATAAATAAGACAAAATTTAGGGATGAACAATAAATAATTATAACAATAACTATTAATTAAAAAAATTTACTCATTATTAATTCTCATTGACATTAAAGGGGTCCATGGTGATTCATACGTGAAAAAATAACCAAGTATTAGATATTGTAATTGAAAATACAAGGAATTAGATATATAAGGAATTAACATTTTATTTAAGAGTGTGCCTTCAAATTTGGAGAATAAAAATGGGCTAGAAGGGGATTCAATTCTTCATCTACTAGGATTTTCGTGTCATTCGACAGTTTACAACTTTGTAGCATGAAAATATTTTACTAGGAAATAAAATTCATTACCCTATAGTCATGGTAGAACTCAGACTAAAAAATTTCACCATCAATTTTAATTTTAATGTTGGGTATGTCTTGGCCATTTAGTATTACATATATCATTGTACTTAGCTTGACTAGGTAAATTCACCCATGCCATCCTATGGATTTATGAATATGATATCGTAAACACTTGCCTAAAAAATAACATTATGAACATCATGTAATAAATTCAAATTTTCATAACTATATCCCAAAAAATAAAATGGTTGGGTGCTAAGTAATGTTGATCTAATGACTTAATGCAATTTACCAATCTTTTGTTAAACAAACTCACACCATTAGATATACATTGGTTAGATGGGTGAGGGTCACTTTGGATGGATAAAATAGTTTATTTCATATTATCTAGTAAAATTACATGGTTTTAGGTAATAGGTAGGTTTCATATAGGTCCCAATATTTTAACCTTTGCAAATATTATGCCACATGTCCATTGATCTAGTGAAAATATTCTCCTCTTTAAAATAAAAAATAAGATGGGTTTTGGAGATTAAAATAAATGACATATCCTATTTTATTAAAATAAACTTACAACATTAGATCAAGGAAGATGAAATGGTTTGAGGTCTTTGTCAATTATTTTACACTTTGTTGAATTTTAAAATTTTCCTAGAAAATAACAACTGAGGAAAATAGCTTATCTGCATTATCTATCTACAATGTAAAAAGAATATTGTATTACTTATGAAATCAATGATAATAATTTTAAACCAAGGATCATCAAAAACTTGATATGGAGATTTATAAAAGCATTGCTTATTTACTAAATCCCCTTGGTACTTAATTAAGAACAAATAAGTGTTAATTGAGACTAGAGTATAAAAAAGGAGATAAAATATCATCATGCAATCAAGAAGTGAGAGTGATAAATCACTCTCATTTCACATTAAATACCCATAATGTAAAATATTATATCTATTTTCTTAATGACTTTTAGGGGATGTTATATCTCCCTCTTCATAAACTCGCTATTAAATTTAATGTTGGATTTCTTAGAAATTTTATATTTCCCTCTTCCTCAAATTTTTTCTATCATTTAATTAATTATATTCTAACATGTGTGAGTTCTCTAGTAAATATTTGGCTTGTCAAATACTTGTACATGTGAATAATCCATTATATCTATAGATGTTTTATAGTTAGAGGAAAGAATAAGAATATCCCTCTAAGGTTTGATTTTAAAATTTACCCTTCTAAGATAGAAAATTTTTGTTTACTAAGGAATATATTTGGTTCTCATCCTAGGATTTTCATCATGAGAATATCTCTTGATCTCATTCTAGTCAAAATATTTTTGATCCTGTGTAACTAATTCTTTCCTTGATTTACATTTTTTATTTGTGATTTAAAAATATGTTTCTTGTTGAACAACATGTACTATATAAATAGGTAAAACAAAATGGGACACACAAAAATAAGGCGATGGAGCTGAGAAAGGTGATAGAGACATGAAGAAAGAAACTAATGTTAAAATCACTCCAAAATATGTTCCTCCTACCAAGGGAATTAAAGAAGAGGGATTAATCAAAGTTGATATGGTATTGAACATAGTATATAAAGGAGTGGCAAAAGAAAAAAATATTAGTCATATGGTTATGGAGGATAAAATTAATCTAGAGGTGTTATATGGGAAAGACATACTTAAGCAATTAGGAATATTAACACCCACCAAAATAGAGCTAAGTGAAAGGTTCTAGTTGTATCTAAAACTATAATAGTAATAAAAAGAATAGATATGGGAATGGAGGGTGTTATTAGAGCCACTAATGACTCAATCTGACCTAAGATGTCTAGCTTATGAGTATTTATTTACCCTTATTGATAGATTTTCCCTGGCCCTTTTATGAAAACCCTAATATTATTCTCTACCTTTTGTTGGCCACTCTCATTTACTTTTATATTTATTTTCAAAATAGAATCCATAGCTTCCAAAATTTCTTCTTCTTATTTTGATGTTTATTTCCAGGTGGGTTGAGAGATAACCTCCATATGTGACCTCCACAACACTAATTTTCTTGAATACCTTATGGAATATAATTATGTGTAGGTGAAACCTCCTTCAATTGAGGATAATAGGGAGTATAAATAATTGAAATTTTCTCCATTTCAATTCAATTTGTTATATTCCCTACTATATCTATGTATACTTATAATTCTATTATGATCCCTTTCATAGTTTCTCCCAGCCCTCCTATTTTATATCCTAATATTTTGATTATGTATTTTCCTTTTCCATACTAAACCTATGCAAAGGTAATAAGTGTTAAATCCTCTAGAGGATTGTAAATCATACCACTAGGAGGCACTATCTCCAAAGTCTCTTCCTTTGAATTTTCATAGGAAAATATTTGATTTATATCAAAAAAATACCAATTTTCATCCTCATCCAAATCATTGTACTAAAATTCTACTATCACCAATCTCCTATTTGAATTTACATTAGGCTTGGATATTTTATTCCTTTGAGTTGAAGATATTATTAAAATAATTAGAAAATTTCTTAGGGGTGAGGATAAAAGGTTTGTATCACCTTACCTTTGTATAAAAATTCTTCCCATGGTTTTAGCATAGCTAGTCACTATGAAGTTTTGGTTTGTGAGGTCTATCCCCTTGCCTCTAATTATGTTTCCTCAATAATACTCCTTAATAACTCATATTCAAATCTAAACTCATGTGTGAACTCTACTATTCTTTTTATTAATATTACCAATTGGTAAAATTCCCCATCTAGATCATAATTCCATAAATCCTCATTTAATTTCAAATAAGATCCTTTAATTTGTCCTCTAGTATAAAATTTTCCTATCTTTTTTAGAAGGTGATAGTAAATGATTTGTAAGGCAGGGAATAAAAAAATCCTTATTATCTATAATTCTTTGATGTTCATAGAATGGAAAGTCATAAAGTTGATGCTTGAAATCATATAGCCTAAAACCCATCACCTTATCAAAGAAGAACCAATCACCTCTTTTTTTGTAATTTCAAAATGTCCTTTTAACTATGATGGAATCTTGCCAAGGCTTGATCATTTATCATGGTAAATATAGGTGATAGGAGGATATCAAAAAAATAGTAGTAACTCCTTAATTTATCAAGAATGTGAGTCCATATAGTGATTTTTTTGTGGATTATGCATATTATCTTTCAGAGCAAGGGAAAAATGCAACAATATTATATCATACTAAAAGAGAATCATATATGATATCATATAATGGTATATAAATATTTACTCTATGTTTCAAGTCATAAGTGTTTAATGTATATTATTTGAATCAATTCTATCACAATCAAATGTTCTTAAATCCTACTATAAAATGATAATCCACAATTATAATTACATAATGGAAAAAATTGATTGCAATCGTACTCAAGGTATCTTATGAGAATGGATGAAAATTGCCTATCAAGAGAGGTAGTTGGGGCTATTATTTCATAGATGAGACTAGAATCCTATTAAAGAAGATGTGAGTTTATTTTCTCCTGGCCTAATAGGCTACTTGATTTGGAAGGTTATTTATATAAGTCATGGATTATGTGAGATACAAAATCTCCCTAATTATCAATGTCCTGACTTCCAAAATGAACTTCCCCCTGAGATTGGTCACCTAAAATTGACTTAGTACATAATATTGTATGTTGGAAAACACTAATTTAGAGTAATGATCGGTAGTGGGTATCATATTCATTGATAACTATGAGTATCAAGATTTATATGCATTTGGAAACCACTCGTTAGAAAATTTAGTAAATTTATGGTAAATCTTATGTTTATGCTTCCTGTGAAATTTATCTTTATTTAATTTTATGTCAAATCCATACCA
The DNA here is from genome assembly GCA_037957365.1 of Torreya grandis. Classification (NCBI taxonomy): domain Eukaryota; kingdom Viridiplantae; phylum Streptophyta; class Pinopsida; order Cupressales; family Taxaceae; genus Torreya; species Torreya grandis. The sequence goes on from JARHVA010004482.1 coordinate 881,560, forward strand.
ATAAAATTAAATAATTTTGGATAAATTTTGATATCTAACAACAAAAAAATATGATAATTTATAAGAGGAAATTTAAAGACAAGGATGGGTATGGTATTGTTCTTGAGAGGCCATTTTGATAAAATAAACTATAATATTATTAGAAACATAAATAAAAGGAGTGAGTATCGCAACATCATGTACCCATGAATTGGATTAAAAAACATGTATATTAATGCTTTTCGATTGAATTGGATATCCCCAATTCAATTTTTCACCCTCTACTTATTGTATTATAGTTAATCCCTTTGATATAGCCTTGGATCAAACTTTTTTGGCTAGATATTTGAAGACCCAAGCTTACCATTGTTTCCTTTTAATATCAAAAATTCATTATCTTTCTAGATATAGTTTAAACCTATTACATCATTTAAGTTTTTTTATAATGATTTATATATTTTACTTTGTTTCTTATTAATTTAATGTGAATGTCTTCCTACATCACCTCTTACATATATGTGTCACAATTAACTCATAAAGTAATCTCATAGTAAATATATAGCAACCAATGTCATATCTAAAAATAGAGATGTTATTGGGACCCACATTTCATTATAGATATATTTTTTTGTACTACTCCCTTTATTAAAATAGATCTTAAAAATTGATTACATGTAAATTAGATGACTTAAGTGAATTGAGGGCCTACGCAAATATAGATTTCAAAAAATAACCAAGTGGCAGAATAAAAACATAGAATAATTGAGGCCAAATTATTTTAAAATAACCTCTATACACTAAAAAACAGAGGAACAAAACATCCATAAAAAATAAGAGAAAAAGAGACAAAATTGAGATAGGAGAGGGATATAACACTTGGTGTGTGTGTGTGTGTGTGTGTGTGTGTGTGTGTGTGTGTGTGTGTGTGTGTGTGTGTGTGTGTGTGTGTGTGTGTGTGTGTGTGTGTGTGTGTGTGTGTGTGTGTGTGTGTGTGTGTGTGTGTGTGTGTGTGTGTGTGTACATCTATACAAAAGAGATTTTTTAATTCATAGGTAATCCTTGAAATATATCAAATTTAATAGGAATTACAATTTTTGTCCATCTAATGTTTCTAGTTGTAAGCCATTACCTATTATACAACTAAAAATTTGGTATGGGCTATTTCAGATGGTGTCAAATTGTATATTCATTCTAAGCTTATCCTTATCTTCATCCCATTTTAGGAAAAAAATATCCTTTTTTCAAAATTTTTAAGGGGAGTGTGTATTTTTAAACATCCACTGCATATTTTTCTTATGAGTTTGTCTCTAAATATCTCCCTAACTTCCTCAAGATTCATTAATTCATAAATCCTAACTATCATCACATCATTATTATCCATTTTCATCTAATGTAAAATTTTAAGGATAGGAAACTCCATTTTAATTGATGATATAGTCTCTCTACCATAAACCAACATAAAGGAATAAATCCCAATGGCCTGCTTTGATGTATTATCTATGCATATATAAAATTTTAGTTTGGTGTGCCACTATCTTCAATTTTATTATATTGTCCTATTTATGATACATATCAAATTTGTATTCATAGATTACACCAACCCATATCCATGTTGATAGTATTTTGATAAAATTTTGATAAATATATTACTCCTTAGAGAAAAATGGATAACTTTATTTCTCATAAATGCCTTGCTATCATCACTAATAATATTATAAAGAATGAAGAAATACATCACAATATCTTTTAGGAATCCCATGAAATGGCCTTAGTGGCTTATTTTATCAAAATTACCTAAGTTCTTTTGGTAAAATAGTTAGTAGCTGAAAGGATCCATTTTTTGCCCTTATTGGATGTTGGGCTTATCAATCCTATGAAGTTAAAATCCCATTAGGCAAATGGATGATATGTTGATATTGGTTGTAATTTAACTATCACTTTCCATTTATTTCCAATAAAGAATAATTTTTTTTTTCATTTTGTGACCTATATGTGGGTTTCATAAAATATTATTTTATAGTAGTAATCAACTCAAATGATTTTCATAGTTATGCTTTGAGGTGAGTAGTATCCACCAAAAAATCATTTATAAAATTATGCTAGCACATTTTCAACCCAATATGGTTTAATTAATTGAGTAACACTCCATCTATATTTATCTTAAATAATGTCCCATCTATTAACAAATATGAAATTTCATGAAGTCTATATTATCTTTTTTTTGTTTTATTAAGACCTTAAAGATAAAAACTTATGTCCAAATAATCAGTTAATTATACATAGCTATGTTATTGTTTCAAAAAAAATTCCTCATGAATAGTGGTTTATTCCTCAAATAAATAGACATGGTCATAGTATTCTATGAAACCCTGAGCTAAGTGTTGAAAAAATTCCCTTCCTCTCACCAATTTAGTAGATTTTATTTGAATATCATACTCAATGATTTTAGTTATCTAGCGGGATTAGTTTTTACTTGTTTCTCCTCTGATTATTTAATATTTGATATTTTAATTAATTAAAATGCCTATATTTGATTATTTTAAGGAGATGCCTAAGTGATGTAGAGGATATGCAAACTATCTCACACTTTGTCCCTCTCTTTGTGCTAATCTCCACTAGGTTCACTATCCCATTTGTTGATCTAAGGTTCTTTTGGATTGTTCACAGGACCATGGTGTCTTATTCATGTTTTTAAGGGTCCCATTATACCTCTCATTCCATTGTCAACATGCCTCATAGCACTTATAATTTTATACTCTTGCCCTATTTTACACAGTCCTTAGTAGCCTTTTTTTAGAGTATTCCTACTAATACTAACATGTAAGAGAATATATTTGAAAAATAGCATGATATTTATACACCCTCTATTAGGATTCAACTTTATGTTAATTTTCAAGGTTCAACTCTACTCAAAAACCACTTTTCTATCTCAATCTAGGTCATTGTTAAGGTCTTTTATGTATCTTAGAGTCTTGTCTACACATAGTGAGGTCAAAACCATACAAAAAAGTATGGAACAATTATAAAACCTTTAAAATGTATTGAATCACATTATAATTAATATATTTACAAATTTTCACCTGATTTGGCTGGTGAAAACTCCCTATACCACCAAAACCCTAATTCCAAGGTTAGTAGGGTATGTGAGGACCTGAGAGTAATCTAATGGCTTATACATGATTCAAAAAAAATTTAAAAATTATATATGAGTTATTTATGGTCTATGTAACCTATTTTCATCTCATCCAATCCTTGGTTTTCCTCAAACAATCCTTTATTCAATATTTTCAAAAAAAAAAATGATTCCTTTATATAGACAATAATAGTCTATTGGGTCTATAGATGATAATTGGAGGGTTTAAACCTTAGGACAAGCTTTCAAAATATAATTATGGTTAATAAGGTATAAATATTCTCTAAATACCTTATGTAAATAATAAACTCATTCTAAGAATCCTATGCTACCTTTTTTGGGATATTTTATAGGTGTACTTTTCATGTATACATTGTTTCAATAGATTGTGTTACTTACTTTGCAAATGTAATGAAAAATAAAAACATGAATTACATAAACATATTAAATACCTCACCAATTCTCTCTAAACATATACAAATAATTATTTCACTTCAAACATATACTCTTTCTCAGTTTATAAAATATAAGGTGTAATGAATGCAAGGTACACAGACCAGTCTTGGAGTTACTTGTTCATATGTGATAAAACCTCATAAAATAATGTAAATAAATTTAAAAATATATATAAAATTAACTCACCAAATTCATGACTATCATAAAAAATTAATTTTATGGCTCTTTCCATCATTGAATATTCTTACACAACCAACTTATCATGGTACTCATACAAGAAAATACAACTTTTATGATAATTTTATTATCTTCAAATGAGAAACACTTTTATTTACTTTATTGGGGTTCCTCTACAATTTTTATTCAAATCCAAACCATCATCAAATTTTAATTCTTTCCAAAAATATCCATCAACTCTTTTTATTGCCATACAAACACCCTAACTACCTTCCTAACTTCCTCATGTACATTGAGGAAGTGTAACTACCTAATTTCTCAATTACTAAAAAATATGACTAATTAATTGATTCATGTATGCACTATAAAACTTTTGACAACTTTATATAACTTAAATAACTGAATTAAAACATTTAAAACTTTTACAAACATGACTACACCCCAAAACCTTGTCACAAGATTCAAATTTTCAAACAGAGCAAACTGGTGGGAAAATGCCACTATGACTCTAATTCAAAATTTAAAGACATCCTAAGACTCTTAATCAACTTAAAATGACTTTAATGACTCCCTAATGAATAAAATAATTAAAAAATACTAATATGTACAAAACTAGAGATGCTTATGCATCATACTATTGATGAGCAAAATGAAACTTTCCCTACATTTTATAAGTGATTTGTCTTTGCTGTTCTTTTTTAGCACCTCTTGATCAATGACATCTCCTCCTGGATCCAAAGGTATATTTGAGACACATATACCTTTTTTATGCTTGCTAAATCTTATGATGGCTCATCCTTTATTCACCTTTCTCTTGTTTTCTCCTTTGATGTTGACTTCTATCTCCAACCTGATCATCTTTAGCTTTTTAGTATTCTTATGTAACCAAGATACACATGGAATACACAATTCAATGAAAATAATCTCTTATTTTTCCTCTTTGTAATAACTCTCTTATACTTGCATGTTTTTCCTCTCTATGCTGGGTTATATTACTTGTGGGAGTAATATTGTGTGTTTCCTCTTATCTCCTTTAATTCCTTCAACCTCTTCAATCTCATTGTCCACTTCTTACTACTATTCATGATTCTCCTGATCATTAAATTCTCCCTCCATAGCCAATGCTCTCAACATACCCACCTCAAAAAGGTAGTCTAAATATTCATTGATTTGAATGAATGAGAAGTTAGATGACAAAATTGTGTCCAATCCTTCCATGTGTTCATCTAAAATTATCTCACCTCTCTCTTCTTCCCTTTATTGTCTCAAGTGGTCTTTTGTTTTAGGAAGTTCTCCAATCTTTCTCTCTACCATCTATACTCTCTTAATCAAGTCTATTTCACCTTGATCCATCTGTATCCAAGATCTTTCCTTGGATCCAATTCTTTGAGAAATCACTTTGCTCTCTCTTTTTGAGATTCTTTATCTTCTTATCTCTTCTTTAGCCTATCTTGGCTTTCAAACTTCCTGACCAACTTATTTCAATCTCATGCAATCTTATTTTAGCATATTTTCAAGCAACCTATAACATTCTTGCATGAACTATTAAGTAAACAAACTAAAAATCAATATATATATACCTTTCCTTCATGCATACCTTCTTCACCTAATTCCCAATACTAACTTGGATCTGATACCAAATGATGCAAAAGATATGCAATCTATCCCACACTTTATCTCTCTCTTTATTCTAATCTCCAATAGGTTCACTATCCCATTTGTTGATCTAAGGTTCCTTTGGATTTTTCATATGACCTTGGTGTTTTATTCATGCTTCTAAGGGTCTCATTAAACCTCACATTCAACACACCTCATATCACTTTACTTATCATATTCTACTCTTACCCTATTTCACACTATCCTTAGTAGCCCTTTTTAGAGTATTCCTATTAGTACGAATGTGTACGGACACATATTTGAAAACTAACACCATCTTTACACACCCTCTATCAAAATTCAACTTTATATGAATTTTTGAGGCTCAACTTTACTCACAAACTACTTTTCTATCTTAATTTAGGTCACTGTTAATGTATTTTAGGTCTCTTAGAGTCTTGTCTACACATAGTGAGGTCAAAAGTATACACATAAGTATGAAATAAATCAAACATTTAAAATGTCTTGAATCAAATTAAACTTAATTTATTCATAAAGTTTCACCTTATTTGGCTGATGAAAACTCCTTATACCCTGAAAAACCTAATTTTAGGGTTAGTAGAGTCTATGAGGACCTGAGAGCAATCCAATGGCTTATAAATGTATCTCATATATAGAACCTATTTGCAACTCTTCCAATCATTGGTTTTCCTCCATCAATCCTTTGTTTAATATTTTAACAACTTTTTGTTTCCTTTGTATAGATAATAATAGTCTATAGGGTCTGTAGATGCTAATTAGAGGGTTTAGACCTCATGATAGGTTTTCCAACTCTGAGTATGATTAATAAAGGTATAAATATTCTCCACATGCCTTATGGAAAAAATAAACTCATTCTATAAAGCCTATGTTACCCTATTTTGGATACTCTATATGCTGATTGTTTATGTATACATTGTTTCAATAGACTGTGTTGCCCACTTTGCAAATGTAATGAAAAATAAAAACGTGGATTACATAATAATATTCAATGAACAAATTAAATAATTCACCAATTCTCTCCAAAAATATACAAACAAGTCCACTTCAAACATATACTCTTTCTAAATTTACAAAACACAAGGTGTAATGAATGCAGGGTACACAAACCAATCTTGAAGTAACTTATTCATATGTGAGAAAACATCCTAAAATAATGTAAAAAACTTTATATAAAATATTAAAATAACTCACCAAATTCATGAATATGATCAAAAAATAATTCTGTCTCTTTCCGTCATTGAATTTTCTTACATAGCCAACTTCTCATGGTACTCATATAGGAAAATACAAAATTTATGATCCTTTTCTTATGTTAAAATGAGAAACACTATTTAATTTAATTTATTGGGGTTACTCTACAATTATTCTTTAAATTCAAATCCCCATCAACTCTGACTATCTTCCAAAAACATCCATCAAATCTTTTTATTGCCATACCACCACCCTAACTACCTTCCTAACTTCCTCATGTACATTAAGGAAGTGCAACTACCTAATTTCTCACTTAATCATGAAGATGACTAATTAAGTGATTCATATATGTTTACCACTTTATATAACATAGATAACCCAATTAAAACATTGAAAAATTTTACAAACATGAGTACACCCCAAAACCTTGTCATAAGATTCAAATTTTTAAATAAACAAATTGGTGGGAAAATGACACTATGACTCTAATTCAAATTTTAAATACATCATAAGACTCTTATGTTAGAGATAAAATCAATGATAAGGGAATCAATGAGCCTATATAATCCAACTTCAATTTCAATCCTTTTAAACTCTTAATCTATCACCATAAGCATTCATGAAGCATACACGTCATTCATAGTGATGAACAATAAAGATAGTACAAGATCAAGCACATAACACATGAAATATGTGGGAAACCCTCTTGGGGGAGAAACATACTAGAACTTGAAATTATACTATTGTCCTAAAATAAAAAGAACCAATTTAGACAAGATATAATTGATCAAGGAACTAACATTCCTTATTTTAGTGAGATTGCAATCCCACAAGGACCTACTACACCTATCTAGCTGAGCTATGACAAGAAATAGACCTTTATCAAGTTTCACCTTGAAAATAGGATATAACCCCATAAATTTTGAGCTACCACAATAAAAACTATGGACACAACATCTTACGAACATTGATTGCCTGCCAATTGGATGGATATACAAAGTATATCATCTCTCTTCAAATCCACACACTCAATGGATCCAAAGCATCCTTTTGGCTAACCCTAGACCTCTTTTCTCATCCCCAATCTATAAGAGAACTATTCTAACAATAAAATTATGACCTACAGGTCATACACATAATCCTCAATTTGTTCTTCTCTTCAACTCATCCACTAAGCACCCACCCTTTCCTTTGCTCCATAATATTATCCTCTTGATACAAATTCTACATAAAAGTCTTGCACAAGTCTAGAAACCATCTAATTTGGTGTCAATATTTATATATCCTCATGATTATCAACATATTTTTTGGTGATTAGGAATGCCTTAACCCTTAAGGCATCTTACTTGGGTCACACTTAAGCATGACTCTCTTTTAAATAAGCCTAAGTCACCTTTTAGGTTCTATGATGACCCATTCACCTCTTTGGCACTTCTTCAAGAAAATGAAGAACATAGGAACAATTTAAAACTCATATACCCATGGCACATTATCTATAGGTCCCCTTTAAGTTCCAGCATCCATCATAACACTCTTCTCCTAACCCCCAATTAGCTCAAACACTTCTCTATACACATAATCATTATGAATGAAAACATAATCAAAATTTAACCCTTTGATCAATATTCATATGACTGGTAAAACCTTCATAATTCACACATATTATCCTCATAGAGTATAAAACACTCCAAAATATCTAATTCATCATGAGACATTAAAACAACAACACAAGCTCAAACATCCTTCCTGGGTTCTTAATAGATGAATGTCAAACAATAGTCAACTTTGAACCTTCATAAATTTGATTGTACATATTTTAAAACCTTCAAATTTATATTTTACATATGTGCCTTGGAGTCCTCTACAAATTTACTTTTTATACCATGATCAAATTATGCATATATCAAAATATATTGCCCATAAACTAGACATTGGTCTTTCTTTTGTTAAATTTATATATTTGAAGTCAAACGGTCATAGTTAAACTTTGGTCACCATATTATCATCTTGTGTCCTTTATGCTTAGATAAAATACACACCATCAATATTATTCAAACTTTAAATCATATTTTACCACTATTTAAATGTTAAACTTAAAACACTTGGCCTCATCTCATGCAATCTTGATCACATACGCTATGTCGATCTCTTTGAGATTGTCCTTGCTTTAACAGTGATAGACAACTATAAATTTGACATAGTAAATTTAATAAGAACCATTGATATAAATAATTATGAATACATTTTCACCATTTATCCTTATAAGTAACTTGATCTTAATCTTTACTCAATGTTAAACATTGAACACTTGGCACCATCTCACTACATCCTGACATCTTGGAATAAACATGTTCCATCAATATTCTTTACGTAGATTTGTAATTATCTATGTTAAAAATTGGAAACATTGAAATAATATCACTCAATAATCACCATAAAATCACCCATGAACCATTGGATCTCCATTTGGTCTTGGTCCTTAACATCATGAAAAATAGACTATGGGGACCATTGTTATGTGCCTGGAAGGCCAAATTTTCACCTCAATAAATTTTGTTGCACTTAGACACATGATCTAACATCTATAAAATATGATCTACTCACATATAAAAATTTAACCATATATCAATAATATCTTGGAACCCTCGTGCATGCTAGATATAATGCCATTAATCTTTTCACTCAAATTTATCTACCATAGAGCCAACTATGTCAACAACTACCTGGGAGGCCAATTTTGAACATGCATATATTTTTATGAAATTTATCACATGAACTCAAATTTATAACATATAAAATATGCATAAAAATTAAAAAAACCCATATGATCAACTTTTCTTGAATCATCCACATGTGGCAATGGTGATGTCAACAAACTGCCTACTTAGATTTTTTACCACTAGACCCAAAATGTCTAGATGAAAATAATGATAAACCAAATGAAATATACTGATGAACATAAGAAATAAAATCATATTAAACCTTTTATATGACTCCTTTCACATCCTCAAATCACCATACTCATCCTTAAACATCTCTACCCATGCCAAAACTGAATATCAACCAAGCCTCCTTCAAGCATACTAGGAAGAACACATTGCACACTTTATCATTGTTACTTAGACTATAAATTCACTTAATCCACTCACCTAGACACCTCCATGAAATCACCATAACATAATTGATAATTATCCAATAATCTCCCCCTTTTTCATTGATGCCAACAACCATCAATATAGATCTCACCTTTCTTCTCTCTCTTCAAGCACTCTCACAATAGGAAATTTTGTCCCTTTAACCTAATGAAAAAGTGGGAACAAACTAATATTGAGGACATAAAAATATTAATAATATGATAATACCATATTATAAATATATTACAAACTTGTCCTTACCTTGAGCCTACCTCTTCTTCCCTTGACAACATCCTCTTGTTCCATGCAAACATTCTTCTTTAACTAATCACTACAACCAAGGAATAAAGAACACACAAAACACTAAAATATGTTTCAAATTATCAAGAAACATATGAATAGGACTCCTCCTAATATATTTTATCCATTGAACCTCTTTATCATCTTAAAATCTTCACACACCATAAAAAACCATCATACAGGCTTACTAGCATTCTCTCTCAAACCACCTCAAGGACCACCAAAAAAACTTCATGCCACTCAAAAAATAGGAAACATTCACTAAAAAACTTTAAAACTCACCTTTATATACTCACACCTTTCTATTTTAGATAAATTGAATAAAAAGCAGTCTTCTTCACACTAGGCCTATCTAGTCTCCTTATAGCTCTACCTAGAACTTGTATATCCCATAAATTTCTATATGTATAACTTCAAGATCTAAAACTTCATATCTATATCAATCTAATATTCACCCTTAAACACACCAAATTTAATCATATATATAATCCTCTATAACATACTTCCTTCACAAAACTACTAATTAATTAAGCCACTATTTTGATAAAAAATTTGAATAATGTAAAAACAACAAACCTTCAAATCTCTGTGAAGATTGATTTTAAAACCAATTTGGTCCATTAATCCTATTAATAATCCTTAAACCTAAAATCATAAGGTATACCTCTTTTCTAGAATAGCCAAAAACCGTAGAAATTCAAAATAAATAAGGTCAACAAACCTCCTTCTGGTCAACACACACCTCTAAAACTTCTTACACACTTAGAGACACACTTATATAAAAATATTTGAGCTTCCACATCTTTGGGAACCCATATATCCTATAACCCATTTAGTCCTGCTTGTCATTAAGCCAAAACTAAGAAAACTAAGAGCACTCAAAAAATATTCAATTTGACTTCAACATACCTTCAGACCATAAAACCATTTGGAGCAAGCTAGAATAAGGTCAATAGACCTTTATAAGAATCAAAATATTATTTACATTTCATCATCTCATTATTGCACTTGGAAACACCCACTCTGACCTTATAGACATTGTATATACAAAAACACTTCTCTATTGAAAGGATTCTATTAAGAAGCATAGATAGAGACATCCTACTTCAAAATGTCCTAGAACAATGTGAAACTAGAAGTTTCCCACAAATCCTCATATTTCATCTCCTCCTTGGTCATCTGACGCTTATAGTTCTTCTTCTTAGGCATAATTTAAGCAACATGCTCATCTACTACAACTTCCTCCTTCTCTTCTATGATTAGATTGACAATACATGGAGACAACATAGAATCTTCCTTGTAGATAGGAACCTCATATATAGGCATATAAAATTGATGTTATTTTCATGATACATGTTTATCAATAACATGATGTTCACTTGGATCAATACACACCATAGAACTAGCCTCAACTAGTATCTTGGACTTCTTCTAAAGCTTGGTCTCTTCATTCACAACATGAGCAGACAATGAGAGCCCTTGACACTCCAACTTCTCAATCATTCTCCACCATAGAAAATATATTACTTGTACTTGTAGTATTATCATGACTCATACTTTCCACTTTTGGTTTCCATAATTTGTCTCCTTCCCTTCACTCTAGCATCTGGATTAAACTCATTTTAACCTAATGGCCTTTGCTTTTATAATATATCAATGTGACCAATCTTCTAACAGTTATAAAAACTCATACTCCTTGATGGAAACACATTTTTTATTATCTCATTTAGGCAAAAACTTGCAATGTGTCCTATGTCATGACAAATGAAACAACCTCCTCTTTTTGAAGAGGACTCACCTTGTCTATCCTTATGTGGACAATGGTTTGAAAAGTGTCCAACAACAAGACAATTGAAGCACTTAACTTTTTTCACACCTTTTGACTAATGACCCCTATCATATTTCCATGCAAACTCATTTATAATATTTCTCTTAAATTCTCTATCTTTATGCCCAAATTGATTACATGTGAAATAATAACCATTGAAAATTGCATTCCTCATGGCATTTGGATATTTGATCTGATTTGTCTTCAGTCTACCAACACTTTCATTCCTTGTCTCATGATTTGTCTTCAAAGTATGATTGTTCTTGTTCACATTAGTCTTCATCTTGTCTTGAATTACATTCTTTTGTTCTTCTTCATATCCAAGACCAATTCTATCCCTAGCATGCTTTTGACTAGTTATAATATTATCTAGATCACTTGAGCTCTTTTCAAATCTCATAAATTACTTTATCTTACTAGATATCTTATGTAACTGAACTTTTAATGACTCATTTTCAACTATATACCTTGAACATTCATCTTCTTTAGCTCTCAAGCTTGTAGATAGAATTTCCAATAGTGAGATGTTTGACAATATCTTCATATTCCTTGGTATCTTCATTGATTCTTAATTCAAACAAATTTAATTGATCCTCATATTCCTTGAGTTTAGATTTCATCTTCTTATTTATCTTCTTCTCAATCTTTAGTTCAAGAGCATTCATAAATTCAGTCTCATAGTCCACCTCATCTTTATCCTCATTTAAATCACTACAAGTAGACTCCTTTTGATATGCAAAACTTCCTTCCTTAGCCATGAACAAGGATTAGTCTTCAAAAGGGCCATCATCTTCATGATCATACTCTGAGTCAATATCTTCACTCTCATCTAATGAGTTGTAATCTTATTTGGTGTAGATACTCTTCTTGATCTTGAAGGACTTTTTTTTGTTATACTTTCTGAATCCTTTCTTCCTATATGTCTTCTTATCTTCATCTAGAACTTCACCATTCTCTTCATCATCATTATTATCATTATTATGAGACAACTTATGATCAAAATTTCCTATCCCTCCACAATTGAAACATTTTAAATGTAGTTTACCCTTATACTTCCCTGAGCCTGTTTTCAATTTCCTAGTAATCAAAGTAATTAGTTCATCTTCATCAATGTCAGATATCTCATCCTCTTTGGATTTATTACATTTTAACTTTTTCTTTGGCTTCATTTCTATGTTGAATTTTTCTTCCTTATTTGGTGGTATATCATCATTTACTCTCATTTTATAGATAGTAAGGGTGCCATGCAATTGATCCATCTTCAATTGAGTAAGATCATGACTTTCTTCTATAGCAGATACTTTTTTATCAAACTTGAGAGATAAATACATTAATAAATTTTGAACTATAGTATACTCTTCAAGGTTCTCTTGAAGACCTATGATGATATTCACAATCTTATCAACTCTCTATAGAAAGGATGGCATAGAATATTCCTCCTTCATTTTGAGACTCTCAAATTATCATTAGTGAGTCTATAACTTTTCCAACTTAAACTTTGAATCTCATTTATGAATGATCTACAATCTTGCCACATTTTTACAATGGATTACCTTGGTGAAATCAATCTTTATAAGACCACAAGTAATGGAACTGATTGCCATAGAATTATTCTCAAACAACTTCTTGTCTACAACACTAGATGGAGGAGTAGAATAACCATCCAAAATAGATTTCCATACATCAAACCCTAGGGACATAATGTATTCCCTCATATTTTCAGTCCAAAAATTCATATTGGATCCATTGAACATTGGTTCTTGCTTAGAAGATAAACCTCCTTGATGACTACCCATATTTATACCTTGGATCACCTTCAAGTTGTTAAGCCTTTACCACAGAACCTGCTCTGATACCAATTGTTAGAGGTATAATCACTAAGAGGGGGGTGAATCAATGAGACTATATAATACAACTTCAATTTCAATCCTTTCAAACTCTTAATTAAATACCACATGAATTAATGAAGCATACACATCATTCATAGCAATGAAGAAGAGAGATAATACAAGCACATAATACATGAAATATGTGGGAAACCATCTTGAGGGAGAAACCCCATTGGAACCTATAATTTGAATACTATCCTATAATAACAAGAACCAATTTAGACTAGCTATAAATGATCAAAGAACTACCATCCCTTATTTTAGTGAGATTGCAATCCCATAAGGAGCTACTACACCTGTCTAGCTAAGTTGCCACAACAAATAGACCTTTACAAATTTTCACCTATATACATAACATCTCCTAAACATTGATTTATTTCCAGTATGATGGAGATACAAAGTATATTATCTCTCTTCAAATCTTCACACTCAATGCATCTAAAACCTCCTTTTGGATCACCTTATACCTCTTTGCTCAACCTCAATCTATAAAATAATTATTATGCCAACAAAATTATGACCTATAGGTCATACACATATTCCTAAATATTTTATTCTCTTCAACTCATCCATTGGGAACCCACCCTTTTCTTCACTCCACAATACTATCCTCCCACTACAAATTCCACATATAAGTCTAGTACAAGTCTAGAAACCATCTAATTTAGTTTCACTAATTATAGAGCCTTCATGATTATCAAAATATTATTTGGCCATTACGAATTCCTTAACCCTTAATGAATCTTATATGAGTCACAATTAAGCACAAATCTCTTTCAAATAAACCTAAGTCACCTTTTAGGTCCTATGATGACCCACTCACCTCTTTGGCACTTATGCAATCAAACTAAGAACACAATAACACTTTAAAAATTATGAAACCATGAAATTTTTTATATATGTCCCATTTAAGTTAAAACATCCATCATATCACTTTTTTGCTAACCCCTAATTAACTCAAACACTTCTATGTACACATAGTCATTATGAATGAAAACACAATCAAATTTTAACCCTTTGATCATATTGCATATGATTGGTTAAACCTTAATGGTTCAAACCTATGGTTATAATGGAGTATAAAATAATAAAAAATATCTAATTCATCATGAGACATCGAAACAACATCAATAACAACTCAAACATCGTTCCCATGTTCGTAACAGGTGAATGTTGATCACATAATTAACTTTGAACCTTCATAACTTTGACTGTACATATTTTCAGACCTTAAATTTTATATTTATAGATGCACCTTGGATTTATATACAAATTCATTTTTTAAACCATGAGAAAATTCTACATATATTAAAATTTATGGTCTAAAAACTAGACACTGGTCTTTCCTTTATTAAATTTAAATATTTGAATTCAAATAGTCATAGTTAAACTTCAGTCACCATGATATCATCTTGTGTCCTCACTACTTAGATAAAATATGCATTTTTAATATTATTAAAATTTTAAATCATAATTCTCCACTACCCAAATTTTAAGATTTAAACACTTGGCCTTATCTCATGCAATCTAATAATCTTGATCACACACACTCCTTTAATCCCTTCAAGATTGTCCTTACTTTAACAATGCTAGACAATTGTCACTTTGAATACTTGAATTTAATACAAACCATTGATATTAATAAATATGAACACCCACTCACGATTAATCCTTAGAATAATCTCTATCTTTATCTCTTCTCAATGTTAAACATCAAACACTTGGAACCATCTCACTGCATCTTGACATCTTGGAATAAACATGCTCCATCGATCTTTTGTACATAGCCTAGTATTTATCTATGTTAAACATTAGACACCTTGAAATCATCTAAATAAATAAATATATATATATTAATATTTATTATTTCCCATGAGTCGTTTGATCTCCATTTGGTCTGAGTATTTAACATCGTGCAAAATAGACTAAATATGGGGACCATTGTTATCTACCTGGAAGGCCAACTTTGCACCTTAATAAATTTTTATGTGATTGTATTCATGATATAAAATTTATACCATATGGTATCTTAATATAGGATAATCCAAATATATATCAATATGCTCTCGAAACCCTTGTCTATGTGATATATAATGCCATTAATCTGCTCACTTAGATTTATCTACCATAGAGCCAACTATGTCAATAACTATGTAGGAGACTGAATTTGAACATGTATATATTTTGATGTAATTCATCACATGTCCTAAAATTTATCACATATCAACTAGGCACAAAAATCAACAAACCCATATGATCAAATTCACCTAACTCATCCACATGTGGTAATGGTGATATAAGCAAACTACCTACTTAGATTTTTTGCCATTAGACCCAAAATGTCTAGATGAAAACAATGATCAACCAGATGAAATAAACTCATGAAAATAAACACTAAAATAATATAAAACCTATGATAAGACTCCTTGAACATCCTTAAATCACCATACTCATCCTTGAACATCTCTAACCATGATAAAACTAAAGATCAACCAAGCCTCCTTCAAGCATACTAGGACAAAAACATTACACACTTTGTTATTGTCACTTAGACTATCAAGGCACTTCATCCACACACTTGTAAACCTCCATGACATCACCATGACATCTTTTAAAATTCTCTAACATCTTAATCAACCTAAAAGGACTGCAATGACTCCCCAATGACTCAAATCATGAAAAAAGACTAATATGTACAAAAGTAGTGATGTTCCTACATCATACTACCAAGGAGAGAAATGAAAATTTACCTAAAATTTATAAGTTATTTGTATTTTATGTTATTTTTCATAACTTCTTACTCAATGACATCTACTCCTAGATCCCAAAGTCTATTTGAGACACATAGACCTTTTTTATGTTGATTGAATATGATTATGGCTCCTCCTTTATTCACCTCTCTCTTGATTTCTCCTTTGAGGTTGACTTATATCTTCCAATTGATAATATTTAGATTCTTAGCATTCTCATACAACCAACTTACACATGGAACACTCAAGTTAATGAAAACAATTTCCTACTTATCCTTTTTGGAATCACTCTCTTGTACTTGCATGTTTATCCTTTATATGATTAGTTTTACTACATGTGAGAGTATTGATGTGTGTTTATTATTGTATCCTTAAATTCCTTCAACCTATTCAACATCATTATACACTTATTATTGTTGTTCATGCTTCACCTAATCATTAACTTCTCCCTCCATAGCCAATGTTCTCAACATACTCACCTTCTCAACAAAGTAATCTAAATATTCATTGCTTTGAATGAATAACAAGTGATATGACAAACTTGTAAACAATAATTACACATGTTAATCTAAAACTATCTCACCTCTCCCTTATTCCATCTATTGTCTCAACTGGTCCTTTGTTTTAGGTAGTTCTCCAATCTTTCTCTCTACCATCTGTACTCTCTTAAGAAATTATATTTCACCTTGATCCATCCTTATCCAAAATATCTCCTTGGATATAATTCTTTTATAAATCACTTTTCTCTCCCCTTTTGAGCTTATTTATCTCCTTATCTCTTCTTAAGCCTCTCTTGGTTTTCAAACTACTCGACTGACTTCTTTAAGTCACATGCAACCTTCTTTTAGTATCCTTTCAAGTAACCTATAGAATTATTTCATGACCTATCAAATAAAAAACTAAAAATAAACAACAAATATGTACATTTTATTAATGTATGCCTTCTTCACCTACTTCCCAATGATAACCTAGCTCTGATACAAAATGATGCAGAGGATATGTAACCTATCTCACACTTTGTCTCTCTCTCTCTTTGTGATAATTTCCATTAGGTTCACTATCCCATTTGTTGATCTAAATTTACTTTGGATTATTAATAGGACCTTAGTGTCTTATTCATGATTTTAAGGGTCTTAGTAGACCTCCCATTCCATTATCAATAGAACTCATATCACTTATTAAACTCTACTCTTACCTTATTTCACATAGTCCTTAGTAGCCTTTTTTAGAGTATTCCTACTAGTACGGATGTGTAAAAACACATATTTGAAAAATGACACCATATTTAGACACTCTCTATTAGGATTCAACTTTGTATGAATTTTCAAGGATCAACTCTACTGACAAACCACTTTTTTATCTCAATCTAGGTCACTGTTAAGGTATTTTATGTCTCTTAGAGTTTTGTCTACACGTAGTGAGGTTAAAAACATTAAAAAAGTTTAAAACAAATATAAAACCTTTAAAATGTCTTAAATCACATTAAAATTAATCTATTCATAAAATTTCACCTGATTTGGATGGTGGAAACTCCTTATACCACCAAAACATTAATTTTAGGGTTATTAGAGTCTATGAGGACCCAAGAGAAATCCAATGTCTTATACACACTTCCAAAAAAAATTCAAACCTATCTGTGAGTTATTTAGGGTATGTAGAACCTACGTGCATCTCATCCAATTATTGTTTTTCCTCCATCAATCCTCTGTTTAATATTTTGACAACTTTTTGATTCCTTTGTATAGACAGTAATAGTCTATATAGTTTGTAAATGCTAATTGGAGGGTTTAGACCTCAGGACAAGCTTTCCAACTCTTATTATGATTAATAAAGTTATAAATATTATCCACATGCCTTATGGAAAAATAACCTCATTCTAATAATCCTATGCTACCTTATTTGGGATATTTTGTAGGCTAACTGTTCATGTATACATTGTTTCAATAGACTATGTTGCCCACGTTGATAATGTAATAAAAAATAAACACTAGGATTACATAATAATATTCAATTTAGATAGTAAATAATTCACCAATTCTATCCAAACATCTATAAACAAGTCCTTCACTTCAAACATATACTCTTTCTTAGTTTATAAAACACAAGTTGTAATGAATGTAGGGTACATACACCAGTCTTGGAGTTACTTGTTCATATGTGAGAAAAACTCATTAAAGAATATAAATAAATTTACAAAAAATAGTTGAATAACTCACTAAATTCATGAAGATCATCAAAACTTACTCCTATGGCTCTTTCCACCATTGAATATTATTACACAACAAACTTCTCATGGTACTCATACAGGAAAATACAAAGTTTTTGATCCTTTTCTTATCTTCAAATGAGAAACACTATTTTATTTAATTTCTTGGAGTTACTATGAATTTATTATTCAAATAAAAATCCCCATAAACTCTGATTTATTTCCATAAACATTCCCCAACTCTTTTTGTTGCCATACATCCACCCTAACTACCTTCCTAACTTCCTCATGTATGTTGAGGAAGTGCAACTACCTAATTTCTCACTTACTCAACAAGATGACTAATTAAGTGAGTCATTTATGCACTATAACACTTTTTACCACTTTTTATAACTTAACTAACCCAATTACAACATTAAAAACTTATACAAGAATGACTACACCCCAAAACCTTATCACAAGATTCAAATTTTCAAATAGAGCAAATTGGTGGGAAAATGCCACTATGACTCTAATTCAAAATTTAAAGACATCTCAAGACTCCTAATCAACCTAAAAGGACTTTAATGACTCCAAAATGACTCAAAGCATGAAAAGCTACTAATATGTACAAAATTAGTGATTCTCTTGCATCACTAAGTTTCTTCAAATATTTCGGGAGTTCATATTATTTATTCTCAATGAAAACATATATAGTTGCATAATCCTTTAATACCTGAACCATTAAGGAAATTAACTTCTCAACATCTTGTCTACTTTTCCAAGTTATTACTATTTTAATACTATGTCCACCACCATATACATATAGAATCAATGGTTTCCTAAAATCTAATTTAATCAACATATGAGCAATAGTAATTCCATTATTATCTTCTTCTTTTTTTAATTCTCCCTCCCTTAAGAGTCATTTTGACTGTGTATCTTACTTTATAATGAGAGTAATGGGTTTAACATGGACTAATAAATCTACTATTAATTACCTCAAAAATATAATCTTTACAAATAAATATTAGAAGGCCTTCTTATGATAAAAAAACTTTAAACTCAAAATAATTGTGACTCTATTAGTTATAATTGCTTAGCCATCCTTAGAGACAATATGTCCCAATAATTTTGTTTATGTTATAATAAAAATTAATTTTTTTGAGTTAAGGGAGATACAAAATTCTCAAAATATTTCAAATATGTTTTGTAAATGGGATAAGTGATCCACTTTCCTCTTATATAAAAATATGATGTCATAAAAATAAATTAGAATAATTTGATTAATACAACCCTTGAATGTTATGCCCATAAAAATAAATTAGAATAATTTGATTAATAAAACCCTTGAATGTTATGTCCATTTCTCTTTGAAAGGTAGCACCTCTATTGGTTAATCCAAATGGATTTTTTTATAGGCAGAAATTACCCATTTTTTATTGCACCTATTTTAATTTTATATTATTCCTTAACCCATAGTTGATTGGAATTGGAGAACCCGTCTAGTAGTGAGAACCTTTTAGAGCTAGCCACCATTTTTAATATTTGATTCATACATGGTAGGGTGAAATGGTCTTTTAATGAGGCCTTATTCATATTTATATAATCAAAATAAATATGAATTTCCTAGTTCCTATTTTTAATTGAAACTAGGTTGGTGACCGTAGTGGAATGATTTATCACATATATGATATGAACCTTAATTAGCTTGATCAGCTCTAGTCTTACTAGATATTTAACTTTAGCATTCATAGGTATTTGATTTTGTCTAAATTTTTGACATTAAATTCAATATAAATTGTATGTTGTATGATATTTATAAAATACCCCTTTAGGTATTCATAATTCTAAGGCATTATATCATCTTATTCTTGACATAGTTAGACAAATCCCTTTTGTTCCTCCATTACACATACCTTTCCTGATTCTAGGATTTTACGCACTGATATCATTATCTCTACATAATTCTAGAGTTATCCAACATGTTTTTCTTCCCCTCCCTAAATTGATAATTAAGACTAAATATAATTTATAAAGTCACCAATCCTTTGGGTAATTTATTAGTCTTAACCCTTATTATTTATTTATCATAGTCACACCCTATATGGGGTTAAAGTTCATATGAAAATCCTACCTCATGTTGAATAAAAATAGCAATTTAAACCTCACTATAAAAAACTTACCAATGCATCAGATTATTTGGGACTTCATGCCTAATAAAAATTATTAATTTAGTCTTGTTCTCTAATAATTTTGTAAGAGGTTGGAATTGAGAACTTATTATAGACATTCTATCTACTTATTGATTCTACCTCCTTGGGATAGACTGGATATTAATATTGTCAAATCCTTCAAAAAAATCATATACCCTATGTTTTTAGGCTTTAAGCATAAGATTATTTTCTGCACATAAGGCTTAGACCTTGATCACTATCACCTCATAACATTTATATATCTTAATTATTTTAATCCCTTTATTCTCTGCTATCAATAGGTCATGCAAAAGAGCTTCATATTTGACTATGTTATTAGTGAAACTTAAATGGAACTTATGAGATATCAATTACTTATGTCTTCCTCAAGACATCAGTATTACCCTTGTTCTTACACCTTTCCTACATTTTCTCCATCAAATAAAATGTCCCATTCCTATTATATTTTTATTTTTCTCCATTATTTCTAAGATCAACTAATTTTCTTCAAAAATGTAGTAGTTCTTCATTCTAGTTTCTATAATGAGATATTCACTATGAAAACATTTCTCATATTTATAGGGATGAAACACTAAATCCTTAGTGCACATATTTAAAAATCCATCATGACTTTTTTTTGCATCATCAACACTAAACAAACGTCCCTCTGGGTAATTATGTAGGATATAATTATTGTCATTTGGTTAGAATAAATATTTTTGATGTGAAATATAATTATTAACTTATCCATAATATTTATTATATCCCCATATATATTAATAAGGATTATAAGAGACCAATATAAAGATAAATATCCTCTTATTTTTTCTATAAAATACCTAGATAAGAAGAAGTTACAGGTTGAAAGACGATCGATAATTGAATTATTGTTAGACATGAAAATACTAGGGAAAATGTAATGAATTACTTAGATATTTGCATAGAATGATTTTATATTGCATAGAATAATAAAATATGAGAGATTACACAGTGATAATTGATAATAAAATAGAACACTGGATATTATAGTAAAGCCACTTCAAGGGGGCAACCTCCACAACAATACACTAATATCAAAATACTTCACATGATGATTAAAGACTAACCACTACCTCTTATATATGGTATACTTAGCCAAGGTTATTCCATAGGCTGACTTATCTAAAAACATAAATAAATGTAACAAGCAAATAAAATAGGTATGTAAGCCATAAGTCAACCACACATATCCCTAAACACACCAATGGTTGAGGGCATAAAAAGCCATTCCCCTTCAAAACAATGTTTTCCTCAAAATTTTGGTAACTCTAGATGCTACTACACAAATGCTTCATCCTCCCAAGTGGCATCTTCACATGGTAGATTATTCCTTTTGATCAGGTATTCTGTAATTGCTCTAGAATGTAGTTATTTGGTGCACCATTGGAGGATCACCTCAATATCAAAAATAACTCTACCTTCCTCATCCAATTATGGTAATTCTATTTGAATGGTAACTCTATGTACAATGACTTTCTTCAGGCATGATACATGAAATAATGGATGTATATGAGTTGATGAAGGAAAACCTAACTTGTAGGCCACATTACCAATTTTATGCAAGATCTAATAAGGCCCATAATACGTAGGGGATAGCTTGTTATCCTTTTTTCATTGCTTCAATGACATCTATTTATATGGATGTAAGTGAAAAAGAACCCAATCACCAATGTCAAAATACCTTTCACTTCTATGTTGATCTACTTGTTGTTTCATGTGATTTTGGGCCATAGCTAAATTTTCACATAAACTCACAAGGACCTCCTATTGATGGTGAATATGTTCTTCAACTGCATGAACCTTACGATGGACCTTCAAGGTTGAAGTGATGGATGGAGGGTGGTATCCATATAGTGCCACAAAAGGAGACATTTTGGAAGAACTATGAATAGAAGTATTATACCACCATTCAGTAAGTGGCAGCTAGTGAACCCATTTATCTTGTTTATTAGAAATAAAACAATAGAGATATCCTCCCAGACATTTATTGACTACATCAATTTGTCCATTATATTAAGGATGATAGGATGAACTATGAGCCAATTGAGTGCCTAAACATGTAAATAACTTAGTCCAAAAATTAATAGTAAAAATGAGATCTTTATCACTGACAATAATCTTAGGGGTCCCATATAGTTTTTGAACTATATTGAGAAAATTAGAAGCTACTATACTAGAAACAAATGTTGGGATAATGAACAAAAATTAGCATACTTGCTAAGATGATCTATAACAACCATGATAACATTTTGACCATTAGATCTTGGTAACCCTATAATGAAATCCATAGATACCTCTTCCCAACACTAACTAGGGATAAGTAAAGGTTATAAAAGACCTAGAGTTTTGATGGTTTCACCTTTGTTTTGTTGACATATCATACATTCAGCCACATATTTTTGGATATCCCCCTTGAGACCTTCCCAAAAAAAATCTTGCTTGATCCTATGATAGGTTTACAAAAATCTTGAATGACCCCCAATTAGAGTTGCATGAAGTTCTTGAAGGATTTTTTATTTAAAAAGAGAATTCTTACATAGGTATAATCTATTTTTGTACCATAATGCATTACCTTTCCATGTGAATATTTTAAATCCATCTAAAACTTGTCGAAGATTTTGAATATAATCATGAGCATTACTATCATGTTCCCATTATGATCATGCTTCCTCTAGCCAATTTACCTACAAAATGGTTATGACACATAGCAATGCCTCAACTGATTCATCTTTTCTAGATAGTGCATCTGCCACCACATTGTCTTTGCCTTTTTTGTAGACTATTTCAAAATCATAGCCTAAGATCTTAGTTACCCATTTTTTTAATTCTTTAGATGACAACATTTGTTTTAAAAAATATTTAAGACTATCATGATCAATTTATACATGAAAGTGATGACCCATCAAATCAGGTCTCCATTATTTGACTGCATGCAAAATGGCCATCATTTCCTTCTCATAGATGGGTTTGTGCTAATTTTTACCCTTGAGTTGTCGCCCTTCAAATGCTAGTGGTCTACCTTATTGCATGAGTACAACACCCGTACCATACCCAAATGCATCACATTCAACCATAAAAGTCTTAGAAAAATCAGGAGTGGCTAATACCAGAGTAGTGCACATAGCCAATTTCAATTATTGAAATGCTCGGGTAGCTACATCAGTCCACTAAAAGGAGTCTTTCTTTAACAAAGAGGTAAGTGGGGCTACAATAATACCATAATTTTGGACAATCTATGATAGTAACCAATAAGCCCCAAAAATCCCCAAAGTCGCTTGAGTGTCTTAAGAATTGTCCAGTCCACCATTGCTTGGATTTTTTAGGATCCACTTTCACTCCTTAATAAGACACCAAATGACCAAAATATTCAACCTCACCAGCCCTAGAAGTATATTTGGAAGGTTTGGCATATAATTAATTTTGATCCAAAATGGAGAGTACCTATTTAACATGTTGTAAATGGTCTTCCCAATTTTTACTATAAATGAGGATATCATCAAAGAATACCAAAAAAATCCTCAAAATGGCTTAAAAATAGTATTCATCAAACTCTAAAAAGTAGATGGTGCATTTTTTAGGCCAAAAGGTATAGCTAAAAACTCATAATGGCCCTCATGAGTCTTGAAAGTAGTTTTAGGTATGTCTTCATCATGGATCCTCTGATTTGATGATACCTAGAATGCAGATCTAACTTGGTAAAATAAAGAGAACCATTCAATGCATCAATCAAATCATCAATGAAATGAATTGGAAACTTATCTTTGATAGTGTACTTGTTGAGTTCTCTATAGTCAGGGCACATCCTCCAAGTGTCATCTTTCTTTCTCACCATGACAACTGGTGAATAATATTCACATTGGCTATGGTGAATGATTCCTACATCCAACATCTCTTGTACCATATTTTCAATTTCACTTTTTTAGGCATAGGGATACCTGTATGGCCTAATGTTAGGTGGTGTACTACCAGGAATAAGTGTGATAGCATGATCATGCATGTGGCTAGGTAGAATTCCTTTTGGCATGTCTCCAAAAAAAATAGAATGAGCATCAATTATCTATTGTTGATCAAGAGGTGGAGATGGTTGAGTTGGTTGTACTTCCATAGAAAATAAGTGAGATACAAATCCCTCAGCACCCTTATAGAGAATATTTATCTTTAAATGGGAGCTAACAAGTTGGGGAGATTTAGCCTTTAATACTCTTAGATCAAATGTCCTTTCTTCAAAATGAAAATGCATGAATAATTTTTAAAAAATTATCTCAATAGTGCCCAAAGTGGTGAGCCACTGGACTCCCAGAATAATATCAACTCCACCCATTGAAATAGCAAACATAGGAGAATCCAATAAGTAGTCTCCCATGGCCAACTTAATACTATGACATTTACTTGAATAGTTGACAATACTAC
Source organism: Torreya grandis (assembly GCA_037957365.1). Taxonomy (NCBI): domain Eukaryota; kingdom Viridiplantae; phylum Streptophyta; class Pinopsida; order Cupressales; family Taxaceae; genus Torreya; species Torreya grandis. Next base: position 906,864 of record JARHVA010004482.1, read on the forward strand.
CATCTATAATAATAACCTAAAATTCTAGAGTTGGATAAATGAAATAGTTCAAATGAGTAGCCAACTTACTATGGATGAAGTTGTGTGTCCTCCCAGAATCAATCAAGATAGTGACCTTCTGTTTCTTAAGGAAACCCATCACCTTAAGAGTTTAGGGAGTACTAATACCTGATAGGGCATGGCATGAAATAGTAGGCTAAGAATCTTCAAATTCTTCCTCAAGAAATTTTACCTCTGTATCACTTCTATATCATCTTCAACATCATTATCACCTTCAATGTAAAATAGCTTCCTTTCATCACAATGATGGTCTTTGATCCATTTGTTGTCACAACCCTTTGGCTCACTTCTCCTCAATTTTTCATTGTGTTAATCTAGTGGGCTATGGAAATGACGGTGCTGCAAATTTATGATCATGACTAGTACTGAAAGTTTTCCTTTTGACCATATCTTTTTATTTTATCATTTGTACCTTAGGGATAGCTTCTAATATAGATGTTAGGCCAAATATTCAAACCTCATATTGGATGCTATTTTTGAGGCCACCCAAAAATATATCTAGCAAATTTATCTTAGTGATATTTTCCACCCATAAAGAGGGATTCTAAAATTGTTGAATATAATCCTTCACAGGTCATGTTTGCCACAACTAGGCTAATTGACTGAAATAGTTCTCAGAGACATTATTATGATAATGAACTACCAAATCCTTAGTAAAAATAGTCCATGTAATAGGATAACCATTCTTTTTATTTTGAGTATATAACTAGGAATACCAAATTAATTGCTAAGGTTCCACATATAAGGATGTCATCATCACCCTCTAAGAATAAGGTGTTTGATGTAGCTCAAATAAATTCTCAATTTGGTTAATCCAAGTGAGAGGATCCTTACTATAAAACTTATGCATGTCCACTTTTGGAAACATTAGTTTCATACTAGCATGGGAGTTGTTGAGAGGAGGATTTGAATGTTGAAGTGGAGGGTTTTTAGGCTAAAACTAAGATGTGAGGGCAGCCAATTGCATAGTGATATACTAAAATTCACTGTGAACTCCATTAATCTCTCTACACATCCCTGAAACATCAACTTGGACTAAAATAAAGTAATCATGCCTCACCAAGTTTTTTATGTCCTCTTAAATCTAAGAAATCACCAAATCTAAAGTTTCATATTCCATGTCATTGGCAAAGGAGTCTTACAAGTTTTTGGTGCCCGTTTTCTTTATTGAGTTAAATGAACTATCATAAACAAACCCTAGGAGGCTTTTGACCTAAAAAAAAATGTACCAAGAAATGGTACCATTGCAATCACCTTATCAAGATGAATCCAATGATTACCTTTGTGCACTAGAGTAAAATTTTTGGTACCAAAAAAGTGTATCGATATAATATACCATTGTGATCATCTCTCCAAGATGAATCCAATGACTGCAAGTGTGCAAGGGGAAAAAAATTTCTAGACTTTTTTTTTTAAATATTTTTTTTTCAAAAAAGCATTTCCATCAATACTGCATTGATGGAAAAAAATAATTCTTACCAAATTATAATTTATGTTTTTTCATTTTCACTACTCCTAGAAGCCATGCCTCACCAAATCCAAAAAAAAATGCTATAGGAAATTTGTCCAAATCGAAGCTTTGATACCACTTGTAATGAAATTACTTAGATATTTGCACAGAATGATTTTATATTGCATAGTGATAATTGATAGCAAAATAGAATACTAGATAATATATCAAATCCACTATAAGTGGGAAACCTCCACAACAATGCCGTAATAGCATAATACTTCACATGATGATTAAAGACTAACCACTACCTCCTATATATATAGTCTACTTAGACAAGGTTATTTCATAGGCTGACCTATCTAAGAACATAGAGAAATGTAACAAATAAATAAAAGAGGTATTTAAGCCACAAGGCAGCCACACATATCCCTAAACATACCAATGGTTAAGGGCATAATAAAAAACATGAATGATAAGAAAGAGTCCTTGATTATACCAAAAGTTATCACAATAGTCCCATATAAATAAACTAAACCTTTCACATTAGTGGTTTAGTTAATACATAATGCATCAACTATTTTTATAGGCATGATTACAGTGTTAACCCCATAATCTATCACATAATTATGGACTAAAAAGTCCCCAATAATTAAATACATATATAATGGAGGAGGATTTAATTTATTACTTACCTTTTATCCATATTTTTGTATACATATTGATGTTTTGGTAGATTTTCCATTCAACTAACCCCCTTTTATTTTCCTTTGGATGTAATAGAGTATTGTTTAATTTTTCTTGTAATAAATTCATTTGTAATGGAAGCGAAGATACTTCCCACATTAAAAAATTGACATTGTCTTCTTCATTTTCTCAACCAAATTGAGAGGGTGGGAAGACTAAATCCTCTTGGCAGCCTATGTAGTCCATTCCTTTTTTCCTTCTAATTTAGTATTGGGATAATCTTCATAAATTATAGGATTATTTCAATCTATTTCAACTAATAAAGGTTTCTTTGTGATGTCACTTCATTGGAAAGTGAACTTTTTATTTTCTCTACTAAAAGAGGTCTTGAAGCACTAGGATCAAAGAAATATGGTGATATTTTTAATCACTTATTAAAAGGATCATTATTTAGATTTAAATTGAGTATTGACTTGATTTTATACCTGTACATGATGAGTATCCATCTCACCAACCAATAAATTCATCAAAATAATATCTAAAACCTCAAGCTACTAAGTTTTTCTAGTCCAAAGTTTTATTGAGAGATTTTTATACAATTAATGCTCTATCCTAAGTTCATATTATACAAATATTCAATTCATGTGGCATGCATCATGGGAAAATCCACAACCTTATTTCCTCAACCATATATTTATGCACTAGAATTATGGCCCTATTAGTATTAGTGATGGATGTGTAGTGCTTAAGGGGTTTGATTACAACAAGACTATATGGCCTCTAGATTATGTCCTAATGAGGTTTAGGGTATAATTATATGGGTATTAATGAAATAAATTTTGGGTTTTATATCATTTAATAGCTACTAAAACATTGGAGACATCGTTGAGCATATTCATAAGTTCCTCCATCTCTCTATAAGACATAGTGAAGTGATTAGAATTTTAATGATAATTAGATTTATTGTGGAGGCTTGTAAGATTAAAGGGACTTGAACAAGGGCACACATATATGATAGTAGTGACATTGGTGGATTAGGATAAAGCCTAGATGTTGAACCATGTTATTCTTTGATATTATAGAAACTTCATATGCATCCAAAAAATTAGTACTTCTTATAGATTATATCACCATGTAAATATTCAAATCCAAAGCACTGAGATAGTATTAAAATGCCATTTAATTAGAAGGATGTAAATTACATGGGAATCTATCCCAAGTCTTTTGAAACTTGAGATTAACATTGGAGATATTTTCATTTGGGTTATGTCAATGATAATAAGAATATATTATAATCCTTTTATTTAAATTGTTTATGTAAATTTTGACATAAATCATACCATGCGTGCATGGTATTTAATATGAAATCTTGCATACCATTGAGGTTATTTTCATATAAGTGATGAAGTTAGGAGTTTGATTATAGTTTCATATTTCTTGATATGGTATATTGAGAATATGTTGTTTTAGATTAAGGTAAAAATAGGTTTTGAAGGGCCCTCAAAACCCTGAACAAAAGGAGAAAGATAAAAGAGAAACATCCATAGGCAAGCCTAAAGCCTACTTCACCAAAGTAACAAAACCAACAAACAAAGACCTGAAGCTACCAAATGAATAACCAAAGATAGCCCCCAGGTTTTATAGAGACCTGTAAACTCCATAGTAAAAGTTCAAAAAACCAGGTACCAAGACCAAAAAGCATAACCAACTAGTAGGACCAACTAAAATAACCATGAACTATTCTTCTAGTTCCAATATCATCTTCACTGCTTCCTTACCTTTCACAACAATGTCCTGGATGGCAGCAGTCACATGCGTAGATCCCTCTTGTATTGCTTTCTTTCTTGAGCTTTGTTTAGTTCTCTTGCTAGGCCCCTCTAAAGTTTTGATTTCCTCATTTGCTCTTTTGCCAATGTTTACCACAGCAGCACAAATGCTAGAGGTTACCTCCTCCATCTTTATTCTGCTTTCCTTTATGAGTTCCCTTAGGATGTTCTCATATTCTTTGAGTTTTATGGGAATATCCCTCATATGTTTTTCCATGTTATTGATTTTGTTCCAAACTGCCTCCTGTTTACCCTCCATTATTTACATTTTCCTATTGATTTCCATAATCTCCTTATACGTCCATAAATCAAATTGAAGGGTAGCATCAGCTTTACAATTGGCCAATCTAGTAGGTTTGTCATTCTGCCTTTTGTCACTCCAATCTTCTATGTTCTTTTTAGGACTGCTTTCAACTTCTTCAATATAATCCTCCGTTTCCATTCATTTCTATTCCTTTATTTCAGTAGGGCTTACATTTTTGTTACTTTATTGAGAATATGTTGTTAATATCTTGAATATGTTCTATTAGAGTGAGATAAGACTCTCCAATGAAATAATATAGAGCATTCAAGTTAGAAACAAAAATTTGGTTGTAAAATTTTAGGTAAAGTGGGATTCCATTGTTAAAAGGGACTAAGTAATTATTTCTTGGAAGGGAAATGAAGAAAATATGATGGATAAAATTATGGTGCCTAGTAGGTTATCTATTCAAGGGTGGTGTGGATTGTGTCATGTAAGGAGGATATTAAAAAAAAAGATATTTACACTAACTTGAATCATAAATTTTAGGGTGATATATGCAATAATTTAAATTATATTTTTTTTCTGTCCAAATTTCTTGTCTTAATACTTCTCATAGTCTTGGAAATTTGTCAAAAGGGTCTAGGTTTAAATCCAAAGTCACTAGGTGATAATACTTCCCTAAGAAGAGGAAATAGGATTTTCAACAAAATATTAACTAGTGTTCCAATTAAGGTTATTTATAAATTATTTTAAAATCAATCCCATAAAATGTTCCAAAAAAATAATGGCTTAATTTGTTCAATTTATTACACCTATAAATTAACCAAAACATTATAAGCTCTATTAGTGTGGGGATTAATATGAAGAGAAACCTTTAGAGACAATTAGGTCTATACCTATTCCAATGCATAAAATTAACTTCAGGGATAAATAGGGGAAATGTAAAATAAAATGATATTATAATAGAATTGAAGGATTGGTTCCTTATCTGTATAAGCATATAATTTTTTATTCATGTAATAAGGTAATTTGAAGAAAATTCAATTTAATGAGATTAAAAGGTGAGACCAAAATTAAATACATTAATGAAGTTAAATAATAAAGATAGAATTGAGGTATAAACAATCAAGAATCAAAAAAATATCCATCAATTGTAATAATTTACACAATTAATTATCATTAACATTAAAAAGCTTCAAGGTGATTCATACATGAAAAAATAACCAAGGATTGGATATTGTGTTGTAAAATACATTGACTTTGATATCCAAAGGAGTCAAAATTTTATCCAATATTTTATTAAATTTTGTATAATAAAAAGGGGCTAAAAGGGAATTTAATTCTTTAACTTCTTTAATTTTCTTGTGCTTTGACAATTTATAACTTTAAAAATTGAACATCTTTTCCCAAGAAACAACAATCATGCCCCTATAACATAGAGTGGTGCTCAAACTAAAAATTTAAACCATAAAATTTAAATTAAATGTTAGGTATGGCCTACCCATTTAGGATTACATATAATATTATGCTTTTCATGACTACATAAATCTACCAATGTTGTCCTATATATTTATGAAGATGAGATCCTCAACAACTCACATGTAAACTACCATTGTGACCATCACATAATAATTTCTAATTCTCACACAAGTGATTGGATAAATACATGTTAAATAATATTGATTTTATGTCTTGAGGTGATTTGTTGGTCTTGTATCAATAGTTTTGGTGAAATAGGATCACACCATTGAATATTTTGTTGATCAAATAGTGAAAGATAATTTTGGATAGATAACATAACTTATACCATAGGATCTAGGGATAATCACATAATGTGAGTTATTAGGTAGGATACATGTGGCTTCCAATATTTTAACCTTTGAAAATATTTTTTCATGTGTCTATTGACCTAATCAAAATATTTTGGGTTCAAAAATTAGATGAAATGACCCCAAAGTATCCCCATTAGCAAAAAACAATCATACATGTAAAGAGGATTAAAAGAAATGACATCAACTATTTTATTAAAATTAATTCACATCACTAGATCAAAGAAAGATCTAATGTTCTAGGGTATTTTTTAGTTGGTTTAAACTTAGCCAATTTTTATAATTTACTTATAAAATACAAGTGATCCAAGTAGCTCATATTCATTATGTAGTCATGATTCAAAATAATAATGGTATTTATGATGAAATGAATGATAGGGATTTAAAGTCATGGATAATCAACAACTTGACTATGATTTTTTTTTTTTTTTTTTAAAATTAATTAATCCCCTTGGTTCTTGATTAAGATTGAAGAAATACTAATTGAGACTAACTTGTATAGAGTGAGTTTAGATATCATCATTCAATCATGGAGTGATACATAACTCTCATTTCAACTTCTATATTGTATGAAATATTTTGTTGGATATCTCATTTAAATACACTTAATGTATAATTTTATATCTATAGTACATATTTATCTTTATTTTGAGAGAAATAAATCCCATTAAGCATTTAGACTCAGTTTCATATTTTTAGTGTTTTTTGGTTTACCATGTATTTGAATAAGTATTTTTATCTTTGCGAGGTTTTTTTTTTTTAATAATAAGTTAAATTTATAGATTAGTTGGATGTAAAGGAGATATAAATACTAATCCTTCATAGAATATTTATGAGCTCTTTTTCATTGATAATTTAAAGATATTATTTATTGACATTTTGAAGCCTTTGTTTGTGTGTTGTGATATATAGATCAATCTCATTTACCTTTTTATTCATTTTCAGTCATTTTTTTTCATTTGATATTAGATTTTGTAAATTCAAAATGTATGTGAATGAGAAGCCTATGTGGAAGTGAGTATCATGTGAAGAGTTTTTTAGGAAGAGATAGAGATAAAAAAAATTAATGTTGGTTGCTACCTAGTAAGAAGAGAATCCTAGATAAATCCATTGGAAAAGAGAGAAAATGTAGCTATATGAAAAATATCACAACATTTATAAAAGGTTACATATAATTTTAAGTTATGCTTGAATGGAGAAAGTGTTAGCTATTTAAATGATATTAGCTCAAATAATTTGTAATATCACTCAGAAAAGGATATCTAGTAACACTATTAAATAAAATATCATATCGAGGAGGAACAATCCATTATAAGTAGTAGTTTTTAAAAAAAATTGGATAAAGGTGTAACCCATATTTACTTTTTTTGTTGATATAAATGTATTTTGATAGGGATCACTACAATCAGAGCTAAGAGTGTCAACCTAGTAGTTTGGTGAAAGAAGGTGCAATGTGAAAAGAACGTCATTATTACTAGAGGTTGTACATGTAAATAAGGTATTAAAATTCAATTTTTTTACATACCATAACCTTTAAGTTATTGAAATTGACTTGGTTGAATATTGTTGAAGTGCCTAGGAGGAAGGCAAGCTTGTATAGGTGTAATTAATTGGTAGTTATTCTTTATCCTTTTAATAAATAGTTTAATTTTTTAATGCAATTATAATGAATTATTAAGTTTAAAGGATATTTAAATATTTTAAGAAAGTTTTTTATTGTTTAATCTTTATTATTTATTTTGAATTTTTCTTTAAAACTACTTGGAATAATAAATTTAAATCTATATATGGTGAATAGAACAAAGTCTAGACATAAAAGGTTTCTACATTGTCCATTTTAAGAAGGCCAAAATAGATTTGATTTTTTCCAAAACATTATTAGTCTCTAGATTTAATAGTTTCCATCCTTTTAGGATGTCTAGTAGATTTTTTTTTTAATCTTTTAAATGGTGAAGTTTTAAGAGTGAAAATTTGACCAAATGATTTGGCTTCAGTGGATAGATGTAGTAGAAAAAAATATCCTAAAAGGTTGTAAATTTTTTTTAACCAATTGTTTCTATGATTTAGATAAGGTGTTTGGAAAATCAATTTAACTAATTATACATAAAATAATAATGTATACTTGTGAAATAGTTATTTTAAGGTTGAATTTTTTATCATGCATGTTAATTACAAAATGAAAAAGGGACATTTTTTTGGTGTGTGGTCCCTTTTTATAGGATAGGTGGAGTATCTCAATTCAGACACTTTTTAGTTATTGTTTTGAATTTTTGTGTTTGATTACACATTTTTTGATGAAGAATGTTGGTGTAAATTGTATACCTAATATTGTACTTCCCATCTTTAAATGAGACAATTTCAATTATTAGTTCGGTAGGATGAAGAATTTATGAAAATAAAAATATATATGGGAAATTGTTTAAAATGGATACACATAACCTAAAAATGTGAATGATTTGAATCATGAAAAAAGGGGGAACATAAAGATAATGTAAAAAAGGACATTAAATATTTAATTTATATTGAAGGTCCAATAGATAAAACCATATTTCATGGAATAAGTAAAGCTGATCATTCTAAAGGAACATGAGATATATTTGAAAATGATTATAAAGGTGCACAAACTACAAAATTACAAGCTTTATGGAAGAATCATGAAAATGTCAAATAGTTAATTTGTTAATGAATTTTGGGTGTAGGTATAAAAAGACCTAATAATTCAAATTAAGGTACTAAGAGAAGATATACATGAAAATCATGTCATTGAAAATATTATGATAAAGGTGACCCACAAATTTGAAAATTTATTTTCTCTAATTGAGATTTATAAATATCTCACATGCATGAATATGAATGAGTAATGTGGGATCGTATTAACTTCTAAGGAAATAATGAGGAGTTGTGAGGATGGTCTTGAGCAAGAATCTCCATCTAAAACAAACATAATATGTCAAGGAACTCAATTTCCATTACATTATAATAAAAATGAATCAAAAGGATAATCTATAAATTTTAGAGGTTGAGGCAACAATTTCAGAGGAAGAGGTAGGAATGATGGGAAAGATTAAAAAAATGTTTAATGCTTTAAGAGGATTATTTATTATGAATACAAATTTTGGGCTAAGTAAATAGAGATGGAGAAAAATAATGCCCACAACATTATTGAAGACAAAATAATTTTTTTAGTTTCTTGTTTCAATACAAATGCAAGTGATAATAATAATTGGTATATTGATTCTATGTGTTATTCCAATATGACATCTAATGAGGATTTAATAATAGTTGGTATATTGATCTATGTTATTATCATATGACATCTAATGAGGATTTATTCATCAAGTTGGATAAAAATAATAATAGATAAATTATACCTAGATATAAACAATCTCATGAAACCAAGAGCAAAGGTACAATTATAGTGATAACAAAATATGGTGAGGTAAAACTCATCAATAAAAATTTATTGGTTCTTACGCTCAATAAAAATCTATTATCTACATGATAAATGATGGAAAAAATTATTAGTTGAACTTTGATGGAAATGAATCCATGGTAAGGGACAAACCAAAGAAGAATGTAGTTGTGGAAAGAGATAAGTTAACTAATGATATAATGTTTCTTTTTTATTTATCACAAGAAATAAATCATTGAAGGTAAAAGAGATGACTAACAGTAAAATTTAACACCAAAGATATGGACAACTTAGTTTTAGTGGGATATTTTTCTCAAGAAATGGAAAATGGTTGAATGACTTTCATACATTAAAATAATAAAATTAAGCATGTGAAGGTGGTTTTATGGAAAAACAACATAGATTGAGCTTTCCAATAGAAAAATATTGAAGATATATAAAACCTCTTGAGGTAATTAATACGAACTTGTGTGGCCCTATGAAAACTCTTTATTTGAATAAATAAATGTATTTTATAACCTTGATTGATGATTACTCAAGAAAAAAATGGTATATTTTTTTACTAAAAAATTAGATGTATATGAAAAGTGTTTAGATTTATATAAAGTGGTTGAAAAACAAATTAGAAAGTACATCAAAATGATTAAGTCATATAAGGGAAGTGATTATAGTTCAAATTAGTTTCAACATTTCTACAAAAATAATCAAATCATGAAGGAATTCACTAATTTATATACTCCAAAAAAAATGTAGCTAAAAGGAAGAATTAGGCCATAGTTTAAATCATGAGTATAATGAAAGAAAAAAACTTGGATATGATATTTTAAGGAGAATCATTAAATACAACAATATATCTTATAAATAGGAGTCCTCCAAAGGAAGTAAAATGAATGACTCCTAAACAAGCATGGCCTTTAAATAAGTGAATTATTAATCACTTGAGGGTGATTAGTTATATTACTTATGTACACATACCAAAATTAAAAAAATGTCTAAATTAGATGACAAAGGCTTAAAGTGCATTTTCATTGGATATAGCTCAAAAAATAAGGCATACAGATTATATGATCTAATAAGAAAAAAATGGTAATTAGAAGAGATGTATTATTCAAAAAAGGAGAAAAATAATGTACTCAAAAATAAAAAAATAAAAGTAAAAAAGTTTTAATTACTGAAGTTGTAGATTCACCTAAATCTTCTATTATGGGAACACAAAAATATCAAATCAAGATAGAAAATAATAAAAAACCAAATTAAATTTTAAATACAAATTTTAAATAAAGAGAAACAAGGTAAAAATTAAAGTGAACTATGCATTAATGACATAAGTTAAAAAATTCATAAGATAAAAGTTTGAAGAATCTCAATAAATGGAAGAGTGGGTTGAAGTTATGAATAGTGAAACATAATTAATTGAGAAAAAATAAAATGTGAACTAGTTTAGTTACCTCCAAGTAAAGAAGTTGTTGAGATGAAATGGGTGTACAATACTAAGTACAAATAATATAATAGTATTGAAAATTATAATGTTGGACTAGTTTCCTAAGGATACACTCAACATAAAGGTTTTGTCTGTACTAAAACATTTTCAATTATACTAAATTGGCTATGGAAACCCATCAATGTTAGACTATTTATCATATGGATGTAGAGAGTGCATTTTTTTGGATACATTTACATATAAGTTTGTGTCATAACCTAGTGGCTTTAAAATAGCTTCTAAGGAATACTACATTTACAGGTTGAAGAATGACTTGTATGTTCTTAAATAGGAAACTAGAGCATCGTATTCTAGGATAGATTCATATCTGTATAAGAAATATTTTTTTAATATTTAATCATATAAAAAACATATATCAATATTATAATAATGATATATTTATCTTTTTTATCTATGTGGATTATCTTATCTACATTAGGAAAAATACAACTTTGTTTATAGAGTTTAGAGTAACTATGTTTGTAGAATTTGAGATGACAAATATGGGACATATTCACTATATCCTTGGTATAAAATCATGGTCAATTGAAGATGGAATATTTATGTGTCAAAAAATCATGTAATATATGTTTTTCAGATATTTTGGTAAGAGGTTTGAAAATAAGTTACAACACTTTTTGAATTTGGACTTAAGTTTTTTACATAGATGAATTAGACCAAATGGATTCCATTCTATATATATAGTTGATTGGTACCTGAATATATTTAAATTCAATTCAAATAAATATCACATATGTAATTAGTCTTTTTAAATTTAGGTTCATGTCAAAACCTAAGGAAACACATAGGAGTTCAGTGAAGAGTATTATTAGGTATGTCAAAGGGGCATTGAATTATGGACTCAAATTTTAGCATTCAAACAACAAAAAAATGATAGTGTATATAGATTTAGATTGGGTTGATTACATATAGGATTGGAAGTCCACTTATGGTCACACATTTATTATTTATTTTGTATTTATTTTTGGAAGACCAATAAACAACTATCACTCTTTCTACAATAGAAGTCGAGTACAGATCTACAACATCAACAACTTGAGAGATAGTATGATTGAGGTGATTATTATAATATTTATTTCATTTGTAAAATATACCCTTGTTTTTATTTAGATAAAAAAAATATTACTATTTAGATAATTAAGAATCCAATATTTCATAATAGGGATAAGCATATTGAGATTCAACATCACTACACAAGAGAGTTGGTTTAATAGGGACTGATTGAGATTATGTATTACAATAAAAAGGACTAGTTATCAAATATTTTTACTAAACACTTAACTAGTGAAAGTTTACAAAAACCTAGATATTTTATTTGAGATCTTCCCATTGGTCATTATGGTGGAAAATGAAAGAAATAATTCCCATTGGGTGTTTATAATTAGTTTGATATTTTTAGTGATATTTAGTTTGCCATGTATTTGCATGGGTATTTGTTAACTTTAGGATATTTAATTTATTTATATAATAATTGAAATTTGGATATTAGTTAGATTTACAAGGATATATATACTCATTATTTATATAATATATGTAAATTGATATTCATTGATAATTTTAAGCTATTCTATGTTGATAACTTGAAGCTTCCATTGGTGTGTTGTGATATACAAATCACTTTAGTTTATTTTTTTATTCATTGTCTCCATATTTTATTTTCACATTTATTTAATTTCACCGTTTTTTAGTCTTTTCAACATTGAATTATATGATCTTTTATTTATCTATGTGCCTTTACAAGATCACCATCTCATGTTACACTATTTTTATGCATGATGAGATTCAAGTGGGACAAATGTATATACTTGATAGTTTTCATATTTATCACTTTAATAATGGTTTATATTATAGGGGATCATTAGTGTATTGATATCCCCATTTACACATCCTACAGAGTGCATCAATAATTAGGTAGAATTAGCTCATAGTAATTTAAGAGAAAAAAATCCATATTATTATGTCATATCTTCATTAATATTAGTATGACCTCCTTTAAGTCTCCTTATATCTTACCTATTCATTTAATTTTGTCCACATTTTATATCCACTATATATTCTTATCATAACATCCAAGTTGATGCATATTTTTTCATACCCATATTTCCATTTACTATATTGATTATGTTTTTCCCATATTAGTTGTAATGGAGTAGGTTGGCCAATACAATTTTATGTTTACCAAAATCCTTTTTGACTAATAATCTTAGCCAATTCCTTTAAATTATTATTTTTAGTTATATATATATATATATATAGGGTTCATAATTATCATTTCTCACAACACATAACACTCATTTACCCTTCTTGTGCTCTCATTTATGTTTCTAAGTAGTATAAATAGGAGATAGAGGTTAAAGTATTTTTTTAGATGGTAGTATTGCTCAAGTTATTTTAAGCTTAATAAGATAATTCTAACCAAATAAGTACACCTACACTTTGGATTCCCAAACTAAATATACATGTCTTCATCTTATCATTTGAGATCTTCATCCTATAACATCTCTTGATAAGTACCACTTGAGCCAGGATAGATATTGGTGTGCTAACTAGTCACCCAAGGTAAGTATATCTATCCTTATTTTATTTCATTTATTTACGTACTATATATCTTTGATTTTATTATTATGTTATTAGATGCATGTTTTTTATCCTTCCATATGTTTCTCCATATATAAAATAAGCTAGTATAGCTATAGAACTTCTTAACCTTGCCACTATCACCTAAGGTTATTTTTTGTATGTTTATTTTGATTTATCAATGAAATTTAATAAATAATAAACTATTTAATTACTTATTTATATTATAGAATATATGAAACCTAACTATAAAATAAAATGAAATACTAAATATGAAATGAGATATAAATAGTAATAAACATTAAAATTATCTTGCATTTGATAAATGTTGACTACGCAGGCAAATATCTAATGTAAAATTGGTTAGAAAGACCTATAAATTATGCTCAAATTAAAAATAGTATTCTATGATGTATTCATACAAGGACATACTAGGTGAATAGGGGTACACTTCAAATTTATTTATTGACTACAACCACATCCTAGTTGATTATGTGATTGATTTTTATATTCAAGTGCCTATGGATGTACGAGAGGGTTTGTTGATAATTTAAAAGAGTTAATTTATGTATAGAAGACCTATAAGAATAAAACCTAGTTCTTATTCAATTAAAAAATCTGAGATTTAATACAAAAGGGGGAATCAGGCAAGGGGAATAAATGAACTACCCTTAGAAAATGCATGTAAAATGAGTGATATGTACATATCTCAAAAGGGCCCTAGTCTGATGTATTTCTCCCTCCTATAGCTAGTGTGTGAATCTTGATATTTTATATATGATTGTAATTATATGAATTGAATTGAATGATTTATAATTAGTGTACTTGACTTCAAATAAATTAGAATTAAAGGATCCAAAGAAGTTAGGAACTATATTAGGGAAAAAGGACCCCAAGTTACTCCTAAAGACAGCCAGAATAACCTTGAATTTCCTACAACAAATCTGGTAAGCTCTCAAATTACTTTGTTAAATATTAAGGATGAGGAAAATTCCTTGGAAGAAAGACCAATTAGGAATGAGCCTTAACTAAATCCTCAAAAGGGATAGACCATTCAATCATCTACATAAGGGAATAAAAACCCATTAGAAAAGGGAATTAGACTAGAGATTACCCTAATAATTACTCCTATCTCTTCAGGAGTGGATTTGGGAATGGGATATATTATTTAGTAAGAATTCTTACAAAGTTCTGGTGTAATGGTGCATTTGATGGAAAACAAGGCAGAAAGGGAACACACAAATAGAGTATTAAATTTTATCTCCCTATTATATACAAAAAAAATTGAATGACTTTGGGGTGTGGCAGATGATCCTCTATTAGACACATCTTACATAGAGATTGGGGAAATATAGACCTACAAACTTCTCTTTCAAAAAATCCAAAAATGAGGAAACAAGAGATAGAGGGTAAGAATCAAGAAGGTAAAGGCCATCTTCAATATTTGAAATGAAAAGTTTCTAATCCCTCTTCAGTGACTACAAGAAAAGGTGATAAAGGGTTTTCAATAGGCTCCCCTCTAAATCTAGGTAGAAACCCAAAGAAATAAGATTTTGGGGAGGTTTTGGATGTGGAAATATTGGATGGGATAGAAACTACATTTCCATTTAGAATAATCAAACCTCTTCATAAAAATAAACTATGAATATTATTTCTTAGAACATAAGGGGATTTAATAGCTCCAATAAGCAAAGGGTTTTTATGTATTTTATAATAGGTCACAATCCTATTGCAGTTTCCATTCAAGAATCAAAGATGGGTGAAAATTCCATTTTAGAAAATAAATAATATCTTTAGAAGAAGGCTGGAGGAGAATGAATGAGCTCTAATGGTGATTTAGGAGGTTTAAATACCTTCTAAAATAGTAAATTTTTTGAGGTGGAGGTTCTATGTAAAAATAAACATCGTTTAGCAATCATATTCTCTAACTGGGATGATGTCTTGCTATGGATATTTTTTAATGTTTACACCCCCAATTGTGTAGCTTCCCAAAGAATACATTGGGAAGACTTGAGGGATTTTAGAATAAGATCCAAGGATTTCCCTTAGTTTTTAGATGGAGACTTTAAAATGCCACTGTGTCCTAATAAAATGAGAGGTGGGGTTCAAACCTATTCAAATAGTATGGATGAATTCACCACTTTCATCTCATATTGTGATGTGATAGATTATAATTAAGGGGCTCCCCGTTCACATGGTCAAATAGAATAGTGGGGGAGATTTTAATTTAGGTCAGATTAGATATAACTTTAATTTATTTGGATTAGATGCCTCAAAAGGACATTTTTTCACTCTCTCCCAAGAATAGGAACTGACCATAATCCTCTAGAAATTATTATTGATAACAAATCAAAAATAGTAATAATGACTTTTAGAATGGAACATATATGGTTTAAACATCTAGAGTTAAAATATAGAATCCTGGATTGGTGGTCTATTAATATACAAGGTTCAACCATGTTCTACTTGCTTCTTAAAATGAAAAATTTTAATTGTAATATAAGGATGTTGAATAAAGAAGTGTTTGGTAATGTGTTTTAGTAAAAAAAAAGGCTAAGAGATTAATTAACCCATTTCAAAAATTAGATGGTAGTAAATGGAAGTGATCATCAAACTTATCTAAAGAAAAAGTAAGTGTTATGTGAATATCATTCTTTATCATCTAGAGAAGAGTGTTTATGATGGCAAAAATCTATATCCATTTAGCTAAAATAGGGAGATATGAATAGAATTTCTTTCCACATGACTAATTTTAAACATAGAACACACAATCATATCAGGGAGATAATCAATCCAAAAGGAAATGTAATCTATGACAAGGAAATCATCGAGGAGACTATTAACTTCTTCAAGAGGCTCTTTGATTAGAATCCCAGGGATATTATAAGGATGGAATATGAGTTTTCACATGATATCCCTAAACTTTTAAATTAATAAGATAACTCAATCTTTACAACCCCTACGTTAAAATAAATCTACAATTTTTCTCTTGAATAAAGATAAAGCATCGGGGCCCGATGGTTTCCCCATTGCTTTTTTATAAATATTTTGGGAAATTATTAAGGATGATGTGGTGAAGGATATTAATTAATTTTTTTAGAGGGTCAATTATTGAGGTAATTTAAAAACACATTTATATTCCTTATGCAAAAAAATGAAGTGGATTCTAATTTCTCTGAGTTTTGACCTATTAGTATATGTAATGTTGTCTACAAGATTTTCACTAAAGTTATATCCATTAGACTATAACCTTTGTTCGAAAATATCATTAGTAATCAACACAGGGTTTTTTTATCCTTAAGGCAAATTTAGGAAGGCATAATTTATGTTCATAAAACCCTTCACTACATTGATAAAATTAATTAAATAGGTATGATTATTAAATTATAAATGAATAAGCTTATGATAGATTAAATTAGAAATTTTTGGATAATCTTATTATAGTTTAGTTTTCAAGATAAGATCAAATAAATCTTAATAAGTTATATTTCTACTATTATGTTTTCTATTATTATCAAAGGGTTCCACAAAGGCTACTTTAGGAGTAGGAGAGGGATCAAACAAGTTGATTTGTTATCTCCATTCCTATTCATAATCATGGCATAAAATCTTAGTAGAGCACTAATGACATCCATAATAAATTATGATGTAAAGGGATTCAAACCATCAAGGGATATTGAACTAGATTTATAGCAACAATTCATTGATGACGCAATCATTCTTACATAATATTATATTAGGGAGGCCAAGGAACTAAAATGAATCATCAAGAACTATGAAGCAGACTCAAAGTAGAAAATGAATTTTAATAAAATATTAGTTAGTTTATTTAACACCCTATTAATGTGGTAGAATAGGATAACTAACATTTTGGGTTGTTAGATCAAATAATTCCCTTTCACTTACCTTGGCATGCCTATATCTAATAGAAAACTTTCACCTTTAGAATGGAATCCACTTTTGAAGATATTAAAAAAGAATTTGGAAAGTTGGAAAGGTAATATTTTATCCCATGTTGGTAAACTTTCCCTCATGAAGAATGAATTTTAAATCCTCCTATTGTACTTAATGTTCATGTTCAAGTTTTCAATAGCTATGATAGATAGTTTGGAAAATATTGAAAGAAGATTTCTTTGGTTAGGTTCAGAAGAGAAGGATAAATTTTCCTTTGTGTCTTAGGATAGAGTCTCCAATCCCAAGAGTAGTGGGGGTTTAGTTATAATAAGATCAAAGTGGATTAACCTTGCTATTGGATCCAAATTCGTCTGGCACTTCATCAACTATTCAATATATTGGACTAGAATTTTACAAGCCAAATATTTGGAGTCTAGACATGTTTTATGTTTTATGGAGGAGGAGTTATTTTTGAGTGGGTTTATTTTATAAAAAAATTTGGTGTCAAATAGATATTTCATTTTAAATGGTTGAATACGGAAAGTATGGAGTGGGTATAATATTAGATTTTAGGATGATGTGTGGGTGTTGGACCAGCCCCTTAAAAATGTTTAACCATGGAATCAAGTCAGAGACATTGTTCAACATGAATATGGTAATGAAATTTAGGATTATGTCAAAATTAATGAAGGTATGAATATTTATAAATAGTTTAAGATTGATTTAGTAGGGTTAAAATTTAATTTTATATTAGAACTCAATTTTTTGATCAAGTCTTTCCATATCCCTATTATCATGAAAGAAGATGAGTTGGTTTGGAGGGAATATTTTATGGTGAGTACATTATGAAGTCAGGTTAGAAAATGTTATATAATCTTCTTTTTTAGGATATTCCATGGTGAAAGTTGTGGGATAGATATATAATTCCCAAAATCAAATTTTTCTATGGTTATTTATACATTATAAAATACTAACCATAAACAATCTTTAAAAAGGGGGTATGATGATTATGAATAGGTGTTCTTTATGTGAAGCTGAGAATGAAACCATAGACCATTTATTAAAATGTTTTCACTTTTATTTTGAAGTGTGGGGAGTGATTTTATAAAATTTTCATATCTATTGGGTTTTCCATCTTTCAATTTTAAATCAATGGAATTCCTAGGATCCTCCATTCAAAAACAAGTCTCTCAAGTATATATGGCACCTATATATTCTTCATGTATTATGGGGTATTTGGAATGAAAGGAATACTAGGATATTTAGGAATAAGAAGTCTCCTAGCTTAGTAGTGGTAAGAAGGATTTGCGATAGGATTTTAGAGAATTTCAAAATCATCCCAACCTCTAAAATCAAGGGTGTAAATGATGAAGAAGCTAGGATTTTTCCTAATTGGAAGGTGGTTATCCAAAACAGTTTAGTAGTTCCTATTTATTAATCTAGAAGAGACATTAAGTGGATGACACCTTCCCTAGGCTAGGTGAAACTCAATTTTGATGGAGTGTCTAATGGTAATCCAAGGGATTCTAAAGGAGGAGGTATTCTTAGGAATGAGAAATGATTCTTGGTGGTTTCTTATGTGAGAGGAATGCACAATCAAAACAATCACTAGGTCAAGGATATTATATCCTTATGGGGACTGAGAATAGCTAAAGAATTAGGGGTAAATAAGTTAGTGATCAAAGGTGACTCCCTATATATTATTAATTTACTATTTAAAAAAATTCTTATTGGTTGGAGAATTCACCACATTATCGAGTAAGCTCTGTTGATTATTCAATCCATGTAGGAAGTCACAATCCAACATGTATATAGAGAATACAATTCAATTTATGACTAGTTTTATAATGTGGGAGTTTACTCTCTATAACTAAAAAGGTTGTTGTCTATAGAGGGTCTTCCTATACAAGTATGTATTTTGATACATATAGAAGCCACATTAAATTCCTAATTCCTTGCAATGATTAATATAATTTTTAGATTATTTATGAGTGTGTTTTTGGTGGCATGCAAGAATGATTACTCAACTATATCATTATTAGGAAACATAATGTGAAGACCAATCATGATATGGAAAAGGTAATTAAGCTTCATGACTCGTGCATCATAATTCTCAAGTTCGATAAAACTCATGTGAATGGGATTCGAAAGTTTGTTTTAAAAAAAAGGAGATTGGCTTAGTTTTCACATTATTATCTTTTGCCTCAATTTTTTGGGGATGGGTGGGGACCTAGTTAGAATAGTAGTTGTAAAAAGGCCATGGGAGACTGAGATCCTTAGTTAATTTTTTATTGTTTTCAGTTAACTTTATGACGACTTTGTGATATCTTTCTGGTAATCTGTATCTTTCTATTTTGGTAGTAGACTATTATGTTTTACCTAAGTTTTTAAGGCCACATCTATAGTTTTTTATTTAGGTTTAAATACCTAGTAAAAATAGAGCTAGAAATGGAAATATTAGTGTCTTTCCCTCAATGTGTAGTATAATTTCCAAGTTATTGATATATGTGTGTCGATTGACCTTGATGTGTTTATATAGATTAATATTTGGAATATTTTCATTAATTTCCTTTTTAAGAGTGTGATAGGTTGAATATGAAATGTCTCAAAGTTAAAAATTTACCATTGGAGTGTGGGGGATAAGACCGCACTAGTGGAAAAGATTAGGTTACCATATTTCCCTAGTCCATTCCTATCCCAAAAGGATAGATATTGTTAGGATTTGACTTATAATAACCTATATGCATAATAAGAATGACTGAATGATGTTTATAATAATTTTAAATAAGTAAATGAAACAATTAAGGCTCTCATAGATATTTTGAAGTTAATGTCATGATGAATAGATGAAGTAAGGTAAAGGTGTAAATATTGTCAAGCGCATAATGATTAAATTTGAGTTTCTATAGTTGCATAGACTAGCCATTACTTAACCTTTACACCACTTAATTCTTACTTAGTTTAGGTTTTTTTATATATTTTATATCTAAGTTACCTTTTCCATCAGTTCTTTACTTGTATTATCCTTATTATATCCTTGATACACCCATTTATTACCATTAATATATCATTTGAATTAATTTAGGATCTAGTTAGATCCATACCATGTATCTTAGGAGTAGGCTTTGGAACCCTACACCACTTCTATTGTTTTTGTATTTCCATTTGGTAGATATGTGGCCACCCCAAATACCTATCTTGTGTCATCAAAGTATACACAAGATATAATTTTATGACCTTTGTTTGTATCCTACTCTATAAAAAAAATAAGATTATTATTTATCATCCTAGCCTACACGTACACTTTATATGTTCCTAAAATTATTAAATTTATAAATGAACTAGATATTAGACAATTTATTCTCTTGTGAATAATGATCCTCATGTGATTTTTAATGATAAACTTCTTTTTAGTTATATCTCTCCTAGCATTTCCATGTTCAAAATTGATACTAAGTTATCTTATTTGAATGAAACTTTTAAGTGTTATATTTTACGTATTCATGAGATATTGACCATGATGTATGCCATGAGTTAATTGAAAATATAAGTGCATGATTTATATCTTCATTCTTATTAATTTTATTTCATGATTGATTATAAAGCTATAACTTGTAATTTAATTTGTCTTGATGTACTTAGCACTTATATCCCTAAATTTTCTTCCTTGCCTACATTACCTTTATTTGATGGACATTATGACCCTTATGTATAACTTAGCCTTTTAATATTATGTTGGAAACTATAATCTTTAAAGTATATTATTACCTAACTTATTTCCTAGAAATTGGTTGGTGATTCTTTAGACTGGTTTCATAGCTTACCCAGTTGATCATTGTATTTGTATATTACATTATAATATATTATCATGAAATTATTTATCACTAATATTGGACATCATAATACATTTGAGTGTATTCCATTTATTAAAAATATTCTAATTGAAATTATTTATTATTATATCCTTTGATTTTAATTTTAAACCCACTCTCTAATTTATCAACCTTTAGATTTAGAAAATAAAAATATCTTTAGTGATGGTATTTTAACTCCATTCAAAGACAAGCTACTTTAAAAGTACTATGCATATTTTGGTCATATTTGTTTGGTGGATATTAGAATTTAATAAAATATTTTTTCATCATGTGAGTTTAAAAATTACATCTATATTAAATCATATATTATCACTAGTGATGTACCTATCAAGAACATGTCTATAACATTGGTTACAAAGACAGTTCCAACTATTTCTACGTATTCCTTAAATTTATTACATTAATCCATATAGTTAAATAAAGATTAATATTGAATATTAAATAAATTATTAGATATGAGATTAATTTCATGCCATCCATTAGACACCCTAGCTATATACATGCACCAAAATATTATAATAAAAATATATTTTGTGAGCACCTTAGAATTGAGGGACATATAAATTAAAAAAAAATACCTTCCCATAATAAGTAAAGTTCAAAATCTTATTGATATTTCTAATTTTTAATTTGGTTTATCTAATAATAAACCACATATGGACAATTCAATTTTCAAATTATAAAGTTAAATTATCAAATAAGAAACATCAATTTTTAAGGAAGCATCACCTAGATATGATAGAATTCCCAATCAGGTTTCCAAATGACCCTTAAAAAACTCATCATTTTGTTCATTATTTTTATATATAAGGATATTTAATAAATATATTTAGGATAAAGTATCAATATCAATTTTCCTAAATGATATTGACAATCTTATTCAAATGTTGACTTCTTCAATGTTACTTGTAATATTGGGATGCATTACATTGTCTATATCTGTTAACCCTAAAACATGTATTAAATTATTATATAATTTTATAACATAGTTTTTATACAATTATATATATGTATTCCATGCTTAAATATGATGATCATAACACTTTATTGTACCAAAAATTACATATCATTTAGCTTTCAAAGTGACAAAATTTTGATTTGAATAGATAACATAAATGAGATTATTGAATATCCCAAAGAAGCACTAACTTCTCAATAAAAACATAAATATATTTATGAATAAAGTTCCATAATTCAAAATATCATTATAAAAATAAGTCAAGCTATGTATCCAATTATTAGTATGACACCTACAAAAATGTTTGAAATTGATTAAATAAATCAATAACTTGGACACTTTAATGATAAGAATTTTATTTTAATGAAATACCCTCCTATTTTTCTTTAAAAAATATTAATAATTTATAAACATATTATTTATGATGAGGTTTATATAATTTATGATATTATTGGTTATTATCTTGTCTTACTCAATACAAACTTCAACATGTACATATTTTTTTGTGAGTTAGACTGAGCCATCACATATCTTAATTCACATTTAAATTTTATTTTTATATAAAAAATAGAAAATTAATGAAATATTACCTAAAGTACATCCTAAAAATAGAATCATTCAGATTTATGTGATATCAACTACAATTTTACCTCCTACAATTATGGTTCATATATTTCTTATATCTACATTTATTTTCAAAAGTTACAAGTCCTAGAATGAGATTTAAATCCTTCAATCCCAACTAACCAACTTAAAATTCATAAAATCACACCACCAAAAAATACATATCCTATTAAATAATTCATAATATATTATTATCACAACCTTTTACATAAATTATTTCTCAATCACCTTTGAAGAGTTTACTTACAACAAGTAAATATCCAAACTAATAGTAATTATTTTTTTCAAAGTACCAATGTGATTCAATCCCATTCTAATTATGATTATATTATTGGTGTTGATTTATGTTATTTAAAAACTAATTATTAAATGATTGCTCCTACATATTACAATGCTTTTATTGATATATTTTGTGATGCATCAGACTATCCAAATACAAGACCCCATAGTTTGAACAAGATCATATGTTAGCCATGTTAGTTTATCTCCTACATCTCATAAATATATAATATTTTATTATGGATTATTTTATAATTATTATTATATAATTTTTTCCTTTAATTTCCCTTCTTCCGTTAATTTTTTGCCTTGCCTCATATTCATAGATATTTGACATCATTTCCTTTTCTTGGTTTGCATTAACATTATTACAACCTTTTGGTTTATGTTTTTTTTTAATGGTGAAATTTACCTTTATCATTTATTTTTTATCCCATTATGAGAAATTTAATTGAATAATAGATGATGATCACTTACATATTGATAAATTTTCTCCTAACATGCACTAATTTCTAAGGGAAGTTGTAGGTTATCTAGAATAATTATCTTCTTTTTTTTTTTCTAATTTTTTCCCCTTAGATTATTTTCTTACTTGATTGATCTATCCTTTTTTATTATATAATACCTTAACATTCAAAACCATAAAAAACATAAAAATTTTAAAAATTGAAAAATTCTTTGCCTTTATCTATGTCGATGGAAATATATTATGTTTATCTATCATTGTTAGAGATTTACATATACATGTTACACATTTAATTATTATTATATTATTTGAGTGGGTGAGATGAATGATATATAGGTTAAAAACTATCATCAAGGATATATAATTTAAATATGATTATGGACTTACATATTCCATGTGGCTATATTTATAACCACACCTACAAGAATTTCCACATTAGTAGCATGCCTTAAATTCAGGGCATGTCTTACATTGGGTCTTAGGTGATATCCTTAATAATTTGCATTTATCATATAGAGATGTATATATTTATTACATATATTTTTTTATATTTTACATATAATGAGCTACATGTATACATTACATGTCATATGATTACTTGATTTCCTATATGTTCACACTTGAACTAATAGGTGCTTGTGAAATTTTCATATCGATGTTTCATCCAGTGTGTCCATAAAGGCTATAGTAATCATATCATGTCATTAATTTATTATGGGTCATATTTATTAATCAATGGATACCTATTATATATGTGATGACCTAAATATGTTTTATTATAATTCATATTCTATGTTATATAGTATGTTTGATGTCTTGATCTATATCATATGAATCATTACTATTGTGTGTGTAAATCATTGTTATATATATCCAACCTATGGGAAAATTTATACATCAAGGAATAGTTTTCCCCTACCTTATCTAATAATTTGGGAAAATATACTAACCCTCCTACACCACTAGCTACTACAAAGATTTACCATTCCTAGAATTTATGACTTATAAATTTCCATTGGGAGCATCATACTGATATAGGCTTCACAAATTTTATCCTTACCTATATATTTACTCTAGGGTAATATTTAATATCCTTATCATTTTAATTGATATTATCTTACATAGTCTAGGAAACCATACTATCACATTGAATATCAAACCCTCATCTTGTGGACACACTACTATTCATCATGAGGAACATCCCTTTTCCCTATCACCATTAATAATCTAACCCATACATATTCCTCATGAACCTTCAATGATTATATTCTATAAATATTTATGAAGGGGATTCATATCATGTATGACTCATGAGTTTTACACTTATTATATATTATTATGTAGAGGAATCCATAATATTACATTAATATTTCACTTTGCATGCTATTTATGATACATTATATTTCCGCATGGGGAAACATAACTTGCCTATTACATGAGCATCATTGGAGGAATCATACTCACACATTCTATCATACCATTAAGCGAACCATACCCCTATTTTGTAATTGAGATTTATTTATTTTATATTACTCATATAGAGCATATTACACCCATGTTCCTATTGATATTACATTTATTATATTAGGAAACCATGTTTTTCTTATCACACCTAATCACATTATAGTTATCTCTGATGGTATATATATTTCCATAGAATGCCCATGTATTGGATAATATTACCTACTAAATCTGTGAGGCATATTTTTTGTCTATCCCTCTCTACTTCTTTTCTTTTACTACATTAATATATGAATATTATAAGTTACAATGAATTTTACACAATGACATTTAATATAAATGAGTATACATAAATATATAATTGGTCTCTCATGTAACTTATAACTATACATAAACATATAATTTTTCTCCCATGTCACTTATTTTTGGGTATATTATTTCATTAACTTGTAATCACTTCATTCTCCCATCAATTATTTATTATTATTGAGATTTACATGATGATATATTTCTATAGATACTTACATGCATAAAAATGTGCTTTCTAAAATTTTAACAACAACAAATATTTTACATGATAACACATGATGATTATGATTAAATATTTTGAGATGAGTGATATACATGAATTTGTATACATCTATCACCATAAAATAGGGACATGTATCTAGATATTTTGCACCTATATTTAGAATTGCATGAATTTTGATTTTACAAACAAATTTAAAAATATGTTTGGAAATAAGTACCAAGAAGTGTAAGATGTATACTTTACTAATCAAGAAGTAGACTTTAGTTTAAATGACTCACTAAAAATCCTTGAGGTTCTTAGGTTTCCTTTAATAACTATTTAGTTCTTTTATATTAGTTTCAGAACTTAGGATATTCCTAGGAGTGACCACATGGTTTTCATACCAATAGGTGTATTTATAATTTTTTTTAAATTTATTTATTTCATTATAAATTGATTATTGATTTTGTTAGGACTTTTTGGTACACATATTTTTATAGTAGGTAAGATCTAGTTATTGATAACTTTTTGTGGGTGCATTCCAATATAGAAATTCCAAACTCATCCTTCCATTCCTCATGAAAGTGTAGTTATGTGTTTCATTTTTTATTTAATTTGATGCATGCATGAATAAATCACACACATAAAATAGAGGGTGTATGTAGAAACATATTTTTGGTACAAGGCTTATTATTGAAATGTTTTAGTGTGATCTTGTGCATATGGCTCAATGGTTCAAATTATGGTATTATTGTAACTTTTATGTGTGTGTTTTCATCTCATAATTCTTAATGTGATCATTTGTTATTAAATTTATTATTTTTACTTTCTCCTTTGTGTCTAAAGGATTCATATGTTCTTCCCTGATTTATTATGTGATAGGGTCAAAATTCATAGTTTGTCAATCTTTTCACGGACATTGTCAGGAATCTATAAATTATTTCCTTTTATTTTTGTGGGCCCTTCAACTCTTATCACTCCTATTTTCAATGTTTATACATATGATTATCAAATTTATATCTTGTTTTTTTGAGCTTGCACACTAATATGTTCTTAATTTGAAAATAAGAAGTATATGTATACAAATTATCCTAAAGCATTTTAGTAACACTCAATCAAAAAAATTAAGGTATTCCATAAGTATTAGGGGCATTATAAATATTTCCATTATGATTTTAAATATTTCATGATATTAAAAATATTTATATTTATGCATATTCATGCCAAATTTTTTGACTAAAATTAATGTACTTACAATTGATTATCTAGGGAGAGAAATTAAATCCTCGTTTCTCTATTAGGTTGGGATTAGACTCACAAAGCACTATAAATACATGGGTCCATAATTTCATGCATGTGAGATATGTATTTAAAACTTATTAAAAGGTATTATGGTTCAACTAACTTGTAAATTTTTATTCCTCTTCAGGAAATATAGAGAGTAATGTCAAATTCAAATGAAAATAAAATGTGATAACCTATGCTTATTAATTCTAAAAATCAAATCTAGGATCATATTCATCTACATATATTGAAGGTATAGATATCTAAATCCTAAAAAGGATAAAATTAGTTTCACATTACATAATTTATGGATAGAGTCATCCACCTACTATTTCTGACCTAGACATAATAGATGCTTGACTGATTCTGACCATCTATTAGATTTTGGTAAGACCCTAGAGTTTTTTTGTGTTATTTTCAATCTATTTTTTATAATTACATAATATATTTATAGTCATTAGGTGTGTTATTTCAATATTTTTTTCTATATTTCCATATTTGTTTATTGTTATGGCTTATTCAATCATTTCTTGGAAGTTTTAGTTATTAGTTTTAAGAATAATTTATATATGATTATTGTAATTTTATGTGTCATATTAGATCTAAATTATGCCTTTGTTTTATCTTATTATGAATATTTGAATTTAACCTAACCAAAAATATTTAAAACATTCACATTTTAATTTATATTGGGCCCTATATAGCATTCCTTTTCCCTTGTAACTTTACTTAGTGAGAATGAATAGTCATATTATCATTCAATTCAAAATACTTGAGAACATTATAATCAATTAGTTATTTTCATTGAGATGATTTACAATTTTTAGATCTTTATTTTATTGTTTTTGGTCAATTGATTACTATCAAACTATTTTTATATTATTTTAGCTGCTATCAAACTAGTTTGATATTGGTCTTGTTAGCTCTGGGTAATTTTGAACCCTTGTATATTGTTTTAAATTTTTTATTATACCTAATTATTAGGTTTCATAATTTCATAATATTGAATTTCACACTAATTTGAATTCAAGAAGTATATATTTAAACAAGAGTGTTGATACATTTATAAATAAAGATAAAAAATATATCACACATCATTGTGATTATGACTTTTATATCTATATACACACTTTATTTATTACATTGCCATCTATTAAAGTTTAATAAATGCATAATTATACTAAAATAAGTATTAATAAAAGGTCATATAAAATTTGATACTTATTCGCATCTCATACATGGGAATAATAGATATGATATTCATATACACAAAATTTCTTGTTATAGTACATGAGTTTTGTTTGGAATCAATATAAGAATAGGGGTCCAACCAAGGTAGGCATATTATAAATGCGACTATATTTTTATGATATTACAAGGTTTCTTAGAGTAGATTAGGGATCGGATAAAAAGAGAAGGGATTATGAAATTTTTGGTGTCAAATATAATATATGAGAGAGGTTTATGACAAGTAAGAGTTAAATATGACATATGTAGTAAGAGTTAAAAATGAAATATGTAAAATTTTAGACTGATTTAACATCATATTCTAATATTAAATTAAGAGCCTATATAAAACTAATTTGAAAGTGGTATGCCACTATCAATTCAATTCAATGGTGGCCATTCTATGCCCATTATCATATATGTTAAATTTATTTTAGTTTGATTATACAATATCTTTGGGTGAGATTTCATAATTTTAAGTACGCGGGTAAGTCAAAAATTATTTATTTATCTACAACCCTACTTTTTCAAGTTTTAAGCTTCTTAAACCCTCATTTTCGTATAATTCATATCTGTATATACTATTCTTTGATTTTTATTAAAATATATCTAGCTTACATTCCTATTTTTTGGTTTAGTGCAGTGTTACTAGCCTAAATCAACCTTTATCACAATATAATATTATAACATATTCATAAAAATCAAGCTCCATTATATTCCAATAATGATTGATTTTAAGCAAATTATGTGATGTTTTTTGGACTAAAATTTCCACTACATGAACTTGTTATAATGAAATTATAGTGTCTTCATATCCAAGACACCTAAGTAAATGGTCATCATAATAGCTTATAAAATTTTCACATCCAATAAAGATATATTGTAGTTTATATATACATATATTCATCCTATCATTTCTTAAAAAATATTGGGGAATTGTCTCTTCTAGTAAATGGTTTAAAATGTTTGCATACTCTGCTGATGTTTTGTTGTAATGGTAAAATTAGGGTTTTGATAGGACCCTAAAATGATTTACATGAACAAAAATATAAATAAAAACCTCAACACATAAGACAAGATATAAACTGATCCAAAAATAGTAGATCAAAGAGAAACAAGGTTAAAAATCAGTAGTCATTAAGCAAAAATTCCCTCAACCTTTAGCCTTCAACTTTAAGAAGAGTAAAAATACATCTAAATACCCTACTAAATTTTATGTATCACTTTATAGTGAAAATTCATCCAAATATTATATATTTTCTAACTCATAATTAAGTTGTTCTAATCACTTAATAGTCAAGATAAAATTATCATCATTAATATCAATATAATCTAAAGATGATACACTATCCATATGATCAACTTATCTATATTTATTCATTCTAGGAATATTATCAATTTAAAACTCACCAAATTGGGACACTAAACTTTTTCAAAACATTTATATGGAATGAGATTATCTTCTTTGGTCTAAAAAATACATATTACTTGTTAATCACAATTAGAGAATCATTATATGCTTTGATATAGTATAATTTCAATGTATGTGATCTGTGAAGTCCCAAGATAAGTGCCTCATATTTTAAAATATTATTAATACATAAAAAACAAATTTAGATGCTAAAGACATGATCTCCACTTAAGGAGTGTTATGTACAATTATTTATCTTACACTAGAAGTACACTTAGAACCATAAAAAAACATAGCTAATATATTATTATTTTCAATATTTATTATAATTTCATTAGAAAAAATATCATCTATAAAAATATGATCTAATAAAATAGCTATGATAATTGATCTTATATAATTTTTTATTTTAATGAGTTATGTGAGATAAATTATAGATCAAATTACATTAATAACATGAACCATTTGGCTATTCTAACTGATAGATAAAGCTTATACAACATGTATCTCAAAGGATCAAATTTTAGAATCACACATGTTTTTTTGATAAGTATGTAACGTATAGGTTTATAAGTAGAAAATTATCCATTGAATTGTAGTTACTTTCACAATCCACCACATTTTTATTGATGCATTTTTTTATTTCCTTGTTATCATCATTATTTAATTCAAGCAAGTCTCCTAAAACATATTTTTTAGAAAAAAATGTTTAATAATGAAATTATATCTATAATAAGTGGTATCATCATATAAGGATTAGATAAATATGCTTTAATTGAGAAAAAAAAAAATTAAATTGCTTATTCCTATCAGAGTTATAAATAATCATCTCCAAAATCAATCTACAAACCATTACACTAGTGTCAAAACATTACACAAGGTTGGATTATACACACATGAAAAATAAGCACATAATATGAGTCTTTGTGTATCTATATTTAAATGTACAATCTGCTTGAGCCAAGCTTGGCCTATAAATGTATGAAATATAGGAGATTATATAGGCAAGTATACTAATTACACAACATCTCACATTATTCATGAGAATAGGCAAATTATTAGTCTATAATTATACTTCAAACTACATATATTAAAATCTTATTATATATATCATCTCAATCTTGTAGAATTGAAAGATACCAATTAGGGCTCTACCATTCAATTTTAGACCTTCCTGGTGCTAAAATACTCACATTTTCCATCTCAATTTTCCTAACTAATTATCTTTTGGGTCAACCCTATCATTCTAGATAACCTACATCACTTATACATTACATAAATCTTAAAATCTAATGTATATCCTTTACAGTTAGTTTTAAACCTTCATTATTTTTCTAACATGTCAGACACTTGTGTTCACATAAGGACACTAACATCAATGCTAGTGTCTAATTTACTTATCTAGTGTTTGTACCTCAAATGTTATCCAAATTACAAATCTTTAAAAACATATGGGTCAACCTCTTTATCTTATCTAACACTTTCAAGAGATATTTTCAAAATGTGTGGTATAAATACAAATCAAAGACTACTCATTATTCATAAATCAAATACCAAGAAAGCATCTATTCAAGTTCATTAAATAAATTACACAACTAATTTATACTACCATATTCTTCCTTATTTATATATCATTCATAGGAGAAGCCATATTATAGGTATAAAGCATTTAGAAAATAACCCATGAGCAGTATTTTTCAAGTTACAAGCTAGATCATTGCATGCCCTTATATGTAGTATATTTCATCTTTATGAACACACAAGCCCACACATAGAGGAGAAATAAAAAAATTTGAGGCCCTTATTGGAATATTTTCTATGTAGGAAACACTCATTGACAAAAGGGTCATTTAGGTCATCTTGATTTCATGATCCCACCACCCCGTTTTTGGTAAGGTGACATGACCTAAGGTGAAGAAGCTAGGGATTGAGCTATATACAATAATACAGAGCATATGTGCATGATCTAGACATATCAACATAAAGATAGAAAAATAAAACCCTAACAAGTCTAGGTGGTCACTTATCAATACAAAAAATGTTACATACATGAAAAAATCATTGATCCACATATGAAAGAGTCATTGCGAGTGTCAATAAGTTGACGGTAATGTCTATCTCTCTAGAAGTGATATTTGTAGAATCTATCGATGAAATCCTAAGCATTAGTCCTCCTATTTATATACTTGTACATTTGAGATCTACTTGTGTATATAAAAACTTAGTATGTATTATCTTTTCTTTGTGTTATAATTATCAAAATATCAATTGGCCTTGTACTTAAAATATTTAGAAATTTTACAAATTTAGTATATTGTGTTCTCTAAATTATTTTAATTGGCCTACCATAGAATAGCTTTTTATTCCATTTGATTAGAATATTCTAACCCCTTAACCCTTATACCCAAAAATTTAAATCATAAAAAGGGTCAAACATTTGGTGATCCTGACATATGAGTCTTTCCATGCAACTCCTAAATTGTTCCAAGGTTTTTAACTTGGTAGGGTTTCTATATGCAGTAATTTACAGATCTAATTTTTTCATTAATTTTTTCATCTTTGTTTGTATTTATAAAATATGGAAAATTTTATGAAATATCATTTAAAAATGGAATATTAAAAATCCTTAATAAACTATCTACATATAAATCAAGAATTAATTAATGCATTCTTATATGTTACATAAGAAAAAATCAATAAACATGTTAAGGCTATTGCATCCACATATAATAATGGTAGACCCTTAGATGGTATAACTTGTGATACAACCTCCATGGGAATAATCACTACTTTAACTTAATTACCAGTTTTAATGCCTACATCAACACAAGTTATGTTTTCATTCCCTTTTGTGGATTATCAAGTATCAAATCTAAATTCCAATGGGTCTACTTTAAAAACTCTTCTCTGAGTTATTCAATATTTGAAGGCTAAAGTTATCAACATTAAATAAAATTATTTGAAATCAACTCATGATAGTGATTGACAAGATGTATTACATTATCATCTACCACTAATATATCTTTCTACCCTTTGCCAACTAGTTTTGTTGCACCCAAATTCATGTTTTATGATGTCAAGGATGATCTTGAATAACATCTTTGATCTTGTTATATAACATGTCTTGATTATGATTCAAATGAAAAAAAATGACCAAATTATTTCCAAAGAACCTAAAAGACAATGATTTAAGATGGTTCTATGATTTACCAATCCAATGAGTGAAAGCATTCATACTTATAAAAGATTAATTTCTATCACTTAAGAAAAATGAAAAATCTAATTATAGATAAAGAGCTTCAAAACATATTCAGGAAAAATTTTATTGCCTCATTACATTAGTTTATTGTCATTAAGAAGTTTAAACCTTTTGATGACTTATGTCATATTTTATAAGATCATGAAATTAAACTTATTTTATTGAACAAGCTTAAGTATATAGAAAACACACTGACTAAATCTCCTAACAAGTTTCATATCAAACCAAACTACAAGGTTAAACCTATAAAACCTAAAAAGGAAATGACCATAATGGTTAATTTCATGTCACAATAACCAAATTGGATTATCTTATCCAATGCACCTAAGAGAAAATTTACATGACTACATGAGTCTCCAAATTTGTTAGTTATGAATTTTATGGAGTGTCATATTATATCTCTCCATCTTTATATAGAGGTTGATACAAGTAAACATATACCAAAAGAGTATTATGTTAATGTATATTATGAGTATCACCAATATGTCAGTGATTCCAAAAATATATGTTATATATTGAAACACAAGATACATGACCTTATTAACAATAAACAACTTATCTTTGATGATCTTATAAAGGTTTTGGGGTCACAACCTGGTGACCATCAAAACCAAAATGTGTTTCACAATCCATTACAAGATCAATCTATAAAAAAAATGGAAGTGAAAATGGAATATAATTCACATTGCCATCCACCTTATTATGGGCACCCATTAGATGAGATTATTGGCACACTTACAGGCACTACATATCCTATGATTCATAAACATTCTATTACATTTGATGATAGTGAAATTATGGATGATGATTTAGATCTTCAATCATTATTTATTAGAGTATACCTTGATCATCAACCTATACATAGTTTTATGGTAGATCATTATTCTAGAGAGAATGTATGTACCATGACATTACTGAAACATTTGGGATATACATGATGATTTATACCCAATTTAATTTTTTTTTGAAATAATATAAAACCATAAGTAGATAAAATACTACATAATAAATCAAGGAATGAAATACTACAATATCAATAACCATTGATTTGTAAAGTAATTGATTTATCTGAATATTCTATAAATGGCAATGGATTATAAAAAGTGTACTTACCTATAAAATATGAATGAGATAGATAAGTGGTAGGCTACTAAGTGATGTAGGATTAGTTTAGAGTGTTGTTGATAGAGAATAGGTGTCATAAACCTCTTCAAATAGTAGTGCATCCCTCTTTTCCAATATTGCACTATGTTATTGACATTATGTGCTATGATAATAACATTATGTAGATAAAGAAGTGAAATATTGGGAAAACATTCA
Organism: Torreya grandis; assembly: GCA_037957365.1. Classification (NCBI taxonomy): domain Eukaryota; kingdom Viridiplantae; phylum Streptophyta; class Pinopsida; order Cupressales; family Taxaceae; genus Torreya; species Torreya grandis. The sequence continues at coordinate 941,019 of JARHVA010004482.1, forward strand.
CTCTATTTTAGGAATCTTTTTCCTACATGACCAAAACCTAGATCATTGTATGTTCTTCATTTTGATTGATTTCACTATGAAACCCTAAGCCTACATGCTTGATAGGGTTTTGATGAACACAAGTAGAAGAATAATGGAATTATTGTGGTAGGTTGGACATGACCTCAACACCCCATGTGTTGAGTGTTACCTACATACCAATACCTTGAAATGGGATCATTCTTAATTTAGTTTTTTCAATCTAAGTGTTGGTGCAAGTTATATTGATGCTAGTATGTCTAAGTGTGAATGCTAATTTGAATGCTTTAAATGTGAATTGAGACTAAAAACTAGGGTAAAACTAATCTCTAGGTAATTTTGGATGGATGTATGTATAAATAGGGATCAATAACCTTGATTTACACAATTGTCTCTAAGCTTGTTCATGAGAATTTCCATCTAAGGGATAAGTATTTTGATTCTTGTCAAGCCATGAAATGAGTCTAGGCTGACCCTAAGATGCTTCTAGGAGTGTAAATATATCTATTAAGGGGTAAATTATCTAAAGTTCAATAGTGATACCCCCTTTACCGATAGTTAACTATGTTATAGCTAAAAGGGCCATGTTATTATCAAGGTGGTTGGAACATGTGAAAAAAGAAATGGGATGCTTAGGTGATGGCTTAATGTGGCTCTTCATATATTTGGTCAAGGGCTAGATGCACATAAAATATGGAAAAGGATCAAAATATGCCTTAAGATAGGTCTAGTGCTATGTACCTAGGGATATGATATATTGATGTATATGGGTTGATGGAGATGCTGACATGTGGCACACATCCCCTTAGTTAGTTATATGGGTACAATATATTAGGATAATAGAGTAACTTGTGGAAGTAGTACATTGGGTAATGGTTAGCATACATTGGGATTAGGAGGTTATCCATCCATGGGTTAGATAGATGTATATATATAGGAGATGATTATCATGGTAAAGATATCAAGTAAGCATTGAGTCTTTTATTGTAAGAGGATAATGGAGGTTGTCCCCTCGAAGAGACATTATGGAGTTATTCCTTCTTAAAGGAGTATTATATGGTGTTTCCCTACCTTAAGGGTATTTCTACATATATTGAATATCAAGATCATTACAAGTGGTATCAAAGCTTCGATTTGGGCAATTTGTGGAGCGAAACCCTAGTTGTTTTTTGAATCACCAATAACTTTTGATTGGTTGTGAATTTTTTCACAAATTTTTTATTGGATATGGATAATATTTAAAATAAGTCACAGTAAAAAAATTGATATTTTTTAATTCATTTTGAGGGAGTTATTTATATTTTAGATTTTATAATAATTTAGATATATCTTCCGAAATATAAGTAATTTTTATTCTAAATTTTTACTGGAGATGTAAGCAGATATAAGAGAAGTACAGTCAAAAATTTAGAATTTTTAGAGTTGTTTGGAGTTATTTTTAGCGATCTTATGGATCAGTTTTGACATTTTAGGGTGTCATGAACCTTAATTTTTTTTGTGGATCATGGAGTTGCAAAAATTTTCAGGGGAAGATGATGTTGATGCTAGATAATGGTGGATAAATTTTAAGGAGAAGAATACTAAATTTTTTTTATGAAAAATAGAATTATGTTTTTCTTTGTTTGGGCCTGCAAAACATTGGTGGACTAATGAATTGAGCTTTGCGCAACAGTATTCTTCATGGGAAGCAATGGAGAAAACCTTCCTAGATCGATGGGATATAAATGAAAAAGAGGATGTAGAAGAGGAATAAAATCATGATGGTAAAGAATAAGAAGAAGTAGAAAAAAAGAAGCAGTAGAAGAAGAAGCAGAAAAAGAAGAAGAAGAAGAAATAGTAGAATCAACAGCAGAAGAAGAAGAAGAAGAAAAGAAAAAGAAAAAGAAGAAGAAGAATTGGATGATAAAGGTTCAAATTATTTGGCTCCAAATAAATTTGAGTCAATTTTTCAATTTCATGGATGCATTCAAAAGAAAAGGGTTATTGTGTCCATAAACCCTACCAGTAAGTATAACTTCATCAACATGAATGTGTCCAAGCATCTACATGTTCAAGCAAAGAATATCAAAGAGGTTCAAGTACATGGTAAGAATATTTTAATTTTGGAAGATCTAAAGCTCAGTATGGAAAAATATGTTTTGCATTCAAATTTTTATGCTTTGGATATGGATGATATGGATATAGTTCTTGGATATCCATGGTTAGAGACTTTGGGAACAATGAATATTAATGTTCAAAAAAAGTTCATGAAGTTTTGGTACAAGAAAAAGAAGATCACTTTACAAGATATCATAGTGAAAAAGGCACCAATAACAATCCAGGTAGATCATGAGGATGAGATGGAAATAGGTGATGAAGAACATGATGAAGATTTAGATGATATAGATAAAGACACACTACAAATGAGCACTTCATCTACTCAAGAGACAAATAAGGAAAAGGTGGAAGAGGTAGAAGAAACGGGGGATAAGGTCAAAGTATTAGAAAAGTGTGAGGTATATAGACACCCACATCATCATGAGAGGAAACAATCATGGAACTAGGTGACGAAGTGTCATAATAACAATCATTTTGTCGATACAGGAAATAAAATTTCCAATCATTATGGATATGCATGGAATCCAAATAAAAAATAATATGGCACATGGAATGAATGGGGAAATCATTATGACTATGCATGGAAGAATACCTACTATGGTCATGGTTGGAATCAGAGAAGCACAGTGAAATATGGTACATGGAATAAAAAGAGGAGTAATTATGTTTGGACACCAAAGCAATCTAATTATGATCATGAATGAAATCAGAGGAGCACAATAGATTTTGGACACAATCTTGGAGAGATATCACCTACCAAGATCACATACGGATGGTTAGATGATCGAGATTGGAGACAAGTGTGTAATGATTTGAAGCACACTCATTATTTGGTTTCTTCCTATGTTTCAGAGATGAAACATGTCAAAGAGGGAAGTAATGATATGTACCTAGGGATATGATATATTGATGTATATGGGTTGATGAAGATGCTGACATGTAGCACACATCCCCTTAGTTAGTTATATGTGTACAATATATTAGGATAATAGAGTAACTTGTGGAAGTAGTACATTGGGTAATGGTTGGCCTACATTGGGATTAGGAGGTTATCCATCCATGGGTTAAAGAGATGTATATATATAGGAGATGATTATCATGGTAAAGATATCAAGTAAGCATTGAGTCTTCTATTGTAAGAGGATATTGGAGGTTGTCCCCTCGAAGAGACATTGTGGAGTTATTCCTTCCTAAAGGAGTATTATATGGTGTTTCCCTACCTTAAGGGTATTTCTACATATATTGAATATCAAGATCATTACATCTAGGACTAAGCTAAGGATAAGGATAAGGTAGTCTCAAGTGATACTCATTTCATAAAATGACATTTTAGATGACTACATTCCCCCACTATTATTCTTTAAATGCAACAAAGTGAAATGACTATGATAAAAGAAAGAGAAATGTACCTAGACATACCTATGACATGAATCTTGTGAACATGGGTCTGATTCTATGCATTATGCTCCATTGCATGTCTTATAGATGAAACATATGAATCAGTCCTTACTTAAAAAATATCAAAATCAAAGACAAAACTAAGTAAAGAGATGTGTGTGTGTGTGTGTGTGAGAGAGAGAGAGAGAGAGAATAAAGTAATGAATACACCTCACTTCTTACATGAACTAATGCAAAAACTTGGTTAAATATTGTGTGTGTAGTTGTTGATAAAATGGTGAATAACTTAGACTATGTTGATGGCTTACCCAATCCCCATGTGTGGGTGGCTCAATAACTCAAGTTGGCCTTGACTCCATCATTTCCCACCCATGTTATATGGTCATAATATATGAATAATTTAGATTGAAATGATGACTTTTCCAACCCTCTTATGTAGGAGGATCAATAACTCAAGTGGGTTATGAATCCATCATTGCCTACCAATGTGTAGTATATGAATCTAAAATTTAAATTGTGTGATGTCATAAAACTATATAAGATGGATTTATACCACTCATAAACTCTAAAATTTAAAATGTATCAAGGTCCACTTAGGAATGGAAAATGACTCTAGGCCACTCGAGAATGTAAAATGACTCTAAGACAATCAGGAATGCCAACTTTTGCAGATAGAATGAGGTATTAATCTGGTGTAATCTTGGTGCAAAAATGGTGCATGTTCTTTTTAGAGTATGTAATGTGGAGAATGACATGGGGTTGTCACTCCTTCTAAGACAACTTGTACAAAACTAAGCATATGGAAAATAATGTGCCATGCACATTGCCCTAAATTATGATGTCTATGCATATGGATTTTGTTTTGATTCATAGTAATTTGTGTCTATGCATATGTGAAACTAAAATGGGATTGATCATGTCATTCATGATGCCCATAATCTGAGAAAACCTATGCAATTCTATGTAAAAATGAGTATATAGAGCATATCTAATCATCTATGACTGAGACAGTACAAATCTGAACTATAACTACTATACTTTTAGAACAATTTTTAAATTTTCTATTTTTTAGGCTACTGGGCAATATCAAGGTGGGTGGACTATCATGCACTTCACTTCTGATAGTTTACTATGCTATTGTCCAAAATTAATGTTTTAGAGAGAAACTAAGACTAATATGTGCGACTGTAATTCACTATATTTTCCTAAGTCTAAGCTTTGTAATTAATGTTTGCATGATAAAAATTGTGTTTTAAGTGCATTAGGATGGGTTGATCTCTATGATAAAACCTTGTGAATGCCCCATCTTTTAAATGGATTTTTTGAACCTCTGCAATAATTGTTATCAAAATAAAATCTATGCATCATATGTGTTAGACTAAAAATATATGATATATGTGTGATGAACTAATATAATGTGTACACATGATATCAGAATGTAAAAGAGATTGAGCATAAGTTGGCAATGTATGATGTGTGTTACATCTAACATTCACAAAGATGTCAAGATAGATATAACAATGTAAGAATGTATATGAATAATAGATCTAAATATAATCTGAGAAAGATACTTGGAAGGATAAGGCATAATGTCCATCAAGGAACCCAATGAGGAAGGGGAGATGCATGAGGTCCCTCATGACATCACAAATTAGATATGAAAGAAACAAGTAAGAGACAAGTTTCATGGCCATGATGCACACATGAAATCATACATACAAACATGTGAGGTGTATAAAGTATGCCAAGGGGCCATAATACAAGGGACATGGGCACATGTCACTAAGTATGTGAAATAAACACATACAAGGGCATGTTCAAATGTCCACATATGCAAAGAGAAAGAAATATTGGCTTATATCCACATGGAAGGACATGTTCTAATGTCTACATACACAATAAAGAAGCACACACAAGGACATGGGAATATATCCAAATCCTACACACAATGAAAGGGATTGGCCTAGATCTATAGAATAATGGCACATTCAAATTCCCTCAAGTAGATGTAGAATCAAAGAGACACAATCAAATCTATACTAGTAAATCTAGAAATGAAAGTATGCACAAGTTTGTGGTACAAATATATATATATATATATATATATATAATAGCTAATATGTACATAAACTATAGTAGTATAGTATTATCAATATCAAGATATAATTAGTGTTAAATCTATGATATAGAGTATAGAAATATATATCCTAGCAAATTAGAAGTTGTGTGTACAATGCCCCCAATAGCTAGATAGTAGGAAATCTGGATCTATGTAGAGGACAAGAGTACTATAGTAATCTATGAACAATCTAAGGGAACAAATGAAGCATGCATATATGATAAAATTAACTATACTAACATAGATAACATATGTTGTATCTGACAAATAGAAGGAATGTAAACATGAAAATGCATACAAACTAAATAAATATTTTCTATGAAAATATTTGGTTTTTTTGTATTTTTGAACATATTATATTATTTTTATGTTGTTTGAGTAAATAAACTATGTACAAGCAACAAAAAAAAATTAAACTATGTATAAGTAATAGGATAACATACTAATCGATGAGTTTTATAAGAGACTCACTATCAAGGTGACCTGTATCAAGTACAGGAAGAGTGATCACATGTGATGTGTGAGGAGGTATCTAAGATATGGGAACTAGATGTATTGAATAATATGTAGCTAAAACTAACTATGAAGTGTGGCTATGAATATGTGGATTTGAATGAACTAGATTATGAATTATGGGGCTCTTCGAGACCCATCTAGTAGAATAAGTTGTAGTTGGTATAGTTTCTCTATGCATAGTGCTTTGGGGACTCAATAACATTGATATGGATGTGAATGGGGTAGATAAAGGTCCTTTAGAATCCATATCATGTCTCTAAAAAAGAGGTCTCTTTAATAAATGTCTCTGTGGGAGAGTGTGTATACATGGTAATGTTGTAGGAGTAGACCTCACCTACATTGGTGGCTCAACTAGTATCTGAGGTGTGATAATGAAATCTATGTTTAGATTTGTTAATGGTGAATACTATGTAACTATATATGGACTAGGTAAAGGATACTCATGTGGAAGTCCCTCAACTATAATAACTTGATTAGCATGTATATAGTTAAATCATCTATGTATGATGTAGGGAATGGATCAAATATATTATGTCCAAGGCCAACCCAATAACATATCAAATGTTCCATCACTAGGTATAACTATGAATATGGTGGCCATGTTTGCAAGACTAGCTTGTAATGGAATTATGATATCCCCAATGGATTTATAGACATGGTCACTAAAGACATGAATAATTATATATGTCAAAGAAATATCCTAATCAAAATATCCCAAGTGATGTAGAAGTGTAATAGTAAACATATTGATGCTTGACACATTGTCAACCCTGACACTATGAATAGTATGATGACCAATGTAAGCTCATACAAAGCATATACATAAATATGAGTCATTTTCAACGATATCCTATTTTGATAAAGTGATAAGAGGCATAGATGGCACTATAATATGACACACACCAATGATATTATGTATAAGGTGTGTGTATATTGTATGAGTATGATAAAATGTTAGTGATGGATGTGCTTGATAAGTATAATGAACACCTAAAGTGTTCATTGAATCATTAGTTGTATGCTTTGGAAATAGATTAGAAAATACTTTCATTAATTTTGCTTCAAATGGTTGTGCTTTGGGTGTTTCTGTAAGAGTGATCACATCAATGATATTATCATATATCAAATCTTGGATCTTATGTCATAAGCTAATGCATTTTTAATAGTATGTCTAGGGTACTTGTGATAATCACAAAATGCATTGAAATCATAATTCTTTACAAGAAACTTGGTCATATCAACCTATTTGATGGGATGGAGAGATATGACATTACATCCCAAAAGTTTCTAAAAAACATGAGCTAGTGGTTCAAGAAGATTCGTAAAAGGTCTCCTTAGAGGAGATGATAAAACCACATGAGGAGCTACTCTAAAGCTATGTTGACTATTGTATTTGTATCATTCTTGTTGTCATTGGGCCTCACCTTATATGGGAGCTTATTTTAACTCTTATTAGTGGAATCTGATCCAGTTGTGTACTTTAACTTTCTCATGGAGAGAAGTTTAACTTCACATTCCTTCAATGTATGGAATAGATCTGTAAATAATGGAAACGTTTTGAATAATATAGATTAATGTAATGTTATTAATAAACTTTTATTTAATATGTCTTGGAGTTATCTATCTACATGGGTCTCGTCATATTTTATAATATGGTTTTATATTTCAATACATATTTAGCTATTGGCTCATTAGATTTTTGTTTTAGTTAAGAAACTTGAGCATACAAAACTTTGTCACTAATGTTGATCTAAAAATTACCAAAAACATATATGCCAGTGGATTAATTTTTGTAATGGACTAATTAGGGAGATGATAAAACCATTGTAATGCATATTCCTTTAAACTTCAAGGGAATAACTTGGTCTAGAGCTAATCATTAGACACATAGTCCAAACATACTACATGTAAAGTGCATAGATGATGATTTGGGTCACCCTTACCATCATGCAAAGTGATCTTGGGAGCCACAAATATGAAGGGCAAAGGAGTTTCCATTATATGATATTCCAATGGTGTATGTAGGAGAACATAAGAGTCCAAGGCATGCGATGGTTTAGTGGAACCCTGTTAAATATGTAACATCTTGGATTTTAGAGAATGGATCTCTTGCCTAAGGTATTGTACATCTGGAAAGGAGGGATGTGTACTAGTTATGGAAGGTATTGCCACTGGTGAGATTTGGCTTGTTATATGAAGTTGTAGAATCTGAAATGCCCATGTAATAGGTGTAATAATATTAACATCTATGGGGTTAGAGTATTGACATATAGTGGAATTCAAAAGATCTTATTGAACAATACAAATAAGGTCATCTTATATATCTGAATGCTTAGAAATGAAAATTTTCAATTGTCTCTTATCTGTCTCATCAAATTGATTATCAAATTTTTCCATTGTAGGTTGGAAAATAGGAAAATAAAAAGTTGTATATTTTGAACCTTTAAATAAATTAAATAAAGTCTAAGAGTTTAATATTAATTGTTAAGAATATAAAATAGAAGGATACAAACCCTAAGAACATCTAAGACTACAATTTTGGGCACTATTCGAAGTAAGTCAAGTTTACCAAATGATTTAACTATTCTAAGAATTAATATAAAACCCTATGTAGATAAAATACTATGTAATAATTTAGGCAATGAAATACTATAGTATCAATAGCCATTGATTTGTCAAGTAATTGCTTTATCTAAATATTCTATAAATAAAAATGGATTAGAAAAGGTGTAATTGACTATATAATATGACTGAGATGGATAAGTGTTAAGTTGAGAAGTGATTCAGGAGTAGTTCAAAGTGTCATCAGTAGAGATTAAATGTCATAACCCTCTTTGGATAGTAGCACGACCCTCTTTGCTAATAGTTCATTATACTATTAACCTTATGTGTTGTGTTAATGACCTTGTGTAGATGAAGCAGTGAAATTTGGGCAAGACTCTCACTCTATTTTGGCAATCTTGTGCTTGTGTGATCAAGACCTAGATTATCATTTTTACTTCATTTTGAAAAAAATCATCATAAAACCCTAAGCCTCCATGCTTTCTAGGGTTTTGATGAACACAAGTGGAAGAAGAGTGATGTTAGTAGGGTAGGTTAGACATGACCTCAACACCCCATGTTTTGAGTGTTCCTGCATACCAATACCTTGAAAGGGGATCAAGCCTGATGTAGTTCTCCCAATCTAAGTGTTGGTACAAGTGATAGTGATGATAGTATGCCTAAGTATGAATTCTAATTTGAATGATTTGAGTGTGAACTAAGATTAGACACCTAGGTAAAACTTAGCTCTAGGCTGTTGTACATGGATGTATGCTAAAATAATGGTAAATAGGGATCAATAACCTTGATTTACACATCTATTTATGAGCTTGTTCATGAGAATTTTCATATAAGGGATAAATTAATATGAGTGGTCTTTATATAGTGTTATGATGTTTATAAAGACATGAAATGAGTCTAGGCTGACCTTAGGATGCTTCAAGGAGTGGAAAGATATATGTTAGGGGAAAAAGAAGTTAAGGGTCAATATCGCTCCTCTTTTTCCAATAGTGCATTGTGCCATGGACGAAATGGGATGCATTATTGTCTTGGTGTTTGGCTCATGTGAAAAAGGATCTGGGATGCCTAGTTGATGGTTTAATATAGCTATTGGTATATCTAGGCAAGTGATGTACATGGATAAAAGATGGAAAAGGATCAAAATAAGCCCTAACATAGGTCTAAGTTTAAGCTAAGGATAGGGTGGTCTCAAGTATCACTCACTACATTAAATGATAATTTAGATGACTAAAATACCTTTTGACCAAAATGGTTAAAGCATTCAATGGGACATCACAACATGATATTAGTGAGATTGATTTACCTTTACAAGTTGGTTCAGCACATGTGATCACTATATTTTCTATTATACCATACATAAAATCTTTGATATGTTATTGTGATGACCTTGGATACATAAACTCTGCATGGTACCTTACACAGTGCAAAGATGCATTAAATACATTCATACTAATATGGTAATTCTACTTTTCATAATTATGTGTGAACATCCTCTTGAATAAGAGAATTTTATAGTAAGACAACAAATTATCATGCCTAATAAGGTTTGTCATGTGTGAAAGGGTAATAAACAAGTAATCCCATTTCCTAGATAACTAATACTCGAGAGACTATTGTATCAAATATACACAATGGACTCTACAGAGTCCTCATCTATAAATACACAATCCACCTAGTTTCTGGGAGTAAATAAACATATTCCAATTATAGGTATACCAAAGAAATTACATAGCCCTAATAAAATGCTTCCAAGAACCATTACTCCTATTACCTTTTCACGACCATAGAGTCTTATGAGACATATGAAAAGTAGCATAAATGCTATAATTATCGATATGACACCTATACATGACCATTTGTAGTATCACTAGTTTGATGTACCATATTCTGATTTTGGAGATTCAAATGAACATACCTTAGATGGGATCATACGCTAGAGGTTTTCTTCCAAATTTTCTAAAAATATATCTAAAAAATTTAAAAATTATGAGAAAATACAAAAATTATTTAATATACACATGTTTACTAGATCCTTGGCATCTACGTTATTTACTTTTTATTAGTAGAGATCATATACTTTATTTTATATACACACATATACTTCACAAGTACTTGAGTGTGATATAGACATACATTAGATCCATGATACATGCACATGCAAATGTTGGATATTTTCTCTTCCCATGTGACACACTATGTTGTGGGCATCTTGATTATATTTTATCACAATTGACACATGTTATATTAATTTATGATCACTTTTACATTATCATGTTACTAACACTTACACATGTTTATGCTCATGCTTACATCTTATACCTTGTACTTGATATGTAGTGTATGACATTTTTTTCTAACACATAAATGCATGGACTAGTATGATATGCTTATGTTGGTTTCTTATACTTCATTCATTCACATTATCACTTTCTTGAGTGTACTTCTTGTTTTATATTGTCTTTATTCTAGTACATTTGAATATGTTCCTTTATGTCATTATCTGTTTGTTTATTTGTGGGTGGACATTTGAATATCTCCTCCCTTTAAGTATGATAAATTTGAGCATTCCCCTTGTTTATAGTCTCCTTAGACCCCTCTTGTGTGATATTGAGTGTTATTGTGTGTGTTCTTGATTGTTTGTTGAGCTTGTACCATTACTTTCTAGACTTTTCCATGATAAATATCATGCATCTTAAGAATTTTTATGATCACATAGTATTGGATTCATTGATATATCTACTCAAACATGCTACTCCTATATGCTACATGATTCATACAAAAATAATATAGTGATCTTATCATTTTAAGGTAAGATAACTACCATATTCCACCCCCCTCATCTCAAAAGAGGGGAATATTAGTGGGGGCATGTCATAGAGACATAATTCCACACATACACAATTGGTAGAATTTAATATAGTTTACATGATTCAAATATACATTTGGGTCAGAATCATATATATTTAGCACTAATTTTTATATATTTGTGACAATATTATATATAGTTATAGATCAATGATTAATTTTTCATATATACTTAAGATTGAGACATATTAGAGGTTCATATGCCATGCAAGTGCACCAAAAATGGAAAATACATATTCAAAACATTTACCAAGATGCACCATTTCACCAAGAAACACCATTTTTATCTTTTTTTGTCTATAGTAGTTTGATCCTTTGAGAAGTGCAATTGAGATTATATGCCCTCAATGACCTTAGCATTAATTCACTCTTGCAGTCTGATTTATTTATACCATTTAACTTGACTTTATCATACATTCTCTTGAGTTGTGTAATTGAGATTTAGTGGTCTCAATGGTTGTGTCACAACTTACCCTTGGACTAGATTAGGGGCATAATTATATTGAAAATTTACCTCTTAAAAATCTCCAAGGTTTAGGTTTAAACCTCTCTCAGCTCCAGTGATTCATAAGGAAACATCTTTACCAAACCAAAGTACCAAGGGGAAACATGGTTACATCGACATGGGTGTACTAAAAACTTCTGGATAGATTTGCATAAATTGAACCCACAATAAAACTTACAAATACATTAATATTCTTTAATCCATTTGAGATATTTAATATATTTAGGACATCATATTCATCAAGATATGTAACATTATATATGTGGATGATCTCCTTGATAGAGGGAGTCAATACCAATCCAAATCTGACATATCTCTCATCCCCTCCTTTATTATGTCAACTTCTCCCTAAGATTATTTCATAAGAGATATCTTATGCGAGTCTATACACAACTCACACACATCTTAATATTATTAACCCACTAACATAATGTAAGTACTAATTTTCTTAACATTCCATGCCTTAGTACATACATGGTAATTTTTTGTTTTACATGATTACATAAAAGTAGAGAGGGAATAACCAATATCCTACCTCTCATCAACCATTCACTGTTGGGAACACATCTACCAAATCAATGTGGGAACTATGAATAAGAACCATCTATCTCTCATCAACCATTCATTAATATGAACTCATCAACCTAGTTAACGTGAGATCTACTGGTGGTAATTTTCATTTGTTCAACCTTCTTTCCTATATATTTAAAACACATTTTTTCTCATGAAGTACACAATTTGTGAAAATTAAGAATTGTACCACTTATTTTCTCACAAACAAAAATTGAAAAAGAAATACATGCCACTATAGTAGAATCAACACCGTTGCTATAAGCTTGCAAGAGGATGTTATTTGTCCTTCTTCCTCTGTTGCCTCCATCTTTCTATTAGAAGCTACTTAGAAAATTTAAACTTGGGGCTCAATTTTTAGAGTGCCCTTAATTTTTAGAATGCCCCCTTTCGCCGCTCCCTCTTGTCATCCTCCCTCCCTGCCTCCCCCACAAGATGGACATCGTGTACAACTGATAGTGTGTCTGATAACAATTGTGATAAAAAAAATTGACACTTTACCTCTATAAAATTAACTCTAATACTAATTATTTTAACTTTAATGATAACAAGAACTACAATTTACTTTAGACATTATGAATAAGTTTGATAATAACTATAACTCTAAATTCTAAATAACTTAACATCAATTTTGAATATAGCATATGGCTAACATTAAAAAATTGATCCATTAAAACTAATTTATTCCTCGATTGTAATACTATTATAATATAAAAATTAAAATAAAAAATTAACCCAAAAAAAAATGATAAACTATGACTCATTTAACATTTAAAAGCCTAAACAAATAAGCTACACGACTTTGAGTATATAAAAAATATAACCCAAAACTAAACACATATTCTTTGTTTGTATAGAGTTTCGTGTAGGTTCCAGTTCACTGCTCATTGAGACAGCTCGTGGAGAATATAACGCTAGCCAAAATGGTAGATGAAATAATCAATGGAAGATGAGCCTATGAAGCTATGAAGGAATTGCAAGGTGGGTGAGGAATATTTTGATCGAACCGTGAAAAGTCAAATCCAACAAATACTTGATAGTAGTAATGATTATAAGATAAATATATGACAGACAATGCAAACTACAAACTTCTGTTACATCTATTGCACTTAGTTTTATTTTCTCCCACAATGTCTTTGTGTGGTTCTATAAATGTATCACTTACTCATCCACTGCATACTCGCTAGACTGCACAAGTTTTCAATATTAATAATGTTAACAATTAAATGCGCGAACCAATCTACGCACATGTTACCGCTGATAGATTGAAAAATGTAGAAAACATTGTGAGAATGATTTCCACTAATGTGTGGAGTATGATATAGATAATGTAGGTTATTATTAGCTAATTAGTCAATGATTCAGGGTTTTCTATTTTCTAATAGATTTTGCTCAGCTGCATGCATAAGAAAATCAAGCTTCCAAGATCCTTTGCTCACTTTTTTTAAATTTTTTTCCCCACTTGGAATGACATTTTGATTATTCAAAACACTCAATGCTTCCTTCATCGTAATCACCCCTCTAATATACAAAATGACTACCACGAATCTAATCTAAAATCTTATAGAGAATTAGACTCTCCTAACGGGGCAATAAGCAATTGTGACTATTATAATATTTAAAAATTTGTTATAGACATTGGATTTAAGATTACTCTGATATTGGACTTAAGATGAAAACTTTAGATAGATTTGTAGAAATTTAACCCATAATAAAGCATAATAATATATTAATATTCTTCAATTCATTCAAGATATTAAATTTATTTGAGATATCATATTCAGCAAAAGAGGTTACATTATATAGTTGGATGATATTTTTGATAGAGGGAGTCAACACAAATCCAAATCCCACATATCTCTCAACCTCTCTTTTATTCTCTCAACTTCTCTGTTAAGACTCTTTCATAAAAAATATTTTACAGAGTTTATTCACAATTCACACACATATTAATATTATAAACCCACTAACACAATGTAAGTACTAATTTTCCTAACATATACTCCGTCCTTACTCATTACTTTTCAAGCATTTCAATTATTTAAATTCAATGTATTGATTTATATTATAACATTCTTTTCATTAGAGGTCATACACCAACATAAAATTCAACATGGATTAAGTAAAGGCAATGTGTTTTGAACATCCGGATACACATTTCTTTCTTTTAACCTAGTAATTTCATCCTTATGAATTACTAGATTGGGTGGGGGAGTGTAGCTACTAAAATATGATTATATATAGTATCTTAGTCTTGTACACTTGACAAATACCAATCATGTTTTCACCCTTTTATTCTAAACCTTCATGTTGTGAAAAGGCTCGTATTCGCCATTTTATTATGCCCAACTTCTTATCTTATAGACTGACCCTATCATTTTGATGACCTAGATCACATGTACATCATATAAATCTTAAAATCTGATTTTTATCTTCCATTATCAATTTTAGACCTTCATTAGTATTTTATCCTACCAGACACTTGTGATTGTATAGGGACACTAGCATCAATGCTAGTGTCCAGTTTAAAATAACGAATATATCAATATAAGGCTCTGAAACTAATATTAGTACAAATATATATAAATCTGGAATGTTAATATATCTAAAGAGAGAGAGAAAGAGATATTGGAAGGCACATGCCCCCAACCTTAGAGAAGAGGTGATTTTCCACCTGACAATTGAGATTAGCTCAACTATGTAACCCAATCATACTTATAACATGGTGACCATGAGTGAACAAAGTCAACTCATACTATCAGATTGGTAAGGTTAGATATTACAATAAATTCCAACATGAAAACTTGGAAAGTTAAGTGATTTAATCACCTCAATCATACCAAAAATGAACCAACTACTATAGTAGATTGACTAAATACATTCTATAAAAGTACATCTTAGTGGATGATGACAGTCCCTGAGAGTGTTTTTAAATATGAAATTGATTTAGATTTTGTAATATTATGCTCACATTGCATTTCATATGCACCTTGGATAGGTCTCATGTTAAAAATATGTATAACAATTATGCCAATGAATATTATTATGCCACAACTGTGAATCTGAATTATATAACTTTGTGATTTAGTTAATTTATAAACTATGTGAGCGTGGATAACATGCTTCCAAATCAAGCCCTCACTATATATAAAGAAATATAAAAATTGAAATAAGTGTGAATGTAAAGGACATGTTTCCAAAACATGCCCCCACTAAATTAGGTGTGTTGAATACTGAATAAGTGTGGATAACATGCTTCCAAAGTATGCCCCCACTAAATCTAAAATATATGTTAAATAATAAAATAATTATGGAGAACATGCTTCCAAAGCATGCCCTCATTGAATTTGAGTGTGTCGAATACTGAATAAGTGGGAAGTACATGCTTCCAAAGCATGTCCCTAATGAATCTAAAAATTGTGAATGTGTAAAATCCATGCCTATATGGCATTCCCTCACTAATATCCCTCCCATAAGGTGAGGTAAGAATAAGAAATAGTGGTTACCTCACCTTAAAATAATAGACAACCGAATAATCTATGAATGTAACCATGTAACATATAGAATACTATATCTAGGTAAATGCATTTAAAGTGCATAGAACAATGTGATCACATGAATGCCTAAGATGCATGATAAAAATCATGAAAACATATAGATAGTAATAAATAAATTTCAACAAGAAAATTTAAAACACACACAAGATCACTTAAAATCAAGTCAACATAAAATGGTCCGAGAATACCCCAAACAAGGGCATGTTCATATGTCACACAATCAAAGTGACATGACTTATTTAAATGTCCAAAGAATAAAGTATGACATATTCAAATGTACATACAACAAATAATGACATGTTAAAATGTCAAATAAATCGCACATAAGCATGAGGGTTGCAAATAAAAGAGCATATTAAAATACTTAAACACATAAGATAATGGAAAGGTAAGGCACACAAATAAGTGCATAACAAAAATCATAAGCAACCAACATAAACATAAAATAGTAGCCCATGCATCTAATGTGTTATCAAAAATATCAAGTGCATATCATATCAAGTACCTTATGAAAGATATAATCATGGATAAAGGCATGTGTAAGTACATATATTCTCTCAAAATATGATAATCTAAAGTGACCATATAATGATATAGCCTATGAGTATTGTGATCATAGAAGCATATATCCCTAATGTCTATATGACATGAGTAGAGGAAATGCCAAACATCTGAAAATAGGAATAAATCATGTATTTGTATATGCATGTATCACACTTGCATAGAAACATAACACACATGTGTCTATAGAAGTAAATAATATTCCATCCATCAACATGGTACTAATACATAGATGTCAAGGAGCAAATAAAACCTATTTTATGTTGAAAATGTTTTTTGGACATTTGAATGTTTTATTTATTTTTCTATTATTTTTAGAATATTTGGAGACTACTTTATGATCTCATCCAATGGATGGTCATATGTATCTCTCCACTTGGTTCTGGTTAACCGTAAGTTGGATCTTTTACAATATTTTATTCATGATTGGATAAGTTTAAAAGGTACATAGCATATTCTTCCTCATGTTTTGCATGTGTAGTAGAATAACTAGTGCTATCATTTAGAATATGTATTAATTTGCCTTCATGAGAAAAATAAATACCTTGCTGATTTAGATCAATTTTAGCCTCCATTTGGAGGAACCAAAGAGTTACTATTATAAATGCATATGGAGATATAGTAGACATAACCAAAACTTGTTTTTAAATTACTTTAGGACCACAAAAAAATAGTATTATTATGTTTCCCAAGGAATCTTTCTAACGTTTTTTTTTTGTAAGTTTGTTAGATCAAAGCTAATTTATTGTAAACATCTTACATTACAAGTAGTTTTTGCTTGTGTAGGATCAATATGGCTATGCCAAAAACAAGAACCACCCATGAATACTATAATTATTAAATCCTATTTTTTTGGATGTTGTTTTTGGTGTTGACGGTGAGGTTTTTTCATAGGATGTGAACCTTGTATTGGTCCCATTTTGAGTAACCCTTATAGAGTGCCCATGTAAAGATGAGGAAATCCACATTTTTTTTCATAATGTTCATTTGGTAATTCATCTTCCTCCTTTATGTGAGGAAGAAAAGTTTGATGCTTATAAGGGGATATGTTAAGCTCATTTAGATGAGTAAGGATGAATGAAACATATCTATGCACATTCACATATAAATGTGTAAATGAGTCATTGTTTATGTGATGACCTTTATTTTAATGGGGTAAGAATACCTCTACTAAAAATAAATTTCAATTCCAAATATGAGGGTCTAAATGCTAGCTCATATGATGTACTTTTAAATTGAATAGTATAATCTTGGAGGGATTCATCATCATATTGCTTGAAATTGTGTGAATATTCTAATTTAAGTTTTGGCACCTTGTGGATATTGAAAGCCATGAATAAAATATCTTCCAATTTTAAAAACATGGTTAAGGAATACTTTGGTAGGCTATAGAACCTATTTTGTTGCTCACCAAAAATGCTCGTGTGGAATACTTTTAGCAATAGGTTTTCATCTTTTGTACATTGACCAAAAGAATGTACATAATTAATCATGTTGTTGAATGGGTCCTTATGACTTAAAAGAGAGGTAAATATGCTAGCTCAAAATCTTGTGGATAAAGATATTCAATTATACATTGTGCAAGGGGTTGATTGTTAAATGAAGTCACATTTATATTATTATTATGGAAATCTATTTGAATTTGAAGTATAGAAACCTATTTTTGAAGATCCCCAATAGTGGTCATCATAGAAAAAAGATATTCCATTCTCACATTGGTGTTTTCCATAGGTGTTATCATTGGTTCCAACCCACCACCTTTTTAAAATTGAGTTAAATGAGTATCATCATCCTCATAGATAATAAGTGCAAGTTCATGATCACTAAAATTAGGATATGTTAGTAATGGTAGCATATCTTTGAATTTTGGTACTTTTGGTATATCATTTGAATAGATTGGACGATTGGAAGAATTTGGTTCATTCCCTTTATAATTAATTTAAAATCTAGTCATAATTTCCTTATGTATTTGTCATAACTTTTGATGATCATATGAAGGAGCATCTTGGTCATATTAAATCATTTTTGTGGTAGAATGTATATGAAGGGCTTGATTAAATGACTTGTCTTCTTAGTGACTTGGGGAGTTTTCTAAAAATCCCAATCCTTGTTGATTTGTATTTTTTTAAGAGATACATGATGGGTTATACCTTGCTCATTTTTACCCAATCCTTGGCCTTTGTATCCATATTTTATCAAATATTGAAGGCCAAAATTTATATGATGGTGGTGTAGGAAATATGGGTAAAGGTTATTTATCTTCCTTGGGATGGATCAAATTATCTCTTGAAATGATGAGAGGATGAACTTGAATTGAGGTATGGTAGATAACACCATTCAAAGATTTGATATTGGAGGATTTAGAACTTAGAAGAATACAAGAGTAATTAATTTTCACCCCTTCCTTAATATACAGTTGAAGAGTTTTATAGTCATAGTCATCAAAGTAATTGATATCATACATGATGAGAGAGATAAATAGCATAAATATTATGATAAATCAAGTAGGAAACATCTTAAATTGTACACTTAGGTAATAATGATGTTCAAGTATTGGGTTCACCAAATGTTTAACCCTAAAAATATTTAGATTGTAGTTATATAGGGTTGAAGGGGTAGAGATAGTTTAGGGCACAAATATGGTAAATGATCTCTATAGTAGGCTAGTTAGATGCTAAACTCAGATATAACATATGATAAATTCATTAAACTAAGGTTAAAAATAATAAGTAAATCTATGATAGATATAAAAATGATAAAGATATAATGTACTTACTTAGCTCTAATGCTAATGTAGTTATGGATCTAGAATAGGTATAAATTAGTCTAGAAGAATATTCTAGAATAGTCATCAAATTCTAGATTAAGTGGTTCTATAACTGAGGATACTAGCCTCAACCTTGGATAGCTACATCAATGTTATTGTCTAAACTTGATGTTTGTATCCTATATGGAATACTTACTAGGAAAGGATGCAATAACCTAGATGTTTCTAGGTTTGTCTTCACCTTCACTTTGGTGTGTTTAGATCAAGGTCATGGACTATCACTCCTCATGAAATTATAAAAACCTAGTTCTTAATATTCATAGTAACTTTGAAGAAAAATGGGTTAGTAGGCACATAGTGTTGATTTAATCCTAAAGACCCCTCTATCAATGAGTGTTACCTATATAACCAATACTTCAAAGAGGGACTTAGACTAATGTAGCTCTCCCCTATGTGTTGGATTGTGTGTTAATCATGTAATATGTGAAAAGTAAGTACAATTGTTACCTAAATTTTAACTTAGAAATATATCTCTTGGAATACTCCTTTAGTACTTCATACATATGTATGTCTTGTCCCTATTACTGATAGGAAAATAAAGAATTTTTGATTTATCAAGTGCTTGACGATAGGTTTCCTTACATATTTTCTAGGTTATGCTAGGTGAGGAATGAAAGAGGATTGATCTTGTATTTATATCAATATCTTTAGATAAATAACTCATAGTAAATCACTTATCCTGACCATTAGGATATGTTTCATTTTAAAATTAGATGACTTTAGGGCAGTTGATATTTATGTCATAGCAATATACATGCATCTACATAGATGTCTATTTGAGACACTAGTGTCTAGGGAGTAGGAAAGTAGGTAAATACAAAGAACTTATAGAGGTAAAAGATAAGTAGGTTTTAAAAATTTTGGGCAAGATATAAGGTTTGGGTCATCAAAATAAGACTAGTCAGACCAAGAGATAGGCCAAGGGAAAAATATAGAGCATATGCAAGACTTTCAAAAGTGGGAAAGGTATAAAACTAAGAGGAATAGACAAGGTTAATCTTTTCCAAGTGTATAAGACTAAGGTCCTTTATAATTCATAAATATCATCTACAAGAGTATTAGATATGTAGGAAACACTCATTGACAAAGGGATCTTTAAGTTTGACTTGACTTTGTGATCCCAATAACCCATTTTTGTAAGGTGACATGACCTTAGGTGAATAATTTAGGGTATGATATATATATATATATATATATATATATATATGGTCATAAAATTCCAATGCATGTGATCTAGACACATGAAAAAAAAAGATGATATAAAATCCTAAATTGTCAAGGTGATTACTTCTCAATACATCAAATATTTCATAGAGGACAAAATCAATGATCCATAGAAAAAAGCATTGATGCAAGTGTCAATAGGTTTACATTAGTGTATAGGTCTCTAGAAGTGATATTTATAAAATTTGATGATGGTATCCTAAGCATCATTCTTCACATTTAAAAACATGTACATCTCAAATCTGCTTGTAAATCTAAAAACTAGTTAATCATTATCTCTTCTTTGTGTTGCAATTATAAGATCATCGATGGGGATTATACTTTTATATTTGCTAATTTTTAAGATTAGTTATATTATGTTATCTAAACTAATTTAATTGAAAAAATTTAGAGTATTTTTATTCATCCATTTGATTAGGTTATTCTAATCCATTAAACCTTATACCAAAAAATCCAAATCATAAAAAGGGCTAAACATAAACTATATTCCATTAGTTTCACATCCATTGTTGAGTGTGGAGCCCTTTGAGGATATCACATGACCTTAGGAGTATATTTTTAAGGCTTAGAGAGCTCCACAAATGTGGGGATCATAGTTTTCCCTATTCCACCTTTTTTGGAACCTTGTTCCACATGTGAGTGGAATATTCATTATTTTATTTAATTTATATGTTTCCATATTTTATGGAGTTGGTTATTAGATGCCTATTTTTATGTTGACTTCCTTGATTTGAGGGAGTTGGTTGTTTATTGGAAAAGGGGATACCTTCCTTGTTTTAAGGAGTTGGTTGTAATCACATGTTGTTGGAAAATGTGCCTTTAAAGGTAGAGAGACAAACTTGGTATGTTACTCTTTCAATGGGATTTTGGATGAGCTTGATGAGGTGGAATTGAGGTGTCTTTTAGTGGATGATGCTTATCTTGGATAAGCATGGTGAGTTTCTCCTTCATTTATGGATTTTTCCTCATTTGCTATATATATAGGTATGGTGTGGCCTTTAGAGGTTGATGGTTTATTTACAAGGTGTGGTTTTGAGGATCAGATTCAAAGTGCACATGTTTTTGTCAAGTGTAGGTGTTTATTATAAGGTGTGGTATAACAACTTTTGATATACAGTATTATGCAAGTTAAGTGAAAGTACAATTTTTTTTTGTGTAGTATTTTCTATAAGAGATGTTCTATCTCTATGAGAGTTCATTATGATCTTATTTTTAGATTACAGTTTTATTTAAGAACTTTCTTGATGGATGTAGCTCATATTAGGTGAACCATGGTAGATATGTGTTATCTTTGATTGTTATCTTATTCTCTCCATTTATGCTTTCATAATAACTATGATTTGAAGAATATTTTCATGATGCATGTTATTGTATAATTTAGATCTGATTTATGGTCATATTAAATCTAGCTTAAAGCTTTCAATTCCTAACAATTGGTATCAAAGTAATTGGTTGTGTTTTGCTGAAGTGGTAAATCATAGGAAGGATATTAGCTTGAGTGGGAGCTATGGGAGAAGATATTAGACTTAGGGTTGATAATTTTGATGGCAAGCATTTTGGTTTGTGTAAAATTTAGATGGAAGATTACCTATATTAGAAGGAGCTACATCTCCCCTTGGAGGGGAAAGTAGAACAACCTGTAAGTATGAGTGATGTGGATTAGTCATTGCTTGACATGAAGGAATTGGGAGCCATATGGTTATGCCTTGCATCTTTTGTTACATTTAATATATTTTATGAGAAAACCAAAAAAAATCTCATGGATAAACTTGGAAAGTTATATGAGAAACCCTCTGCTTCTAATAAAAAATTTCTTATGAAAATATTATTTAACATAAAAATGTCTGATAATGGTTCTATTGCTAATCATCTAAATGATTATAATACAATTGTAAGTATGCTCACTTCTATTGGAATTAAATTTGATGATAAAATTAGAGCTTTTCTAATCTTGTGTTCTTTGCCTGATAGTTGAGATAGTTTGATTATGGCTATGAGTAATGCAGTCCTTGCCAAGGGAAGCTTAAATTTTGAGGATGTTGTAGGTGTGATTCTTAGTGAGGAAATGCAAAGGATAATCACTAATGAATCATCTTCAAGTAATGTTTTATTTTTTAATACTAGAGGGAAGTAAAATGATAAGATCAAAGACAATCATGGAAATTCAAAGGGTAGATCTAAGTCCAAATCTATATCCAAGATGATATGTGTTTAACATTGTGGAAAAGAGTGGACACTCAAATAAGGATTATTGGTCACTTCAGGATAAGAATTCCAACAAGGAGGAAATGAATGAGGTAAATATGATATTAGGTAAATTATGTTAGAATGTCTTAATTCTTTCTAGGGATATTTTTTCTAAATCATGGGTATTAAATTCAAGGGCTTCTTTTCATGTCACCCCACATAGGCATCATTTTTTTTATTATGTTCAAGAGAATTTAGGATGTGTTTATCTTGGTAATGATAAACCATGTGAGATAGTAGGGAAATGTTGTGTTCAGGTGAAAATGTATAATGGGAACACATGGCTACTTAAGGATGTTAGACGTGTTCTTATGTTAAGATGGAATTTGGTTTCAATAGGGAAATTGGGCAATGAGGGATGTTTGGTAATGTTTATTACAGATTCTTAGAAAGTTACCAAAGGTGCTCTTATGATTTCAAGAGGTAATAAAGTTGGCACTTTATATTTGACTAGTAGTGTTGATTCTTTTGATTTACTTGCTACAAATAGAGATGTAACTATGTGGCACTACAAGCTCAGTCATATGAGCCATATGGGCATAGAGATCTTAAAATATAAGTTTTTTAGATTAAAATACATAGATATATACTTATGTGAGAATTGTGTGTACAAAAAACAAAAATAGGTTAAGTTCTTGAAGGTTATACCCACAAAGAAAGAGCACTAGTTAGATTTAGTACACTCAAATGTATGGGGACCACCTCAAATATCTTCTATTGGTATATCCAATTATTATGTTACTTTTATTGATGATAAAACTAGGAAATTTTGGGTTTATTGCATTAAAAAAAATCTGATTTATTTAACACTTTTAAGAAGTGGAAAGCCTTGGTTGAGAATGAAACAAGTCTCAAGTTGAAATGTCTTAGATTAGATAATGGAGGTGAGTATTATAGTAATTATTTCTTTGATTATTATTCCAAAAATGGAATCTATAAGTAACGGATGATTCTAGGAACTCCACAACAAAATGGGGTATCTGGAAGGATGAAAAAAACAATAATGGAATGTGCTAGGAGTATGAGGTTACATGCATGGTTGACTTTATAGTTTTGGGTAGAAGTAGTTAGCATGGCAGTATATCTGATTAACAGAGGACGTTCTATGCCTTTGGATGGAGGAATTCATAAACAATCTTGTTTTGGTAATAATGTTGATTATTCTTTTCTTATATTCTTTCGATGTGAGGCTTTTGTTTTCATTAAGAAAGAGGATAGGACTAAGTTAGAGGCTAAATCAGATAAATGTACATTTGTTGGTTATGTTGAGGATGACTTTAGTTTCCATTTATGGAACATTAAATATAAGAAAATATTTTAGTCTAGAGATGTAGTCTTTAATGAAAAAGTTATGTATAAGGATTAGTTGTAGGAAAAAGAACAAGAACAAAAAGAGTACACATTATTAGATGAAATTGTAGATGGCAAAGTATCTAATGATTTAGTTTAGGAACCTTATACACAAGGACCCCAAACTCATATGGTAAGAAGAGCACCTGAACATTTTTATCCTTCTTTGAATTATTTATTACTCATTGGCAATGGAGAACCAGAGTGTTATAAGGAAGGAATACAAGTAGATGCTAGAATTAAATGGGAATAAGCCATGGATGAGGAGCATAGATTCTCATGGAGAACCAAATGTGGGATTTGTTAAGGATACCCAATGGCAAGAGTACAATGCCAAATAAGTGGATCTTTGAAATAAAAGAAGAGGATGAAGGGAGAAAAAGGTATAAAGCTAGGAAGGTGGTCAAGGGATTTACAAAAAAATTAGGTATTGGTTTTGATGAGATTTTCTCTCCTATTGTAAAAATGACTTCTATTAGGACTATTCTTGGTTTAGTTATAGCTGAGGATTTTCACTTAGAATAGTTAGATGTGAAAATTTCTTTTCTTCATGGTGATTTGGATGAAGAGTTGTATATGAATCAACCATAGGATTATGAAGTCAAAGGGAAGGAAAACTATGTGTGAAGACTAAAGAAGAGCTTGCATGACCTAAAACAAGCTCCATGACAATGGTATAATAAATTTGATTATTTTATGTTAGAACAAGAATATCAAAGATGTAATTCTGACCATTACATGTACATCAAACATTTTGATGATGGTTCCTTTATTATATTATGCTTGTATATTGATGACATGTTAGTTTTAGGAAAGAACATAAAACATATTCATATGCTTAATAAATATCTTAGTGACTCCTTTTCTATAAAATATTTGGGTGCTATAAAGTAAATTTTTGGTATGAGGATTTCTCATGATAGGAAGGAAAGAATGTTGATCTTTTCCCAATCAGTGTATGTGAAGAAAGTCTTAGAAAGGTTTAACATGTTGGATGCTAAATCTGTTGGTACTCCTTTGGTAGGCCATTTTAGTTTATTAAAAGAGCAGTGTCCCAAGATGGAAGTTAAAAAGATTAATATGTCCAAGGTACGTTAATCATCAATAGTTGGCAGCTTGATGTATGCCATGGTTTGTACTAGGTCAGATATTTCCCGAGTAATGGGAGTTATGAGTAGGTTTATGAGTGATCCAAGTTATGAGCATTGGTAGGAATTTAAATATATTCTTTGATATTTAAGAGGAAACATGGATTTTGCATTATGCTTTGGTGGATTGGATACCACTTTGCATGTTTATTTGGACTCAAATATGATAGGGGATATTGATAGCAAGAGGAGTATGACATGTTATATATTTACTATTGGAGATACAATGCTTAGTTGGATTTTTAGGATACAAAAGGTTGTGGTTTTGTCAACCATATAGGCAGAGTATGTTGCTACTACAGAGGCTAGCAAGGAGATGATTTGGTTATAGGAGTTTTTTTTAGAGTTAAGAGCATGGGTAGGAAGTTGAGAGACTACACAGTGATAGTTAGAGTGTTATTCATTTGGCAAAGAACTCCACTTTCCACTTGAGGATGAAACACATTCAATTATGTTATCACTTTATCAAGATAGCTTTGGAGGAGAACTTGGTGAAGGTAGAGAAGATTCATACTAGCCAAAATCTTGCAGATATGATGACCAAGGTGGTCACATTAGACAAGTTGAGACTATGTTCAGATTTAGTTGGTCTTAGTGATCATGGAGTAGTGATAGATTTTGTTTAAGAGAAATGGTCTCCAAGTGGGAGATTGTTGAGTGTGGAGCCCTTTGGGGCTATCACATGACCTTAAGAGTATATTTTGGGGGCTTAGAGAGCTCCAAAAATGTGGGGAGCATAGTTTTCCCTACTCCAACTTTTGTGGAACCTTTCTCCATATGTGAGTGGAATATTCCTTATTTTATCTAGTTTTTATGTTTCTATGTTTTATGGAGTTGGTTATTAGATGCCTATTTTCCATGTTGAATTCCTTGATCTGAGGGAGTTGGTTGTTCACTGGAAATGGGGATGCCTTCCTTGTTTCAAAGAGTTGGTTGTAATCACATGTTGTTGGAAAATGTTCCTTTAAAGGTGGAGAGACAAACTCGGTGTGTTCCTTTTTGGATGGGCTTTTGGATGATCTTGATGAGGTGGAACTGAGGTTTTTTTTAGTGGATGATGTTTATCTTGCATAATCAAGATGAGTTTCTCCTCTTTTATGGATTTTACCTCATTTAATATATATACAAGTGTGGTGTGGCTTTTAGAGGTTGATGGTTTATTTACAAGGTGTGGCGTTGAGGATCAAAGTTAAAGTGTAGATTTTTTTATAAAGTGTATGGGTTTATTGTAGGGTTGGTATAACATCTTGTGGTATATAGTATTTTTCATGTGCAAGTGAAAGTGAAACATTTATTTATGCAGCATTTTCTACAAGATATTTTTTATCTCTATGAGAGTTCGTTGTAATCTTGTTTTTGGATTACAGCTTTATTTAAGGACTTTCTTGGTGGATGTAACCCACATTGAGTGAACCATGGTAGATTTGTGTTATGTGTGATTGTTATCTTGTTCTCTTCATTTATTCTTTCATAATAACTATGATTTGAGGAATGTTTCCATGATTTATTCTATTGCATAATTTAGATATGATTTATGGTCATATTAAATATAGTTTAAATTTTTTAATTCCTAACATCCATTGTATTATTAAATATTATAATAATCTAAATCCTAAATATGTTAAAGGATAAATTAAAACCACAAGGATTAATTACATCTTAAGTTAGGCTTAATAATGTGAAATTATAATATTGCACCAACACCCTCTCTTTAACGTAACTTAGGGAGAGAGAAAAATAAAATCAAGGAGAAAGATTGTGAGATATGGTTCTTGGAAAATTAGGCTAAATGAGGTTCCCATTTACAAAAAATTGACAAAAAAAGTCACCATGGGTATAATTTATCATTGCAAGGTACTATAAAAATTGATAACAACAACGAAAGTGGAGAGAGATAACATATGCTCCAAGACATCCCAATAATCATGGCTTGAGACTCAAACACATATTGAATTAGATGTTGTGTATTTGAAAAGTAACTTAAACTCAATTCTACACTAGTGGTCTAGTTCCACTACTCGATCACTAAAAAACAATTGACACTATATTTCACTATAAAATATTCATTCAAGGGGATTGTTAATGGTGTTGATAGTGCAATATGTTACCAAAATAAATTCAAATAATTGTTTAAAATAGAATATATGGTGCACCAAGGGTTAGTAAGGGACATGCCACCTAAATAAGTAGGTTCAAAACCACACACTCTATATTATTGATTAGGTGGATGACATAAAAAATATGTATGAGTGATGAATACAACTACTCAAACACAAAAATGTTTATAACATCTGACTCAAAATTAGATATTTCTCATAATAGAAATATGGTCATGTTCTCAATGTAGGTATCGAAGAAAAAATATCTCTCAAGAAGATGGACCTAGTGGTGATGGGAGAGCTAAGCAACTAAAATAGATGAAAAGTGCTCAGAGTGGAGTACACATGTGTGATGGTAGACTAAGCTAAAACAACAAACCCTCCATGGCTTTATATGACTCAATGCAACTATAAAATGATCAAACCCACCAAATGATGTAAGAATGTCCATAATGTTATCAATCTGTAGAATATTCCATCAATACTAAGATATTTTATTATAAGAAAAGATAATATTCTGTGGATGATTAAGCTAAATAGTGGATGAACCATGTTAGTAAAATCTTATAAAAGAATGCTAACAACACAACCATGACTGATTTGAAATCCATCCCATACAAATATGGATGGTGTATGATTATGCTTGCATGTAAGTCATGATACATAAATAAAAGGTGAAATCAAGGAAACATTTGAAAGTGTGTCAGGTTGATAATGCCTAGCTCAAGACTTTCATGCCACAATGAAGGTATAACATTACTCATGTTTTTCTCAACATCCACACGAAGATTTGATCAAATGAAAATTAGAGACATCTCATCAAATGGCCCTAATGAATATAAAATATATATAAGATAACCAATGACATGGCATGAATCTAATAAACATAATGAATATCAGTAATAATGCCATGTGAATGTTTTCCAATACCTCTACCAAGATGACCCATGGATCTAAGTATTGAAGAACCAAATGCAGTACTATGTTTATAAAAATAACCAAGCACACATGTAGGTGAATCTAAATTTAGGTGAGTAGTAGGTGATATAATAATAGCATTTAATATAGTAGATGACTTAGAATATAGTAGGAGACATGATAAAATCACATTAGTGGATGTGTACTAGATAAAGGAATAGGAAGGGAATCACATGATGGATGAGGGAAAATGAATGTAAGTAAAATGTAATATTATGATGTTTCCAATGTGTAATTGTGTCACATAATGTTTCTAAGAGGTCATCCTTTTGGGAAATGAGGTAGAGGATAATGGATTTATACTTCTTAAATTTTCTATTTCTTATACATATTTAATAATATCTTTCTAAAGTGAATAGATTTAAGATAAGAACATATCATTTTTTAATTTCAGGTTGTTATTGGTCTATGTGATAGTGTGGAGGTTGCGGCACAAATATATTAAAATAATTTAAAATAAAACCTTAAAATTAACCTCAAGAAAAACACACACACACAATGATGAACAAATAACCATCCCAAACTGATTAAAATGATACAATTTTGTACAATGTTCCTACTTAATTACCACAAAAAAACAAGTGAAATATTCCCTCCCAGAATCTAAATTATGCACCAAATTATACGAAAAGTGTTCCCCTAGCAAAAATTAGGGTGGTACATTATAAGTAATGCATTTACAAAAAAATTATAGTTTTAAATGGATAAAAATTTATTGCTAGTACAAATAATAGATACAATGGAGTAAATGTGTTGGCACAACTATGAAGAACATGATAAATTGTGCACATTTAAAAAATTGTGCTTCATTATGAGCTCCCTATATAAATATATGGTCATCCTAAAATCCACAAATCTACATCTATGAAGAAAATTTTGGGAAGAATTATATTTTTGGGGAAATCAGATGTTCAATCTAAAAAACAAAGTATACCAACATGAATATCTCAACAAAATAAGGAAAATTTAAAAAAAATCACTTGTTTAGGATTTTATACGAGCCAAAATCAACCTTCACAAAGTTTGTTTTCAAAAAATTGATTGAGAGTGGTGCAAGGTAAAAAATCACTTTGGAAATAACCCATAAAGGGGATTCAAAATTTTGACCTCTGAGGTTGAAATGTTTTAGTAAAATATATTTTTCCATTGCACCATGGCATACATCCAAGTATATACATCCAAAGTATTTTATTTAAATTTTCAAAATAGTTAAAAATTTAAATAAATAAATAAAAATTATTTTTTTTAAAGATGTAAGCCATCAATGGGTTTGGGACAACCATGTGGGATAGGTGGGGTAGTACATTGGATCAATATGTATGGGTAGGTCCACATTTAGTGGTAAAAATTAGAGGGTTGACCAAGCTATGTGGAGGTAGCCAAGTTTAGTAGTCTTAAATGGAGGTGGTCAGTGGTGGGGGGAACTCACCTTTTCTAGGTCAACATGCTAATATTATTTCCAACAAGGATTCCAATGCTACTAGTAAAAATAGGTATGGTGATTAGTAGGAAGTGCATAATAATGTGCAAGACTTTGCATAGGGGACTTGGCCTTTGGTCAACATGTTGAACAATTTTTTTTTGAAATTTTAACTTCAAACATAGGTGTGTTCCCAAAAATAAATATTTTTTTGAACTACAATTGGTTGTACTATACAACACAAGGCCCAAAAAAATGAGATTTTTTTAGAAATGTTTAAATTGGACAATTTTTGTATGCCTAGTAGGGTTTTTGGGCATGTCAAACTCAATATTGAGGTCTATTTCATCCCAAATTTATTCTAGAGAAACAACACCTAAACTTATTCAAAATAATTTATTCCAAGAACCTATAAAAATGGTAGATAAGGAGAAAAACATTGATCAATGATTGTAGGATATTACAATAATATTATAGCTGAGTATTAAATACTCATATCCAAAAACAATCTATAAACCACTGCCACAATCTCAATCCATTACACATAAGCTTGGATCATACACACATGAATACTAAGGACAAAATTTGATACTTTGTATATTTATCCCTTATGATAAAATATTTCTTTGCCAACCTTGGCTTACAAAAACATGAAATTTAGGAGATTATATAGGCAACTCAACTACTTGTACAACATCTCAAATTAGTCATGAGAATATGTAATTTGTTAGCCTATAAATGTGCCTAAATTTGGACTATATTAGTTTCACGTCCATTACATTATTTAATCCTATAATAAGCTAAATCCTAAATATGCTATAGGCTAAATTCAAGACACCTAGGATTTAAAACATCCTAAGTCAGGGTTAAAAACATGTAATTAGAATATTTCAATAATATCCTCCCTTAAGCATAAATTAAGGAGTGATAAAATAGATAATAAAGGAGATATATTCTTAGATATGGGTCTAGGAACTAGGCTAAATCAAGTACCCATTTACAAAATAATGGGATAAAAGAGTCACCATGGGTTAAATGTGTCACCACAAGGTACTCAAGAAATCATTAACAATAATGAAAGTGGAGAGAGCTAAAGGTATCTCAAGAAGCATGAATCAAAACTCAAACACAAGGATGAAATGGATGTTTTGTAGATTCAAATTAATTAAAATCAATAGTACACTAGTGGTTTAGATCACTTATTCAATCAAAAAAAAAATGACACTATATTTCACTAAAAAATCTTTATTCAGGAAGAGTCTCAGTGGTGTCAATAGTATGAGAGTTTACCAAACTAAATTTAAAAAATTGGCTGAAATAAAAGATATGGTGTGCCAAGGGTTAGAAAGGGTCATTAAACCTAGAGAATTTTTATTAGCACCACAAATACCCCATACTGATGATTGGGTGGAGTGAAAAAAAAATACATATGAGTGGATGAAGCCAATTACTAAAACACAAAATGTTAAAAACATCTGATTCAAAACTTGATTTCTATCATAACATAAATATGGTCATGTAATTAATGGAGGTGTAAAGGAAAAATATCTTTCAAGAAGATGGCCTTAGTAGTTATGGGAGAGTCAAACAACTGAAACAGAGAAACAAGTGCTCAAAATGGATCACACATGCATGGAGGTAGACTAGGTTTAAAAAAATAAACCCTAAATGGATTTGTATGACTCAATGTGAAAACAAAAGGATCCCATTAAACAAAAATCCTACCAAATGATGCAAGAAACACCATAATGTTTTCATCTTTATAATATACAATCAATAACAAGGGTATTTATCCTAATCCATGGAAGCAATATGTGGATGAATAATATGAATAGTGGATGAAACAAATGGATTAAATATAGGGAAAAAACATCAGTGATGCCACCAAAACTGATATGAATTCCATCCCAATTGAATATATATGGTGGATGATGTTTCCTTCATTTGTGTGTGGAAACTTCACAAAAATTTTATGTAAGAAAACATGTGCAAGTGTTTCAGGTTGATCATGCTTAAATTAAACAATATTAGGACTCTCATGCATGAGTGAAGGTGTAGTAGAACTCATGTGTTTCTCGACATCATCATGAATATTAGACAGAAAAAAAATTAGATCTTTATCATTAAATGACCCCAATTAATATGAAACATATATATGATAACCGATTCCATGGAAATCAATCCAATAAACATGATGTAAATGATAAACTATGTCTTGTGAATGTCTACCAATACCTACACCAAAATTACCATGGATCAGAGTATGTAAGAAACAAATGGAATAGTATGTTTCTCAAAATAACCAATCACCTATGTAGGTGAATATGAAGTGGGGCGTGTAGGTGGTGAAATAATAAAGGCATTAGATATGGTAGGTGAATCAAAATATGGAAGTAAGCAATCTAAAAGTGCATCAAGTAGATGTATACTAGATACAAGAATAAAAAATGAAGCACATGATGGATGAAGCAAAAAATAATGTAAGTATATTGTATCAATATAATGTTCGTAATGTGTAATTATGTCTTATAATGTTTGTATGAGGGCATGTTTTCTTATAATGAGGGAGAGGATAATTTGTTTTGCTTCTTGAGTTTCCTATCCTCTTATATGTACTTAATAATATCTTCTTGAGGTGAACAAATTTCGAGGAAGAACATATCATTTTTTTATTGTAACTTATTATTGAACTTCATGAAAGTCTGGAAGCCATGGCATGAATCCATTATAATAATAAAAAATAATACTTTGGAATGAACCTCCAAAAAAAATTACTATGATTAAAAAATAACTCTCCCAAAATTCTTATACATTTTGTAAAATGTTTTTTTCCTAATTAGCATACAAACAAGTGAAATATTCTCTCCTAGAATCTAAAATATGCACAAAAAGATAAATTAATTAATCCACTAGTATAAATTATGGTGACACTTTTGTTGATGGTTCATTTGACACATACCAACCTTCAACAGGCATAGAGCTCACCTAATCTACCTCTCCTAAAATGAAATATGTAAATATCTCCAAGGTCTATGTCTACCAAGTCATGGCATATTAGATCTAACTCAGTTATTCATTGTGAATTATTCCATACAAGGGGCCTATTTGGAATAAACCTCATATAAATGATGGAAATGTTAGTCTTGTGGATTCACTTCCCAGGGAATTAACATATCTAGATTTGACATAAAAAAACAACTAATTCAATATGTACATATTTCATATACATATTCAACATGCAAAAACAAAAATGTAAATTTTTTGTGATCAAGAGGAAACTTATAAACACAAATTACAACTTTGAATCTAATCTACCTACTCTAACATATCCATAAATAAAGGGAAAAATATAAAGGGAAAGGAGAAAATAATGAGCCAACTTGTTATAAGAGAAAAATATGATTTTTTTAAGTAGACAAGTCCCTTGGGGAAACTAATCTTTATATAGCCATCTTAACATGACTAAAAAATAAAGAGGGTGCAAGAGTCTGAGGAAAAAGTAACTATGCAAAAAGAGGGAAATAAATTCACTAAATACACATGCAAGACATGGATATCAATTCAAAAATATTTTAAATAGAAGATAATTAATGAAACATAAATTTAAGATTCATCAAATACTCAGGATAATTACAAAAATATATTCAAAAAAACTCATCTCATGCAAAAGGAAAGAAAATCTAACTAAGAAAGTAGGAAATAAAGAAAATAAAATGGCCTAGTCCTCTATCCTAGCTCCTAAATATAATGAACCAACCCAATTGAAGTCCTTTGACTAGTATTATCTAGACACCTTAGTGCAAGGAGTCATTTCTCAACCAACCACCAAGTGGTTTCCAAGAATTAAATGAGGTGAGTCCTCTTTGAGATCATATTTGATCTTGATTTTGTTCAATCCCAAGGAAATCAAGATCAAGAACACATTGACTAAATTTAAATTAAATTTTGGGTGGTTGAATATTATTTGAAATTTACTAAAGAACTCAATCAACCACATTTTGCATAGTAGGGCCATACCTAATTGATTTTGGATTAAATTCTAGGTGGTTGAAAGTTGTTGACATTCATTGGGGGTGATCAATTGGTCATACACTACCCAATGATGACTATGCCTAATTAAGGCCATATATTTTCCCTTGTGCTCTTTACTTGATCTCATTGTGTGTTTCATATATTTGATCAATGCCATTATATAATTTATGTTGAATTTTCACTCTATTTGATCATTTTACCATCAAGAAGCATGCCAAAACTTGATTTTGTGAATAAAATTAGACACATAGTCCACTATTTGGATTTGACCATTTTGATGGGTGAAAAAAGTGTATATTTTAAGCTCATATATATGTTAATGAGGATGCCAACATGTCCTTTATTTTCAGGGTCATGCCAAATGGAAAATCTTCACTCAATCACTATTTGAGTAAGGGTTTATTATGTGTTGAGTGTTCTTTAGACTTGATACAATGAGATTTCACAATGTGGCATCATCTCACTCATATGAGAGTCCACAATCATAGATGAAATGTCCTTAGTGCTCTAGTTGAGTGAATGGGTGATATCTTGACACTTGGCAGCATCTCATTCACCTAGGAGTTTGGTAGAAAATTAACAAGTATGGACCACCTTGAAGAAGTGATGAAGTAAGATCATGACACTAGGTGACATATTTCTTATCCAAAAGCTTAGGTCATCTATCAAAAGTTAAGATGGGTTGGGTAAGTGATGCAGTGATATTTGGACACTTTGACACATCCCATTCATGTAATATCTTCTTAGATCATTATAAATCAACTAAGTCTCAAAAGACATAGCAAATCGAGCGAGTGACAAGTAAAAACTCCTTGTTCATCTAGGGTCGACAATAAAATGAAATGGTCATTATATTTTTAAATTTAAAATGAAAATGGCTAAGGAAAATATGAAATAGAAAGGTAAGACAGCAAAATAAGAGAATAACAAGGTCCTTTTACCTAAAAACTTAGCCAATGTAGTCCAAAATTTCATAAAGTGAAGAAGTCTAAAAGTGAAATGATGCAAATAGTTAGTCAATTTAACTCGAAAGGAATCAATATTAGACCAATTTTTTTAAGGAAAAGATACAAAAAATATAAAATAGCTTGCTTAAATATAAGCTATATTTTACCCAAAAGGGAAATTTTTATACTCTTAAAAACATATTTTTAAAAAACTAGGACTCTTTAGACTTATGCAACTTTGGTTAATTATATCAATCAAGTCCTAAATGCAATCTTATTTAGATCCAGTACATGGGATGAAAATTTATCTTTCAAACCTATTTAAAATAATAAAACAAGTTTAATCATCATGATTATCTCATCCTAAGGACTTTATTAGGTTAGATTATTAATTTGAGTAGGCCATAGCTAATGAAATCCATTAAAATTATAGAGCAAGCTCTAGATAAAAAGGGGTTCCATGATTTTTGATGAAATTAGGGCATGTTTTACAAGAAACAACATATGGTGATTCATCTAGAAATATTCCTAAGTATTCTGAAATAAAATACATATGTCTATGAACCTAAAATTCTTGGCTGAGATAGAACATGGAAAATTGAAAAATTCAAGAAAGGAAAACATAGGAGCAACTAGGTGACCAAATTTAGTATTCCCATTGACCTAATGTGTGTTAATGAATTAGTTTACTATTTCTTAAAACCTATAAGGACTAACTATTATGTCTCCAACCATTATGGTAGTGAACTCTACATTAAAAAAATTTACATGGACATTTATCCTCTATCAACCAAGTGTTTATAGCCTTGATAGAGTTATCTATGATCCCACTCAAGGCCTTGCTCAACTACCATTATGACATCCATAACCCTGATAGAAATTGTATAAATCACCCAAAAATAATTTTTTTGGGGATTAAATTTTCTTTTCTAATTCTTCTTTTCTATTTATTTATTTATTTTTACTATCTCAATTTTGGGTTGGGGATCATCATTGAAAATGAAAGGTATATATTTTTAACCCTAGATATTCACCACAATAGGTTCAACCAAGAAAATATAGAAACAATTAGAATGTGATTATGTGCTTAGTTTCGAGATAATATTTTTAGAGGCCAACTAGTTTACCCAAAATTACCTAAACATGAAATAATTAGAGATACATACGATAGTCTAATATTTCATAACTAACTTATAAATAGAATCTAATGCTACAAAATACTCAAAGTGTACTCACACACAAGAATGTCACTTGAGATGCCTACATACAGGTCTTTCACTCATAATTATTCATTATTTGACCAACATGGGAACCCATGAGGAAAAATAGATGGTCTGGACCAAAAATAAACATCAATGAGGCCAAACTGACAATAAAAATCAATAGAAGTAGGAAATCAACCTAAATTAACAAAAGCATGAAAATAAACAAGAAACAAAATCAAGAAAGGAAAAGAAAAAGTATTTACATAAACTTGCTAGGCTAATTAAATCCTAGAAATAGAGGTTAATGAAATGCCCATTGACAAACAACAAGACATCCTCACCATTTAGACACTTGAAATAAAACATATTCATGTTCAATATTTTGAGAATCTTGGTAGGAATCTTACCATAAGAAAAGATGTACTTACATATGTGTTAACCTTTTCATTAAAAACACTATCTTGTAGAGTTATATGTATTATGTTTTCATACAACTTAAAGTAAAGTTACAAAATTAGATTTAGCAATGTACTTACATTTAACTTATAAGAAGCATTGGAGATAGGTTTTAATAAATACCTCTACCATTATAGTGAATCATGATGAGGGATATGAGTGGGTATCAAAACATATCAAGATTACTTATTTACCCAACTTGACAAATATATCTTATTTACGGTAGCCCATTAGGGAATCCATTATTAGTTGTTTTTCAACTAATATGGATACTTTGGAACCATATTTATTTTCATATTCAACATCTACCTATAATGGTCTTAGTTCTTCCCAAGTCAAGGACTTTCTATATTTATCATTAGTGGTTAAAGTATGTAGAGAGCTACATCGACTTAAGTTGATCTCAGTTCTGAACCCATTAGATTCAATTACTCATCTGAGTCATTGTGGTCATGATTGATATATCTCAAACTTGATCACCTCTAATTATACAAGGAGCATGAGATCACTAAAATAACCTTCTTCAAGCTAATTCGAATGAACTAACTCTTTAAGTATATGAGCAACAACTTCAATTTTTTCATTCTTTATGCAAGAAGATAATATCAAAATTTATTTATTTTACTTTATCCATCTCTAATTATGCATATATATCTACACTAATACAATAGAGCTATTGATATTCTTGAATCAACTCTCCAAAATTAAGAATAATAGTAAATAAAAAGAGCATTTCAAATACATATCATGTATCTTCTTTATCCAACTAATCATATATTCTAGTTCATCTTATAGACGATTATAAGATATTTATGATTCTTACTCTTGCATTGAAATCTCACTAATACTATTATTTTTACTCATTAAGTCACCCAAAACAACTGATACTATCTCATCAGCATCACTACTATTAGAAACTAATTTTCACCTACTAAATGGTGTATTGTCAATCAATAAGACCACTTCAACATTCATCTCATTTTTGCATTCATAGACCATAAGTTTTGAAATTGGTAATGTGTTCTCATATGCCAATTCTTGCATTGACTATAGTGGACCTCCTATAGTAAAAAGTGCTTTATTAACAACAACACCAAAATATGTTAGATCATTAAAGTAGGGTAAAGTAAAAATAACATGATAACTAATTATTGTATTAACATAATTACATGAATTAAATTCACAAGTAAGGTTATCATTGATCACATAAATGTTTGGTTGAACATAATCTTGAGGAAATTCTTGGCTATAAGGCATAAATTGGTATACAAGCTAGCTTATAGTTAGGTAAGTCGAATGACTTTAGGTGTAAATGATTAGCTATCTTGATGATTAAAATGGGTCAGAACCATAATCATGTGGATTTTTTTTTTTGCTAAATGATAAAATATTATTGGTAAGTCAATGTCAAATGTGTGAGAGTGGATGGATTTCTTTGAATAGTCATATAAATAATGGGATCTAATGTTTTCAAATAAATCTTGATAGCAATTGATTCCATTTATAGGAATGGGTCTTTTAACCTCCTATATAACTAGTGAAAATGACTATTGAATGAGTTCATGGTTTCATTAGGTTTTCTAAAAGTTGTATAAAATTGGTATTATAGGTAAATGAGATCCATGGGAAAGCTAAATTTATTGAAAAACAACTTTTCAAAGGTGGATCATGAGGTGATGCACTCGTCTGGCAAGTCAGGGTGCCATCTATAAGTAATCTCATCCACAAAATAAGGAAACAAATAATAGGAAACATCTTCATGTTGGATTTTAGTCTATATAATGGCCTCTTTAAAATATTAAATTTACTCTTCAATAGTTTTAATCCCACCATGTGTATATTTTAAGTATAATTTAGCAAGATTGTTATTGTAAGTCATAAGTAGGCCCTAGAATATTCATAGGGTAAAAACTTCCACTAAGCCAAGATAAGGACATAGGTGGATCCAAACCCTACTAGTGTGTTGTTTAGGCACACAAAAGATTTAAAATGTGGGAAAAAAGACCAAAATGAAGCATATATCTAAGAAATAATCCTATTTAGGCCCTCATTCTAGCACCAATATGTTGATGGTTTGTTTGACACACACCAAACTTAGATGAGTATGGGCCTAGTTGAGCCATCCTCTCCTAAAAGGATGTCCAAAAATCTCCCCAATTTATATATCCACCTGGTCATGGAAGACTATATCTCACTCAGTTGGTCATTGTGATTTTTTTCATATAATGGGCATGTTTGGAATAAACTTAAGATAAATGATGGGAATATTGGTCTTGTGGATTCACTACCTAGGGAACTAGCAAATGTATATTTGGTTTGAGAAAGAAACTAATTCTATATATATATATATATATATATATATATATATATATATATATATATATATATATATATATATATATATATATATATATATATAAAATGTAAAAAAAATAATGAAAAGGTTCTTCATTCAAGATGAAACTTGTAAACACATATTTCAACTTTGAATGTAATCTACCTACTATAATAGATCCATACAAAAAATAAGAATAAAAAATAAAGGGAATGGAAAACTAAAAGATGACACCACTTTGTAGAGGAGAAAAATCTAATTATATTAAGTATACAAGTATCTTGGTATAATTAATATCTATATTGGATAGCATAGCAAG
The DNA here is from genome assembly GCA_037957365.1 of Torreya grandis. Classification (NCBI taxonomy): domain Eukaryota; kingdom Viridiplantae; phylum Streptophyta; class Pinopsida; order Cupressales; family Taxaceae; genus Torreya; species Torreya grandis. Next base: position 980,374 of record JARHVA010004482.1, read on the forward strand.
ACCATAAAATAAAGAGGGTGCAAGAGTCTAAGGACAAAGTAACTATGCAAAAAGAGAGAAACAAAGCCACCATATACATGTGTAGGCCATGGATATCAATTCATAAAGATTTAAAATATAATATAATTCATGAAACATAAATTTAGGATTCATAAAATACTCATGAAATTTATATAAATGCATTCAAATAATCTCAGCTCATGCAAAAGGAAAAACAATCTAAGAAAGTATGAAATATATAAAATAAAATGGCCTGGTCCTCTATCTTAGCTCTTAACTCTAATGAACCAACTCACTCTAAGTCCTTAGGTTTGTATTATATATATACTTTTAGTCCAAGGATTCACTACTCAGTGAATGACCAAGTGGTTAAAATAATTAAATGGGGCAAGTCCTTTTTGAGATCATATTTGATCTGAATCTTACTCAATCAAATGGAAATCAAGATCAAGGCCATGTTGATTAAATTTGAATTAAATTACAGATGGATAAAGGTTGTTTTAAATTTATTAAATATCTCAATTATCTACATTATTCATATTAAGGACCATGTTTGACTGATTTTGGATTAAATTCTTGGCATATGGAAGTTGTTGACATTCATTAGGGTGTTCAGTTAGTCATATGCTACCAAGTGATGACTATGCCTAATTAAGGAAATATTTTATCCTTTACACTCTTCAATTGATCCCATCATGCATGACATATCTTTATCAATGTAATTTCCTAATTTTCATTGAATTATACATTCTACTTGATCATTTCACCATTAAGAAGCATTCCACAACTTGATTTTATGAATCAAATTGGACACATAGTTCACTTGTTGTATTTGATAGTTTTGATGAATAAAACAACCATAAATTATAATCTCATATATATGGTGACATGGATGCCATATTTTCCTTTTTTGGTAAGGTCATTCCTCATGGTTATTCCTCACTCAATCACTATACAACTGAAGGCACATTATGTGTTGACTATTCTTTTCCCTTGATACAATGAGGTTTTATCACATGGAATCATCTCACTCATTTGAGAGATTAAAATCATATGATAAATGTCTTTGATGTTCCTATGAATTTAATGGATGAGTTCTTGAAATTTATTGGCATCTTTTTCATTGGGTATCTCACTAGAAAATTAACATGTATGGACTACCCTAAGGAAGCGATGAAGTGGGATCATTAAACTTGGTGGCATATCACTTATTTGGAAGTTTGAGGTCATGGATAAATAATTAAGAGGGCTAAAATAAGTGATGTAGTGAGATTTAAATGTTGACCAATGGTTGTTATATCACACTCTAATACCATATGGGAGTAATAAATACTCATCACAATGATCAACCTACAAATAATTACCATAATGTCAAGCCATTACACACAAGCTTGGATCATGGACGTATGAAAAATAAAAACAAAATATAAGTTTTTGTGTATTTCTATCTTATTTTACAATATCCCTTAGCCAAAATTGTATGAAAAATACATTAAATATAGGATATTATATGGGTAAGTCAATTACTTTCACAAGATATCCCATTAATCATGTGAATATGATTTTTTTGCTAAATTTGCATTGCATTAGTTACACATCAATTGCATTATTAAAGCCTATAATAAGATAAATAATAAATATAATAAAGGATAAATTCAAATAACTTAGTATTTAGTACATAATAATTTGGGCTTAACAACATGCAATTAGAATATTACACCAACAGTTCCATTCAAATTTAATATTTTTCCCTAATAATCTAGTATAAGGATAATAAATTTATTTTTTCCTTGTAAACTTATTAATTTATTTAAATTTTTTAGGAGAATAAATCTCAACCATAGCTTGTAATTTCTTGGATATTCTTTTATGCCTCTTCTATACATACACAAATTTACTAGAAATTACTCCAAAACCACATTTCTTGGTATTTAATTGAACTTTATATTACTTTAATCTTTCAGAAATTTTTATCAAGTCATTCACATTATTATCTATTTTAATTTACTTACCAAACATGTCATCGACATAATCTTATAATTTTTTATGCATGTAATCATTAATGTGTGTGTCATAGTTATTTTATAAGTGGCACCTACATTATTAAGTTGAAAATTCATAAAAGCATATTAAAATATTCCCTAAGGAGTGGTAAAAGTATTTTTAGGATTTATTTTTATTTGATTATAATCCTAAAATCTATCCATAAAAGAAAACATCTCATATATAATAGTATAATAACTATCATATCAATTAATTAGGTAATTAAAAGTCATCCTTGGGACATACTTAAATTATATCCCACAAATCAATACATATTTTATTGACTCCACTTAGTTTCCAAACTAGTATAATTTTATAAATACACTCAGAGTATTCAATATCTCTAATGAAACTGATATTAATATTTTTTGTATTTATTCTTTAACCAATAAATCCAATTTAGGATGTATCTTTTTAATCTTTTGATTTATAGGTTTGACATTTGGTTTTAACGTAAAGTCATCTACTAAAATAGAAGTGGACACACTATGGATATTGAAATAAGGCCATGATTAAATGTCTTGATATATTTTTAATAATTTTTAAAATGATTTTTATTTTCCAAGAATTAAAGACACACCCAAATTCAAGTTCTTAAGTATGGCAGTGCTAATATTAATGGTAATTATTTCCTCATTCATTAGAGTTTGTCTTTCTTGAACATAAAGTGTAGCATTTAAATTGTCAAAACAATCCAAATAAACCTTATTATCTTGATTTGAAGGATCTCCTTCCCTAAAATAATAAATATTTATCAAAGTAAAAGATAATATATTATTATTATAATATGCTTGAAAATATATTTATTTTCTTATAATTTTAGTTATTTCCTTATCAATAAATAAGTTATCAATAAATGTGTATCATATTGAGTGGAAAAATAAATTAATTTAAATCATATGACTTTTAATTCATCTTGTTTTCTAATTTAATGAGATATTCTATACACATAATTAGTTTATATATATATATATATATATATATATATCTTTTGAGAATGATTCAATGTGGGAATATTAAATTGATCATGATGATGATTTATTAATTCCTTGGTAATATTGTCATGTTATTTATATCCAAAGTATCAATTATCCACATCAAACATATTGCATAAATTGTAACTTTTTCTTGATCATCAAATTCATCATTATTGTTACCAATTCCTTACTTTGTTGGATCAATGGTTTAGATAATGCGTTATGTTATGCACTTTTTATTTTAACCTAATAAATTACCATCATAACTCATATCTTATGTACATTTGACTCCAAATTAATATGTTTTAGCATAGTTTGAATAAGACTTGGAAGTTTATTTACTTTTTTTATGACACAATAATAATTTGTCATTGGATTTTTAACATTATCATCAATAAATTATGCGTATATGATTTTTAAATTTTTGGTTGTCATTATATAATGTTGATAATTTGTATAAAGATAAAAAAATATCAAATGAATTTGTATCATCTTTATATTAGCTAGGGTATCTTGGTATTAATCTTAACTTCAATACCTTCTCAACTATGTAACTAACTATAAGATTAGTATCTTTTTATATTTCTCAACATTGGTAAATTAACAAATGTTATATGTTTATAATTTCTCAAATTTAATAAATTAGGTGCCATGATAAATTATTGATCCTTATAAAATGAAGCACTATGTTCATTGAGGTTATTATCATCTTACAAAATCTAGTTTAAGAAGGTTGTCTACAAGACATGTATACACGATTCCTTCATGTATAAAAGTTAAACATCGATGTAAAATAGAGGGAAAAATGTCAACCATGTCATGAATCTAAGGTTTTTGAAGTAACATATTTTAGGTTATATTAAAATATATAAATTAAGCTTTTGTTGCTACCATTTTTGGCAAAACTATAAAATTTTGTGTGATTTCTCTAAGAGCTTTTCTTTCTCTATTCTCAAATCCTTTTAAGATATTATTTGAACTAGATAAGTCATATATACTAACAACTAATTGTAAGATAATGGATTCAATAAAAATATTTAATCTTTAACCATTCTCAAATATCTCCTTTTTTATCCCTAAATTATTCATGATTAATTGAATATGTAAGCTTAAATATCGATCAATAATATTTTTTTGATATATTTTATCATATTTAAAGGTGATTCCATTTTAAATATATTTTTAAAATATATAAATAGAAGCCAAGTGACATGGTTGATTATCACTTAGCAATTTTGTATCCTCTAATGTTTTTTAAATATCTAATTTGCAAAAAAGATGCACGAGTGTTCAAAACATTAAAAAAATTAGGTCAAAAATATAATAAGATAAATATAACTAAGTATAATGATTTATACCTAGCTAATACCGAAAGGGTTTGGGAAATATATACGAGTACTTTAAAATTATAAAGAGATGGATACATAGAGATGCATACCTAAATATAACTTAGTTGAGTTCTATAAATGACTAATACTATTGAAAAATAATCTTTGGAAATATGTAGAAGATCTATTATAGAAAAAAATTATTTTTGATGATGACCACATTCAAATAGTCACAAAATGGGTTGACTAGTTTAGATAACTATCCAAAATCATATTTATGGAAAGATGTGGAAAACTACTATGAATATGGCTTTGTATATCTCTTAGATATATGAAACAAACTATAATCTTTCTTTAGCAGAGAAAGTTTAGAATGATGTATTCACTAAGTATAATAAGTGTGTGTAGTTTTATGAATATTTTATCTTTTGATGTACTATTAAATCATAATAATATTTAAAGAATAAATAAAATGTACAAAGTTAGTGGCCCAAACCACCTTGAGGGTTACATTTACATAGCTTGCATGCTTAGAATCAGGGATTTTGTAGTTGTACACATGTGAGTGACCTTAATCAAGTGAGAGAAAGGAATTAACCTTATCTCTCTAAGATAATCAATGAATACCATATGATTTTTAATGCAACTTTATTTTGGTAAAAATAATCAACAAAAAATTTCTAATAGATAATAAGGGGAAAATGTGATCAATGCATAGTCTCCTTGACAAGTGTTTAAAATATATACACAATATATATAGTGATAAAATTACTTAGTGAACATGTGTATATAGGCATATTTTATAAAAATCACAACACATTCACATGTAGGCCTATGTAAATGTGTAATGTATTATGCATGATTTACATGTACTATTAATGGGATCTAAGATAAATAAAAAACATTAGGAAAATATTTAATAAAGAGAAATTTTGTGTTGAATCTGGGTTTGTTTGAGACTTCATCTAGCCCTTGGAGATGACCATCTTTCTCCCATAATTTCAATAAATATTTCTTTGGAAAATATAAATATGAAGTATCTTATGGATTAAATAGTTATGAATTTAGTTTTCATTAATGTAGACTTGAAGGATGGAGTCAAGAAATATCTAGTTCTATGCCTAGTCATTATGGTGTAAGTGTTTTTTGGAGATATACATAGATTTAAAGTTGACAATGTTCTCACAACATGATTTTATTACTTTTACAAAGTAAAACTTCACCAACAGGAAGGTAAATAGCCATTTTAACTCATCTAACATATTTTAATAATCATATTCAATGTTTTTTGAAATTTTATATGATATGTTCATTTATTTTACATTTATAAGGTGTTGTTGAAGATTTATTTTAGATTGGAATGTAAAGTTAATGTTTGATTTAGATCTCCAGTGATGGATACATACTTTGTTTATGATTGAATTTTAGTTTCCTATATCTTTAATGAGGTTTAATAGGTTGAAGAAGAGATATTTATTGCCCAAAGCCCTTCAATGGATTCTTATTTATTGGTATTTTTTATTATATAGCTTTGGTAGTAATTCCTATAGTAAGTTCTATAACATATATCATACCTTTTTGAATTTATTTGAATAGGCTAGTTAGATACATATTTTTATCTAAGAATCTCATGTGGTTTCTATCATAGGAATTATATTTGGAGTTGGTGAAAATTTATTTACCAAATTCTTCACCTTGACTTTGAAAGGGATAAAATGGTTTATAGATAATGATATAAATGGTTAGTTTATATTGATAAGTTATCATAGAAAGAGAGTTGATGCTTTGATATTTATATTTATGGATGCCTCTATATAATTTAGTTAAATATTTAAAGTAGTGGTTTTAGAAAATTTTGACTTTTGGTTTTGGAACTTATTTAACTTCTAAATCAACTTATACAAGCTACACAACAACTTATGGGTATTGTGATTTGTAGGCTATAACTTCTATAAAATTAGTGTTCTAATTTTCTATAGTTGCGATTTAGGTTTAGATATGGAAGGTTATTCTTGGTCTTTACTATGGAAAATCTATAGAAAAGAGTTCACCCTTGTTATTTGGGGCATTTTGGTATCTATTGTGGAAGACCTAGTTTCTATTTTAGAAGACTTTTTTTTTCTACACAAGTGGTTGTACTTTAGATTTAGAATAAATATTTTTATATGGATGTTTTGTTGGAAACTTCAAAACACTCTCCTTTGAGAAGCAAATATTATTTTACATTTGAAACATGTTCTCAATTTTAGGTTTCATGGTAAGATTTTAAGAAGCTTTGGTTTTTTTATGGTTATTTCCATTGAGGAAAATTTGAATCCTTTGGTATTAATAGTTTAGAAGAGTATATCTTATTTTAATAACTATTTTTATTAATGAAAGGGGTGAAGGACTCCACAAACCTCTTATACCAATCAAAAATAAATAAAATCTATTAAGTTAAAAATAAAAAAGGTCCTCATAGAAGAATTATGAGAAGAAATTAAAGTAGCCAAACTTTATTTTAATATTTTAAAAAATGGTCCTCTTCTTTGTATGAATGAATCCAAAATTTAAAAATATAATAGGCAAAGTATAACCTAGTGCATATGGACAGTATGGTCAAAATCTAAAATAAAGGTTTATTGGGATATTTCAAAATAGTAGAGGATAAAATCATATTTTTACATTGAATTACGGTGGTGGGAAATTGAAATTAATGGAATTTCATTCTTTTTTTATCTTCTCTTACTCTTTTATATATTATAAATTATCATTTTGAGTAAATGGATGATCTCTTGGGAATTTTATTTCCTCGTGATTTTAAAATTTTATATCTAAACTTATATATTTTGGATGTGAATAAATATTCAGCTCTCATTGGAATGAAGTCTAACTACACATACTTTCTTTCAAAAATAGAAGTTATCATCGCTCTTATTGTTATACCTATGCCCTTTATCTTATTGTTGCTACTCCATTTATTGATTGTTCCTTTCCCCTTATATTTTGATGTTTTCTTGTATTTTCCCCCTTCTCTCATACTTGTAGCATCATGTTCATACAAATATGATATATTAAAATTTTATATTATGGTGCATCACCACTTTTTTATGTGTCCTTCTAACCCATTCCCTGTAATATTTCCCTTTATGCATAGTACAATTGGTAGATTAGCATTAGAGTAGGAATCCAATCCAAATATTTCTAGAGGTTATTTGGAATGAGCAATCCCACACTAATCATTTATCCCATGTTTATGTTGTTTTGCAAGTGCAAACAAGTAGACAAAATATACCATTAACATGAGGGACAATAAAATGTCACAAACAAGGCCAACACACAAAAACAAAGAATAACAAATTTCATGCATAAAAATCCAAGGATGAAAAAGAATAATCAATCATGAACCTATTATGAAAATGAAATAATATCAATGAATCATAGAACAAGTATGTTAGTCTTCACTATCCAAGTATATCAATGTCACAACATAGTAAGGTAATATATCCATGAAATCTAGCATTGTAAAAAGTATGAGTAGTAAAAGTACATGTGTAAGAAATAAATGGAGCTAAATATGGTAAGTGGAAAGGCTATATGAATATATAACTTGAATCATTATAAATTATTGAATAATATTCCCCCAACATTGGCATGGCCCCTAGGCATATGAATGCCCTACATCTATGCATCAATGCATCATATAAAACATGTATGTCCTACATTCCACTTATAAATACCATGAAATGCATAATGAATGAGGACATGTAATTTACCAAACATGTGATAAAAAAAACATATGAATAATGAAAAAATAGTAAACATGTCATACTTAGGTCTTGATTTTGATTTTTTGATTTGTTTTGGTAATTTTTTTTAAAATGCTTGAATGAGATGCTAAGAAATTAACCAATTTAAGGTATGGTCATGTGGAGGACTTGTTGACTACTTTATAACCTCATACATAGAAAGGAGTCAACCTAAGTTTTGAGCACCATAGTCCATCTAAGATTCCACCCTTCTCATATATCTTAATGAGCCAAGGTAGTTTAAAGAAAGTCATTGATTACCATGTCAAGGATAACAGGTTTGATGTTTTATAATGCCAAAAAACACCATAGTTGTTGTCTTTACCCCTTGTTTGAACTTATGTCAAGTTTTCTCCTTGTGATTAGACATGTGTAAAGATTCATAATAGGCCTTAGGGTTATCTTAGTTGTTCAAGTCTGCTCAATATGAAGATGACTAAATATGGTAGCTTATGACTCATCATGAATATATCTAGTGTGTTGAAGATATGTAGAGTATGGATTTGTCATAAGTATTAATAATGTTGTGAAGGTAGATGATAACCTTAGTATGTTATAAGGTCTTTCCATAGGTATTGAAAATGTTATCCATTTGAATCCTTCACTTGAATCCATACCTATTATCTTCAAGGGGGTATTTGACCTTAAGGTGATGCTAGTTTGACCTTAATATTCCAATAAAACCATAAATTACATCCTCAAAATCCTTCATGAATCCAATTATGCCATGAACAAGCTATATCATATGCTAATGGATCTTCTCACATGTTAAAGACCTTTATTTGCCACTAAATGGACCCCACACATGTGAAAAAATGTTCCTTAAGCTTCCCAAACCATACCATGTGTTTTTTAATATTATATAACCCCATTTTTCCCTCTTCCTACCTACCAATGATGATTCATGGCCTAGAAACATGAGAAAATGTAGGAATGAAGTTGTCTTTCAAGAGTTATAGGGTTGTATGGATATGTACATTATAGATTTGGTCAGATGGAGTCAAGGGTCTTAAAGGGGAGTTAAAAATAGGAATATGATGAAGGAATATAGATGTTTCAAAGACAAAAGAGCCAAAAACTAACTTCCTTCCTTCACCGAGCTCTTTGGTAGCCATGGATAAAACTTGAGGTTTATCCTTAGTCTATACAAGAAAAAGAAGGTGAGGTTCCAAGATCTTGGATAAAGGAAGGAGGTTTAATGTCTTCTAATCATGGGAATTAGTTTCAATATTAGTCCTTTATGTTATATTAAAAAACACCAAGAAGTTTAGCAATATAGTTACCTTCCTCATCTGCACAGGGCCAAAAATAGGAATAATTTCAATACATTATTGGCATGTTTGATTAAAATAGTGGTTGGTCATGTCCTCTCCAATCCTATAGGTTCCTAAAATGAAATATTCCACCCATATTTCACATGTGTGAGCCTATAGGATAAAGAAACATCTAAGATGCCACTTTGTGTAGACTACAAATAGAGTTCCATTGGTGAAAAAGGATATCCAATGCATATGTTTGATAATGAATAGTGGTTTGAGGTTTATTGATGTCTCCTTGATGTTGTTGATGTATTCTTGTATATTTATTATATATGAAATGGTCATATGGGCCTCAACTACCATAATAACTCTCCTCCAAATGAGAATACCTACATATTTGGGCTTCATTGTAAGGAAAGACAATGTGTTTGACGATGATGGTTATTGAATGTCACTAAGATACCATAAAAGTATCAAGGAATTATTGTATTCATATGGAAATAGGCTCCTTATAGATGAACATACCTCATTATAGCCCTCATAGACCAAGAAACTATCAACTATCCCTTCAATGCCTTCACAGTCTTGTTTATCAAAAGTTGAGGTTGTTTATCAAAAGTTGAGGTATTTGGAGAGTCTTAAGTTTTCATTTATCACCCCATATGTATGATTGATGAACTCCAAGTTTTCTATCATGTTAGGTATATTGAGTAGATATCCTTAGGTTCCTTTTGGGTCATCTTGAGTATGATTCAACAGTCTATTTTAATCCCTCAAGGATAATCTATCATCTAATGGTCTCAAGACTAGAAACCTACAGCATAAGTAGCCCTAATATCCAAGACACAACATGATAGAACCTTCTAAAAATCATTTTACAAGTTTCAACCATTATACCATACTTAGGGGTTAAGAACAAGGCCAAATCTTGTATAAAACCATGAAAATACATTAAGATTGGTGAAAATGGAATATTTAGATATAATTATTATTGAAAATCATGATGGCTACCTACAAACAACCCAACTCATATGCACCCTTCAAAACCTTTCAAATCCATTATATACAAATGAGTCTCAAATGTGAGGAAGGGTCATGACTAAGCAAATGTATATCTTAAGGAGAAATATTTGAACATAAGGAAGGATATTGGGGTCTCAAGTATGATAATGGAAACTCTCTTTTAACATAAAGGCTTGTTTAGTACACCTCTTTATAGTGAACATACATACTTGGAGGACTATTAACAGTCTACGTCTTACCTTGAGTATGAGACCTAGTATGCCATGGAGAAAGAAACTCAAACTAATATGGTGGTTAGAGAATGGAGATAATGGTGCCAAAGATAAGAGGTCTAAAGGGATGATCAAGATAATGGCTCAAGTATATATAGTGAGTTATGCTCACTCAGTCAATTTAGAATACATGATTAGAGTAAATGACAATGATAAGAGCATGTAAGAGGGGAGTTTAATGGTGGTGAGGACATATTTAAACCCCTTAATATTTTACATGATGATGCCCCTGAGTAAGGAAATTACCTAGTCTGAGTTAAACACCGAGGACATATAGACTACAATATGTGATTGAGTGTACAAGTTTTGTTGGAAAAGTTGGGAAGGATAAGCCTCAAAGATAAAGTCAAAACTTGGAAAAATGTCACCTAATTCCTAAATCCATCATTCTAAGAGGGTAAAATAGGATACTTCAATCTTCATCACTGACTATTTTAAGCACTTGTATAGGATAGTGATAGGCAAGGCAAGCTACAAGAGAGAGAAAGGTTGACATGATGGTTTGAGCAGATAAGAGCAAGTGTAAAAGATGGAAACTATATTTATGAGGATTTTATGATAACATGAAGGCTAAATATGCATCTATAGGTGGGTTGAGGTTCTAAATCCTAGTCTAAGCACTATAAGTCTTAAAGCCACCATGAACCCTCAAGACCCCATATTTACATCAGGGGAAGATCTAAACCTCTAAGTAGACTCAAGTCAATGTGGAAGTGTATAAATATTTATTAGACCCTTACGGATATTTTTTAAGTATGGGAATGTAAGGGAATGGTCTAATGTAGTCTTAACACCTTTTTGAGTTCTTGAAGTGGTACCTAAGCTATATATGTTAAAAAAGCCGGTAACAAAGGAGCAGTTGAATCTTCATTCAACTTTTGTTGGTCTTCAAGATTGTGTTTGAAAATGGAGAAGCTAGAAGATGTTGCTATATAGGTACTAGTGCAGCTATTTATCTCCAAGTGGGAGATTGTTGAGGTGTGGAGCTAAAAGCTTCACCAGATGAGTAGATGCTGAAATTGCTGGATTTACACAGTCACCGATGACGGTAAGGAGTTGACCAATAGCTATCGACGTTGATTATGGATCGACTGACGTTGGTCATGTGCAAGCAAATAGGGACTGACATCAGTCACTTGTGCATCCAAAAAGTCTATTTTCGAGGATGAATAGATTGTTTGCATGTTTAGATTAAATGTTGGTATTGAGTCCACGTTTCTATTTTTGGCAGGACTGATTTGAACCCTTGATTAAGAGATACATCTAATGGTTTTGAATGCATAGCTCATGATTCCTAATATTATATAATAGGGAGAGATCTTCATATCTTATTGAATTGTACAATACATGTATATGTGAATCATGATCAACCAACAAACTTGATTACTATTATGTAAGCAACTAAACACGAAATTAAACCAGAATGATAAGTAACTAGAATCAGAAATAGAAAAGAATAAGAGATACAAGAAACCACCCTGAAAACTTGTATTAAACTCTTCCAGAAGGAAATACAATTGAAGAAATCTCTCTTTCTTCCATACCTCTCAGATGTACATATCTCTTTCCCTCAAGAGTTCTCTCTCAATTACAATCAATTCCAACAACCTGGATTGATACACATATACAAAATGTATTCTACTTCTATAATAAGCTATGAAGATCTATCCCTATTATATAAGACTAGGGATCATGAGCTATGCAATATCAACCATTAGATACACCTCCTAATCAAAGGTTCAAAATAGTCCTGCCAAAAATAAAAACGCGGACTTACAACTAACAGTTAAACTTATCATGCAAACAATCTATTCATCCATGAAAATAGACTTTCTAGATGCATAGGTAACCAACATCAGTCCCTATTTGCATGCACATGACTGACATTAGCTAATCCATAACTAACATCGACAGCTACTGGTCGACTCCTTGCCGTCATCGGTGACTGTGTAAATCTAGCAACTTCAGCATTCGCTCATCTGGTGAAGCTTTTAGCTCCACAACTCAACAATGTGGAAGTGTATAAAGATTTATTAGACCCTTATAGATATTTTTTAAGTATGGGAATATAAGGGAATGGTCTAATGTAGTCTTAACACCTTTTTGAGTTCTATTGCCTTAAGTAGACATGTCAATTTTTCACTTTCAAAACTCATATATTTCACCACAAAGGGACTCAGACCTAGGTATTTTAGGGGAATGTGGGAACTCATATAGAATTAAGATACATGAATGAGAGAGTGGGATTTAGGGGCCCAACTCTATGAATAAATGTTAACACTATAACTTAAATAAACTACCTGGTAAAGAGCTCAAAGCACACAATTTTTTATTCATATCCCCACTATAGTTTACATGGGACCCAAGTCTATTTAGGAGATATGAAGGGGTTTATAGGATAAAATTTCATGATAATAAGTTTTGGTTTGTAGGTCCATACTCTATGAACCATCATTAAGATGGTGAACCTCCAAAACCCTGGTTTAGACTTGATTAAGGAATTACACATCCAAATGCATCCAAATAAGGTAATTGTGCTATGAAATAATCCTAATAGTCTTCATAGGTCCCCTAATCACTCAAATGGCCTACTAGTTGGCACGTGTAGGGTATGTACTATATAGATTAGACCAAAAAGAGCCACTATAAGCCTATATGCATGAAGTTTAGAAGAATTTACATATTCCATATGTTTATGATGAAAAAGAGGGACTTAAGGTCTTAAATATTTACACATTATCCACCTATAAAGGCCTTTATGCCTGATAACCACTTGTAGATAGGCCTAGGTGCTTAAATGAGAGACTATATGCACAAAAGAGGAGGTAAATAGATTTCTCAAGCCAATATAGATATTTTGAATACCTTAAGGGATGAGTTTCATGTTATGAAAGGTGGATAAGTGATTTAAAACTTTATATTAGGATCAAAACTTAGAAACCTTATATTCAAACCTATTGATCTAACACCTTCCTCAAGGCAATTCTACCTAAAATATAGAGCATAGGATAAAAAAGGATCAAATGACATCTTAAACCTCTATTTAAATGTTTATCATTTTTTTTTAGGTGTGTGAGACACTTTTTTTAATAGGGTAAAATTCATAGTTGGTCATTTTGGCCTGAAAGTGTCTTAAGACTACTCAAAATGCACATTTCTCACTTGAGAGGCAACTTGGCAAGCTCATAACTATAAAAAATAGTTGCATGGGGAGATAATCACTTTAGGATAGTTCAGGGGCCTTAACTAAAAGATATCAATGGAATTGGTTTGGAGGTTAAGGCCCTAACATTTATGAACCATTGCTCAAAGTCCAAAACTCTCTTAAACTTCCTTAAAACCCTAATAATGACCTAATGAGGAAGATATTAATAAAAATGCATCCAAATGCATTTAAATGACCTGGTAAATACTTGGATCATATATTCCAATTATAGGAGACCTTAACTATGGTACTAGTATATATGGACAGTGTAAGGACACCCCCATAAACTTAAATTTTACAAGGTTTTGAATATAAAATGAGGTTCAAAACATGGTAAAGGGTTGTAGATCATTGGAGGAGATACTATGAGACTTAGTTCACCTTATCAAACCATTAAAGGTTTAAAAATCTACTTGGAACTTTTTTTCAAGTCCTTACCAAATAGACAATCTGAGAATGTAAGGAGGTGACCTAGTCATCTAAGTGAGGTAAGATTACAAGTGTGAGATACTTGCAAAGACCAAGTCTTGGTATAACAGGTTGGTTCAGATTTGAAACAAGCTCAATTATTTAGTTAAAGGTTTTATTCAACTCTCATAACCATTCAAATGGTGAATAGGTAAGAGACTAGACTACTTGTCTAGTAGGCCCACTTAAGCAACAAAATGAGGATGTTCATGGGCATAGAAGGTCAGTATGGAGTTAATAAACCATAATGAAACCCATGTAACTATCTCTTGAGGTGATAAATCTACACATCCATAGACATTATGGAGAGTTTAGGTAGTCTCTTGAACACAATTAACATGAAAAGAAGGGGTGACCACTAAATGCTTCATGGAGGAGGCCTAATTGAAGCTTTTCAAAGCTTGGTAACTGACATAAAGAGAAGGATTGGACCAGGATTAGAGTGAGTGGATTCTTCATAGGTGATTTTTTTCTAAAAATAGACTCCAATTCCTCAAATATGTTCATTCAAGACACTATTCAACCTAAATAATGCATGGAGGAGTGTGGAGGCTATTTGTAACTACAAATTGAAGGGATTATGGTCATTCATGACCCATTCATGTTATTCCCATGCCATATTCTATATGATCCTTATCCATTCTTCTATATATTTAGTCCTTAAGGTCATTATAACTATCCTTCAGCTAGATATAATGAAACTTTACCAAATTGTATCTTGAAAACCTTGAGAATCAATAAGAAAGGACTAACTACAGACTTATTTTCTAGTATTAGTGTGTTATGGTTTGTTTATTTATATAAAGTGTGGTGTTCATCTTCATTTTCAAGTCTTCTCCTTTACCTATTTGTTATAATTTCATCTTATGCAAGTTATGTGATGTGTTAGATCATTGGCAATTGTATTGAAGAGTAAATTGGTTGATAGTGCCTCAAGCAGACCTCTTTTCCATTACCTTCAATTTGCAGGCATCCCTCAAAACAAATACTTGGGATTATTATTTCATTGGGAATATTTTTTCAATCACATTTATTCTCGAGTCAAAATTCAATGTTCCTTAGTAAAACCTTATTGAAGGTGCTATGGGATAATCAAGACAACTTCATTAGTGAAAACATCTTTGAGGTACCAATAGCTGAGCATAAAAGTTCTTCACTACTTGATGAAGGCATTATCAAAGATAAAATCAATATACCTTCCAATATACAACCTAATAAAATGGTAGCTGCTCTCAAGCCTAAATAATAGAAAAAATTGATGGTCCTGTTGAGAGCATATTCAAAAGTCTTCAGCCCCACCACATCCAAAGTTATGTCAAATCTAGAATCAACAGTATTATGTGTGCCTGAAAATCCTAATTTTCCTTTATTTTCCACCCATTATCATCAACCATTCCATTTCATAATCAAACCTATCATCCAAAATTTATCCACATTTACCATACCTAATCGTACTTTTTTTTGTAGAGGCTACAAAGATATCTTGTCTCAACGCTTGAAGGAAATAAAATCAATGACCAATAAAGATCACAACCAATTCTTGATAAAACATATATTTATAAGTGGTGTGGGCTAGTAATTTATATGATTTATTATTCTGGTTATGTCACAAGTTAATCAGGATGTGCATCTCCACATCAACAGGAATAATAGAATCATTTACCATACTCATGTCAAAAACTTGTACCATACCATTTTTATTTGCCATATCTTGGCCATTTTCATAGCCCTTGCCATTTTATTTTTTTTCATTCCTCTTGCCATTATTTCATACCCTACCTTTTTCTTTTCCTTATCACTTGGCGGTAACCCTATTACTATTTTATACATCTTCATACTATCATCATCCTAAACAATGCCTTACTATATTATCAACATTCTTATTTGTACTATACCATATTACCACTCTATCATTTGATCACTTTTCGATTCTATCCTTCCATTCTAAAATACATTTTATATTCAACAACATGTTTTAACCCTACCTACCTAGCCTATTTGACCTTGGTTCATCCATTGGTTTTGCTTTTAGAATGAAGCGTCATATCAATTTTAGTAGTTATTTCAAGTATTATATATAGAAGATATATTTTAGAGTAGTTTGGCAAGAGTTTTCAAAGTTTTATCATTCATTTATTATTCCATTCTATACCATGATTTATTTATGTGCGCCTAATTATAAATGCCTATGGGAAAATCAATATCTCACTAGTCTTCTTGCTAATTACAACCACCTATGGGAAAATTAGTATCATATATATATAGATATATATATATATATATATATATATGTATGTATGTATGTATGTATGTATGTATGTATGTATGTATGTATGTATGTATGTATGTATGTGTGTGTGTGTGTATATATATATGTATATATGTATATGTATATATATATATATATGTGTGTATATATATGTGTGTGTGTGTATGTATATATATATATACATATATACATATATATATATGTATATATGTATATATATATATATATATATGTATATATATATATATGTATATATATATACATATATATATATATATATATATGTACATATATATATATACATATATATATATGTATATGTATATATATATATATATGTATGTCATTGTTTCCTAGTTATAACTGCTTATGGGAAAACTAAGGGAAACACTTGATTATTGTGCCTTGGCATACCAATTTTCCATTCATATAGCATACTATGCCATTATGTCAATTGTGCCTATTTTATTTGAATTGGATTCTACACTTGTCAAATTCCTCCACTCTAACATGGAACTAATATGAATTAAAGCCATTTTGGGACTATGTGGGAAACACTCAAAACTTGTTGAGGTGAGCTTAATCCCCCCTTAGTCGCACTCTCACCATTTTGTGAATAATTTAAGTTTGAATTCTCTCACCATTTTGTAAACTTGGACCTTTTAGTGTCTCATCATTATCGATCAAGTTGAGATGTTCCAAAATTCCAAAAACTTGTAAAATCAATTTAGAAAATAACCAAAAACACTGACCACTTATTTGCCTTAAGGATTTTGGGAATCCTTACTAAGTCAAAAGATACTACTTGTCACTTAGTTTCCTCATCCTTTTTGGTCTTTTATCCCACAATCTGACCATTTTGGGATCTCATTCCCATATTATTATATAAAATACATCATGTTTTTCTTTTCATCATTTTATTCTATGTCATATCCTAGGAGAACTACATTTGGCTTGAAGTTTTGTTGTATATTACACCCATATTACTATGTAGGCAACATCCATTTACCTAGTGCATATGGAGACAAATCGGCCACCCGCTTCCTTTTCTTCTATTCACCCATATTGTTTGTTTGTTAGGTTATCACCTATTGTCTAGGGTTAATGTTCATCATCTTGTTTGTGTCATGTTGTTTATATTAACATTATGACTAACCATTGTTTTTGTTTTTTTTTGTCTTTGTTTGGTTTGTTTTATTGGTGTTTTATTTATTTGCTTGTGTGTGTGCCTATTTTTTTCCTTCCAGTATTATGCCTTGATTCAGTCTATGTGCATTCATCAAGTGATTTCTTGTGCATTATTCTTGAATCCATCCATATTCATACATCTACATTATCATCATTGTTTTTATCATTGGTGCATTGTTTTCCTTTGAGTATTGGATCAAGAGTCAGTCCTTATGCATATTTCTACTTTTTGGTGCAAGTTTCATGCACACAAAAAATAATGAGGTAGCTTCTAACATTTTAGGATCTTAGTGGAGAAGAACTCCACTCTAGGGCATTATTTTTAAGTATGCAGTCTAAACAACCTATTGATGACATAGTTGGTAGGGAATGCAAGTTGTTGACAAGGTTTTTTGGATGAATGTATGGTCTCTAAAGGGTAGTGAGTTCCTACATGAGTTGTATGGATGGTTAATTACTAATATAAAGTGGGTAGGTCTCAAAACAAACTCAAAAAATAGGGAAGGGTAAGGAAAAAATGAGATTATGGTTTCTAGGAATCACTTCCCTAGCTAGTTTCTAAATGGACAAACACTTTTAAAACCTATGCCAATTACTAACATTAATTATACACATATAATCAGACATGATTAAGACATCTAAGGAGATATCAATGTAGGAAACTCATAGGCCTTAGTCAAAGGTTGTTCCTTTTAGAGTAGCTATTGCACACTCTTACTCAAGATATTATGACTCGAGCTAGTGAGGTATCTAAGGTAACTTTGAAAACACACATAATACTACATTAAATAAATCACTAATATACATTCAAAATTATGAATCAATCTACTTAATTTTCCTAATCAAAATAATTTACCAATCTTTCAATACTTGTTACACATCTAGGATTAGTACATCAATCAAGATAATTAAGAACCCATTCACATATTTTGCACACTAAGGATTATTGAACCATACAGAAAAAAGAAGATAAGCCTAATTACAAAAAAATAAGAGAGATAATACACAAACACATTCATTGAAAATCAAAATTTATGTTTATCCTATGTATTAAAAATTTTCTAACCCTCCTGACTAATGGATTACAATTATTTAAATAGTGTTGGGGAAGGGGTTACCTCATCCTCCAAGTTCATGAAAATTTATTTACATGTGATTTCTATAACGTAAGTTCTAACTGTGGTCAAAACTATATAAGAGTAAACTCATAATTATCAATTAGCCATAATTTGACCTTTTCAAACCCATGTAATGTGTGTATGTGTACAAAATACAAAAGGCAACCTTTTACAATGATAGCTCAAAATTCAAGGAAATTATAAATAAATACACCATTACAAAATTGTTTTGTACATGCACAAAATCTTAGCCCCTTTAAGTTTACATAATCTAAATAGTTGCATGCACTTTGGTTGGTGTAGTGGTTGGGGTAGTAGTAGCTATAACTTTAGATGTTGATGCAATACTTGATGTATCAATTTGAGATTAATTCTTCTTTGCCTCATTCTCCTTGTAACACTTATTTACTACATCATGTTATTATCATATGATGTTCAAGTTAAGCAAAGAGGGTCAGTGAATCCTATTGACTTGGCCAAAGAGGTTATCATGTTTGGCCTTAGTTGTTTGGAAATTATTCTTAAAAATCTCCTCCTCTTTGACCTTCTTTCTAGCTGCACTTAATTCAAATTCTATTTCTTCCAATGTCAAACCTTGTAGACTCTACTTGAAGTTATATGTTGCCTCCTATGTGAACTTGTCAAAATTAATGCTACTAATCAACTTACCTATAGTGTCTTTCACATTTGATAACTTAAAATCTTTCAAAATCTAGAGAATTTGTGCCTCTTGTACCTAATTCTTAAGGATTAAATCCCCAACAAATTGTAACCACTTCCAATATTCTTCTTACCTAATGACAATTAAATTGAGAGCATTAGATGCCTCAAGTGGTGTCATAAGGTCTATATGACTATACATTTTATTTCCCATGTAGTAAAATATCATCTTTAGCTTGCTACTATCATCTCTCAAAGAATTAAACAATTAATTAGTCCTATTGATATGAGGGGCCAATTTGGCCTTCATGAAATCCAATGATTCTAATGAGAAAAAACAACTAGAGGTTACTTCTTAAACCTCTACCTATGTACATGTAGGGATATGCATATCTTTGTTTTCTCCCTTAATTATTCTACCTCATCATATATCTCTTTCCAAGCCATCTTGGTGCCTTCATGGATGGAAACCATATCATCCTTGTGTGCTTGAGCTAGGTCTAAAAATTTATCAACATATGAAGACTGTCATGGCTGCCTATTCTACCTCTTAGTGAAGGAGAATACTTCCTATATTTCCTCAAAGATTATCTCCATACCTTTTTCATCCTCCAACATCCTCTTCTTTACCCTCTATATTTTGTTGGATGGTGGGTTTAATAGAGTGGAGATAAAAGGGAGCTCAGTGGTCTTAAAGCTAGGTATTTAGTAAGCCTTGCTTCTCAAGTCCATAGCCCAAGGAGGAATGTCTAATTGCAATGCATTTGAGGTTATTACTACAACTTCTTCCTTATCCTGCTCAACTATTGGCTTTTTATTTTGATCTTTGACAAGGATGTCAGGTAGGGAAGGATAAATGATCTTAGATTAGTCCACTCCTCCAAACTAAGGGAGTGGATAGAATATGACCAATTGGGGCTTGTCCTTCCTTTTTCTACTAGATATTTATATAATAGTATTCTACACCTTTATATATATATATATATATATATATATATATATATATATATATATATATATATATATATATATATATATATATATAAATATATATCTTATTCTTCTTCATGGCTCTAGTGGTGGAGGTGCCAGTGGGGACAAAGGAGGCAGCCATGGTGAATGGAATAGAAGTGGACAATAGGCTAATAGAGGTGGTGGTAACATATTTCTCAAATTTTGGGGTGAGAAAGGGGAATTAGATAAATGTGGTTGGGGAAAAAGGGTCAATGGAGGTGGAAGTAGAAACTTCCACCTTTTGAGACCTCAACATAGAAGAAATAAAAACACAGCCAAATACTGGAACAATATATAAAGGAACTGTCATAAAAGATTGGGTACCAAAGAGATTTTATGATGTTGGTTCTAATTCAAGGCTCAAGGCCTTAGCCATTTATATATCTACATTAGATTCCTCTTAAAAATCCCCAATTTCAACAACCTCTCCCTCGACATGTTCTGAGTATTATGGTGTAAGAGGCAAGCCTTGAGATAACTCTACTATGGGAATCCCTGTATGGGTCCTAGGCTTCCTTGAATATACAAAAGGAATATTTAGATGTGCAGGGGAGTCTTGTTGGTTTGATGAAATTACCTCTTATGTTGCTATCCTCACAAACATAACAATTTGGGCTTGGGGAATAATAGTAGTTACCTGAGTTGTGCTCGTAGCTAGCCCCTTTTGTGTTTAATCCCCCTCATCAGAGTCTAAATTGATGAAATATCCTACCAATGCTCTCCTAAGGTTAGGCTCAGCTACCTTGGGTTCCTTTTTCACATTATTAAGCTTCACTTTCAAATGGAATCCTTGAGATGAGGAACTAACCTACTCCTTGAATTTCTCTTCAAACTATCCTCTCCAAAATTTTGAATGCTCTTGCCATTTTTAAAGGGCCTTCTTATTGTCTAGTTCTCTTGTATAAAGT
Source organism: Torreya grandis (assembly GCA_037957365.1). Lineage (NCBI taxonomy): Eukaryota > Viridiplantae > Streptophyta > Pinopsida > Cupressales > Taxaceae > Torreya > Torreya grandis. The sequence goes on from JARHVA010004482.1 coordinate 1,001,894, forward strand.
AAAGGTTCATCTTGTATCATCCTTAAATGATCCTCTTTTAATCCTATAAACCTAGCCCTTTCCAACACTTCATCATCATCTTTTACATTGAAAAACAAAAAGTCATACACATAAGGGACATGGTTATAGGGGATATTAAGTCCTTGTAGGTGTTTATGAATAAAAACATGTAGATCTTAGTCCCTATTAAGAAGTGTTTAGAAATTATATCTCTTCCTCTTACTACCCACTTCTCTAAAATGCTTCCTCATGGTGTATACCATTCTGCCGATGACTACATAGTGGCCAAAGTATGAACTTTTTTTCACTTTTTTGGATAAATATTATTCAATGCTCCACCATAGTTGAAAGGTGATATATTGTTATGAAAACTTGTCTATAACATATTTTTGGATACATAGGGGGTTTACTTTGTTTACCCAGATCATTATAACTATGAAATTTAGATATAAGAAGTAATCCCCTCTTTTAGCTAGTGTTTTCACAATATTATCTACAATCTAAGGCATGGGCAAGGCATGGATGGCTTACCAAACCTAGGGGTATACATCTTCTTCTATCTTCATCATGTTATTTATTTAGTAATACACATGCATAAAATATAAGTGGTCACAAATTCTATTCTTGATACAATCCATGGCTTGACTCCACAATTCACTAAGGACTTTGTAGTAGGTTCTCATCATAGTGTCTAATAAATAAGACATCATATAAAAATGGCACATAGGCATGGGGAACTTGTGCTTATGGATTATTTATTCCCTAAATCAAAAAATAATTATTTATCCCAATTTGAATTGAGCATCAATGTTTAGCAACATGTGCAGTAATGACACCTAATCTAGATTAGCAAAATGAATGCTCAACATACCATAAATTTTGTTTAATAGAGCCATGCTAATGCATACTCCCATCCTAAATTTTTCTATGGGAACATTCCCATTTGGATTATTTCCTTTGAAAGGGATGGTCTATATAGGGAGCAACCATGAATACAACACCTTCTCAATTCTATTTTCTTCATTCCACAACACCACCCTATGCTTGTCAATGTATGCATCAAGTGTGTTTAGAAATAAGTCTCTTTGGAATTCAACTCCTAAAATATATGTGACAACTATTTTATTTCTAACATTATTAAGGAATTCATCCTATGTTATCTTTCTTGAGAAGAACAAATCTTGTATAAGGTTGATGCATGGCATTAAATCCAACTTGGTAGCCACAACGTGCAATATTTATCTTTCTAGGGCAAGTAAGTCCTTGATAAACACTCACTCAAAGATCATCATATTGTCTATGTCTAGTGAGAATATATCTATATAATTGATAACATCCCAAACCTCTGAATAATTTATGTATTGATTATTGAAAATGGTAGTGTCAAAGACTATATCAATAAATTCTATGGAATCCTTGATTGAGTAGGGGGATGGTGGATTTTCTCCTTAGAATGTCTTGGATGAAGATGCCATCATTTTTACTTGTAATATCCTTCTTCATGCTATGCTTTGTCTGATAAATTCATGCTCCCAATCTAGTCATTGATTCTTTACATAGTTCTCATGAGATAGTAGCTAGGGTTCTTTCATGACATAGAAGAGCAATAAAATTTGAATGAAAGTTTATTTGAAAGAAATGATGGCTCCAATGGTTTTGTATCACATATATAATATTTTGCATTGAATACTAGTTCATGCGATATAAACTCCCAATGTTCACTTCTTTTATATTCCTGTATAATTCAATTGTTGTTAGTTAGTATTGGTAGGGGAATTTAGCATAACCTATTAAAAAAAAAAAAAAAATTAGTTAAGTATAACAAGTCCTTGTATTGTTCTTAGCAATCAGGTATTCATGTTTAATGTTGTGGGTTGGTATTTATAAAAGACCCACAAAAAAATCCCAAAGACCTATTTCTATTGGACAAAATGTCCATGACACTAGTTCTGAAGACCTATTTTCGTCAGACAAAATGTCCATGATAAAAATCTGATAAAAATGAGTCATTTCAGGGAAATTATTTTAGACAAAATGTCTGACACAACTTCTTTGAGGTCCAAATTTGTGTGGAACAAAATTTCTAAAGACCAAAGTTTGAATGAAGAGAAGTACCAAAAATGTAAACCCCAAAGAGTTACCAGATAAAATATCAAAACATAGAACTTGAAAACCAAACCTATCAGACAAAATGTCTAAACAAAATGCTCAAACAAAAAAGTTTGATGAGTGAAATCCTCGAATAAATTCCTTCAAACTGCCTAAGTCCTAAAAAATTTCATATTCAAAACTCCCAAAAGGCATTACTGAAGTTATCCATAAAATAGCACATGAATACCATGTCCATTTCTCAAAGTATGAAGATTAATAATCAATCATCCCTAGTGTTTTCACAATCATATAAAAGAGAGGCTCAATAATTAAGGCCCAAATCTTGAAAAATGTGGGTTCCCATTTCTCTTTAGAAAAAAGGGGGTGTTGGATATAACAAATGACAAATCACAAGGGGAATACTCCTGAGTATTCAAAAATCCAAAACTTTGTTTAGTAATCCTTAGATCAATTGTGGAGTGTGTCACCAAAAGAATACTTAAATCAAAAACATGAAATAGACTCCCAAGTTGATTCACACAACATACTTGCCTTCCAATTCCTTAGATCTATGTGTGTTAAAATGTAGTTCATTTAGCCTTTACTGAAATGAGTTTTTCAAAGGCTTGATGAAGCTGTAGGTTTCATTCCAATATCTATTAAATCTCATTAATTCAATGGAAGCTCTAACATTTCTCTACTACCAAACATGAATCCATAGCCTTGATAGAGATACCTTAGGCTCCTTTTATTCTCTTTCCATTATTTTATTTTAACCATAATGCATGGTACATTGACCTTATTCAATCATGTGAACCTTTTGACTTTATTTATATTTATTTCACTCTTTTGAACTCATTGGTTATTTTATACAATTGTTTTTCTTTTGTTCTTTAAAGAAAATAGAAGAGCTAGAACCCTAGTGTTTTGGTATAATTATAAAATAAATCACTACTAAAATGTCCCTACCAGCCACATCTATACCCAAAATTATCACTTATAATAGGTATTTAATATGATAAGTGTACTTGATCTAATAAAATAAAAAAAACTTCATAAATTTGTATGAAGTACTCTGATAGCAACTTTCACATACCTAGTGAAAGTATTCAATTGTGATACCATCCAAAATAACCCATGATTACCTACCTTCATCCTGAGGAATCAAAACATAAAAATATATCCAATTTATGGACAAGTCCAAAATTATTTATTCCATTTTTAATTCTCCCATTGTCTAAAAGTATATTAGATAATAAGCTCAATTGGTCTAGTTTTCAGCTTGGTTACATTAGAACAAACAAAATTCAGATTGTCATAGAAAATAACAAAAATAACTAGTCTAGAAAGCATTGAGCCCTAGTAAGAAAACAAGAAAATAATCTAAGAAAATAAGGAATATATTTTAGAAAAACATGAAATATAATCTAAGAAAGTAGAAAATCTAATCTAATCCTACATCTACATTTACCATTCTTCTTTATCAATTTGGGGTACCTTCAAATGGTACAACCATGAAGTAATGTTTCAAAAATTGCCCATTGATTAGATAGGTAATTTCATTTCCCTATAGGTCCTTCAGATGAAATACATTATTTCCCATGATCTCTAAAATATGATATGGTCCAATCCATAATGTGGAAAACTTATCATGTTATCATTTCTTCTCATGGGCTTTATCCTAATGTAGTACTAGATCTAAAATCCTGAATGCTTTGACCTTTGCTCTCTTATCAAACCATCTCTTGACCACATCCTAGTGTTTTTTGAATGTATGTAGGGCTTCATTCATTGAATATTCCATTTATATTATTTATAATAATTAATTATGTGTGGTCATTTGGCTCCATGTAATCTTGCATGAACTGATAAGTAAGTAGTTTCAACATGATAGAGAAAATTGGCCTACATCCATATACCAATAAGTACGGTGAAGATTTAAGGGCTTGTTTATACCTAATTTGATCTACCCAAAGGGCATACTTTAATATAGTGTACAAGTCCCTAGGCTTGTACCCTACCAATTTCTTAATTACATCTATCAAGTTCTTGATTATTGATTCTAACAGTCCATTTCCCTAGGGGTAATGGTTAGAGGTTGACTTGATAATAATCTAGTTGTTATGTTCCGACTTAGTAAATTATATTGATATAAAAGTTGGTCCATTATCACATACCAAAGAAATAGGCATGCCAAATCAGGTTGTTATGTGTTCCTCCAAGAAGTGAATCACATCTTTTGCTTTATAATTCTTCATGTCTATGGCTTCGATCCATCTAGTGTATGAGTATTTAGAATTAAGCACAAATTTATGTCCCACCAAGAAATTTGGGTTGATGACACCAATGAATTCTAAACCTCATTGGGCAAATGGTTTTCCTTCAAAAATTAGTTGTAAGGACATTATTATGTGTACTTCTCTTTTGGCTAGAGATTGGCATTCATGGCATGTTCTAATGTGAGCATGAGCATCTTTAAAAACTACTGGCCAGTAATAACCCATTATTAAGATCTTATGGGCTGTGGTATTCCCAAAAGGATGACCACTACCTATTTTTATGCAAGTTTTCTCAAATTTATTTATCTTCTTCTACAGATACACACCTAAGATAAATGTCTTCATAGTTTCTTCTATAGAGGGGTCCCTTCTTGATCATGAAATGGGTAGTTCTGAGCCTCAAATATCTTCTCTACTCTTTCTTGAGATTTGGGGGACAAGTGCCTATAATCAAAGACTATATGATATCAATATACCATTCCCCTTTTGATACTTGAGCTTCACATACTTCTTCAATGGTGACACATGGATCTAGTTTAGTCATGAGATGAATGATGCCTTGACCTCGAATGATTTTTGTAGGCTTGATTTATATATCAAATTATTGTAGCTTTGCCATGCATTTACCTAGACATTCGCCTAATTCATTTTACTATAGGGTGAGTTTGACATCAGGATCAAGCATGATGGCAATGATTTTATTCCTCAAGATGTAATGTCATCATTTCTTTACTACTTTGATAAGGGCAAAAATTTATATGCCAATAATAAAATACCTATGTTCTACATTCATAAGATATGTGCTCATGAATGAAATTGGATGCTCAGTCTCATCATATTTTGTGTTATGATAGTAAAAATTGTATGTTTTGAAGTGAATGAGTATAGGTAGAAATATTTTATGAAATCTAGACTGATTAATACTAGAGCCTATAATATTTCATCTTTTATATCCTACAAGGACTTTTGGGCTTCAACAGTCCATTCTATTTTATCATCCTTTTTAAACATAACATTCAGGGGTCTAACAATCTCTATAAATCCTAAGATGAACTTCCTTATGAAGTTAATATTTTTTAAGAATGATTTGAGCTCCTTCTTACTATTTGGTAGTGTAATCCTTGAAATCCCTTAAATCTTATCTAGATCAATGGTGATCCCATCTTTCATGATGATGTGTCCTAAGAGCTTACCCTCAGTAACTCTAAATATGCTCTTATTTGTGTTTAATGAAACACCAAACCTTATACATCTCTCACATATGGACTAGAGGTGGCTTATATGATCATTCTTGTTCTTTGAAAACACTATAAGATCATCCATGAAAATGATTATGCATTTTCTTATCAGTCCTTTAAATGCATGATCCATGGCACACTAAAAACTATCCCTTGCATTTATTAGGCCAAATGGCATCCTCTTATATGCATAAGTACCCTACTTCATAGTAGACACAGTCTTCATTCTATCTTTATATTGCACCATTACTTGGTTATATCCTAAAAATCCATCTGAGAAGGACATCATTTTAGAAACACTTACTATTTGTATCACCTCATCCAAAGAAGGGAGGGGATAATTGTCCTTTCTTAGAAGCCTTATTTAGGTTCCTAAAATCTACACATATTCTAATCTCATCATTATTCTTTTTGATGGGGACCAAATTGGCCACCCAAGTAGAATGTAGGATCGGGAAGATGATTTTTAAACTTAATAGCTTCTCTACTTCTCTCTAAATGAGAGGCTCTAGAATAGTATTGATTGATCTTTCCTCTATCTAAATGGTTTGTGATCTAGCTTGAGGGGAATCATATGAGTAATGACATGAGGGTTATAGACTTTCAAATCTTTGTATGTCCAAGCAATGACATATTTTTAGTGAATCATCAAATATTTTACTCACTATCTCTCTTTTGGGGTGCAGATGAGACCAATATTAATATATCATGGGCTATGTTCATCTCCTAGATTTTATATTTTAAAGTTTGATTCATTGATCTTTGGCTGCCTGAGCTACTGATCTTGAGGGTCTATGTCAAAGAACCTTTCCAAAGAGACCAACCTTATTGGGATATGATTTTTTTGAGTTGGAGAATACCTTACCTACATGATTCTTCTTGACAGAGGTGATTAATGTCCTTGTCATCAATGATTTGGGACTCAAATTCCCCTAAATTGGTTAGAAACTAAATAATTTTTTGGTCATCATAAAAAACTTGGAAATTTTCCATGTTATTAGGAACAAAGGGACAAGGCACCAATTCAATGGATAACCTTTTTACCGTAGATTATTGAAGGAGCTCCAAATTAGTAGCAACAACTAGTGAATCAGTAGCCTAATTTTGTTCACTAGGAATGGACATTATGTTAAATGCTTCAAATCTTTCAATCAGGTCCCATGATCTATGTTTGTACCTTTTCAAATAAGATAAATTACACTTATATTTGTTTTTGACTTGGTTATCCACCATCTCTAACTTACTAGATACTAGTATTTGATTTACACTATTATTGCGTGTGAATTATAATCCTAGAATTAAAGTCATACTCAACCCTATTAATAGTACATAAAAACTACAATCTATATGTTTTTAGGAATTTCTTACCCTATGGATCAATCATCTTGATCCCTATGCCTGACCTTTGCTTAGATATAACACCATCAAAGTGCAAAGTCCACATCTAATTAGAACCTTCATATTCTAGCTTTTGTACTTGATTATGCATAAAAAAAGGTATAAATACTGATACTAGGGGATTCATACTTCACATATTCTTTCTTGACATTATATTTCATGATGGGATATTTCATTCTTGAATCTCTATCAATTCTGATTTGATTTGTAACTCCTCTCCATGGTATCTAGATATGAGAGAAATCTATAGAAAGATATCCATTGAGTGTTTTGGAATAGTCTCTACTTAGCAGTAGTTTTTAGCCTTTAGGTATGTCAATCACCAAGATATAAATGGTCATCTAAATATATGGTTTAGAGGATACTTGGATATGCATGTCCCTCAATTCACCAACTATAGGCACTACTATTTTGTTTGATTGTGAAATTATCCTCTTTTGATGGCTTAGAATCAAACCAAGATTTTGACAAATGGAAGTAGGCATGATAGTTGCAAAAGCTCCAAAATTAACTAAACAATTATGAATATTCTTTAAAAATTCCCTAATAGTCAGTAAGAATGGTGAAACTTCTAGCTTTCTCTTATAGATAACATTAGTGTTAGATGCTTTGAATTCATCTATAGATGCATTCACTTTCTCCATAGGTGTCTTCTTAGTAATAGACCTATACAATAACTCTTTTTGTTCATTAATCTAAGATAACTCATGAAGAGTTATATTTTCTTTGAACTTATTCATGTCTTTGATAATTTTGTATCCTCCCTTGCCAGGTTACTCCTTAGGCTGGTCACTCCCTCTTGGAAGAGGTGGATTGTTGTTAGCTTTAGGATTAGGTGGAATTGTAGGAGTATTTGGAAGAGTTTACATTATGAGTGGTTTATTATTCCTTATATTGTATCCAGATTTCTAGAATTACTAGAAAGTGTGAACTTCATCTATGTTGTCATTCAACTCATTGTCATCTTCTCTTAGAAAGGAAAAATCATGAGTTTCAAATAACATGGCAGTGTTGGAAGGGCCAGGGTCTAGATGATGTTCAGTTGGATTATGGATTTGGTCTTGCCTAACCACCTCTTTTTCAAATATTTTGAATGCTACACAAAATTCAATACATTCAAACTCACCATGATTGGAAGTATTATGAATTCTACATGAATTGGGAAGATTAGTTTCTACCATGTTGATCTCTAGAAGCTTCTTGGGTTACTCTATATTATTTTTAGCCCTTTTGAATGAATGATTATATCTCTAAAATCTAGTGTTCTGATTACTAGTTGGGCCAGTATTGCCCATCCTATTTTGTATATTTAAGAAGTCATTGCTCAACTTTTGAACCATCATGTGAATAGAATCTATTTTTGCCTTTGTAGAGTTAGTACCTAATAAAATGGAAATATGAAGTGTAACTAGTTGTTGATTTGACTAGAAATCATTGATCGATGCATGACTATTTAAGAAGATGTATTTCATCTATGGTGTCTTCATTAATGGAGGTAGTGTGTAGAGATAGTTTTTATTAGATGCTATAAATTTTTGCTTTACATGTGGTATCAAGTTCAATGTTAGGAAGTTTTTGTTGATATTAGGTATGTCATGCATTTGGGGATTGAGCTTTATATCTATGTTGATGGATTATTTGTATGTTAATGCCAAATTATTGGCCATAACTTCCATTCTTCAAAACGTGACAATGATTGGGTTGAGAGAGTTCTTATACATCTCTAATGTTAATGCAACATCTGGTTTATACCTTGGGGTTAACTAGTTGTACATATTTTGAAACCACACATTGAAATCCTAAATAGGCTCATTAGGCTCTATCGTCATGTTGGTAAAGTGATGGTATACCAAACTAGGGTTGGTGACCTATCTAAATTTTGAATGAAAATCAACTTGACATCCATCCCAAGAAGTGATGGAGTTATCAATTAGATTTAAATACCAATCATAGGTAGCATCCATTAATGTAAAATGGAACAATCTACATGCAACATCTTCATCAATAACATTAATTAATATCAATTAGATTTGATATTTTCTTCTACTATCCTTGCTTTTGAAGGAGAAAAGGATGGCCGATACTTCTTAGGATTCCTAAGTAGATCATGCACGTATCTTGGGATGGAAATATTAGATCCAACTAACTAAGATAGTTGAGCCATTAGATAATTAATAGGTAAAGGGTTACTTATAGGTAAAGGGTTCCCAATAGGAGGAGGTGGATTATTATGAACTAGGGCTGTTGGCACAGTTCTAGGTCTCTTATGATTTTTTAGGGGTGAGACTAGAAAACCAACCTAGAAATTAGATTTGGTCACTTTCATGGATGACTTCAATGCAAATCTAGACAAAGAATAACTATTATTATAAGAGGTTAGGCCTTCCTTCTAGCACCAGTGAAATTGTTGATGTGGATTTCATGAAAACCATAGATAACGAGGTATCATATAACATTTTAGAGTCTAAATTGAGAAGAACTCCACTCTAAGGCATGAGTTATAGGTATGTGGTTTGAATAACTTGTTAATGGAATAACTAGTAGGGCATACAAGTTATTGACAAGGTTTTTTAGATGGAGGTATGGTCTATGAAGGGTAGCGAATTCTTACATGAGTTGGATGGATGTCTATTTGCTAATCTAAAGTGGGTAGATCTCAAAAAAAATCAAAAAGGAGGGAAGGGTAAGGAAGAAAAGGAGACTCTATGGTTTTTAGGAATCACTTCCCTGGCTAGTTTCTAAATGGACAAGCACTTTCAAAACCTATGTCTATTGCTAGCAGTAATTTCACACACATAATCAGACACATGAGACATTTAAGGAGATATCAATGTAGGAAAATCAAATGCCTTAGTCAAACGTTACTCTTTTTAGATCAGTTATTTCACACTCTTACATAGGAGAATATGACTCAGGCTAGTGAGGTATTTGAGGCAGCTTTAAAAACACATAGAAAAATACATCAAATAAATCACTCATACACATTCTAAATTATGAATTAATTGACTTAATTGTCTTAATCAATGTAATTTACCAATCTTTCAACATCTATTGCACATCTAGGATTAGCACATCAATTAAGATAATTAAGAACCCATTCACAGCTTTTACACACTAAGAATTATTGAATCATATGATCAAAAGAAGATAAGGCTAATTACATATAAATTAGAGAGAGAATACACAAGCACATTAACTAATAATAAAAATTGATGATGCTCCCATATATTGAAATTTTTTTGACCCTCCTAAATAGTAGATTACAATTGTTTAAATAAGCTTGGGAAAGGGTCACCTCAGCCTCCAAGTTGATGCAAAGTCATTTGCATGTAATATTCAGAATATAATTTCTAACTATGGTCAAAACTATATAAGAGTAAACTCATAATTATCAATTATCCATAAGTTAAACTTTTCAAAACCATGCAATGTGTGCATGTGTACACAATACAAAAGGTAACCTTTTACAATGATATCTCAAAATTCAAGGAAATTATAAATAAATATACCATTAAAAAATTATACATGCACAAAATCTTATCCCCTTTAAGGCTACGTCATTTGAATATATCCATGCACTTTGGTTGGTTTAGTGGTTGGGGTGATAGAAGTTAAAACTATAAATGTCAACATAGTATTTGAAGTAGCAATTTGAGATTGCTTCTTCTTTGCCTCATTCTCCCTCTAACACTTATCTGCTACATCATGTTGCTATCATATAATTTTCAAGTTAAGCAAAGAGGGTTGGTAGATCCTAGTGACATGGCCAAGGAGTTTAACATTTTTGGCCTTAATCATTTGGAAACTATTCTTAAAAGTCTCCACCTCCATGACCTTATTTCTAGTTGTGCTTAATTCAATTTGTATTTCTTCCAATGTCAAACCTTGTAGACTCTAATTGAAGCTATTTATTGCCTTCTGTATGAACTTGTCAAAATTGATCCTACTAATAAATTTACATGTAGTTTCTTTCACCTTTGATATCCTCAAATATTTTAAAATCTAGAGAATTTGGGCCTCATGTGCTTGATATTTAGGGATTAAAGCCCCAACTGATTGTAAGCACTTTTGAGCTTCTTCTTGCATAATAACAACCAAATTGAGAGAATTAGATGTCTCAATTGGTATCATAAGGTCTAGATGACTATACATTTTATTACCCATGTAGGCAATTAACATATTCAACTTGCTACTATCATCTCTCAAAAAATTAGACAATTGATTAATCTTATTGATATGAGGGACCAATTTGGTCTTCATGAAATCTAATGCTTCCAATGAGTTATAACTTTTATAGGATGCTTCCTGAACCTTTGCTTCTATGCCTATAGAGATATGCATAGTATTTTCTTTCTCCCTCAATTTTTCTACCTTGGCTTCTATCTCTTATTGATCCATCTCGGTGCCTTCATGGATGGCAAACATAGCATCCTTGTGTGCTTGATCTAGGTCTATAAAATTATAAACATATGGAGACTATCTTGGCTAACTATTCTACCTCTTAGTGAGGAAGAATACTTCCTATCTTTCCTCAAAGATTATTTCCTTACCTTTGTCATCCTCCAACTTTATCATCTTTACCCTCTATATGTTACCAGATGGTGGGTCTAATAGAGTGGAGATGGAAGGGATCTTAGTGATATTAAAGCTAGGTAGAGGCCTTACTTATTAGGTCCATAGCCCAGGGAAGAATGTCTAATTATGATGCATTTAAGGTTGTGACTAAAACCTCTTCCTAAGCCTCTTCAACTACTAGTTATTTCTTTTGAGATTTGACAAAGATGTCAGGTAGGGAAGTCCAAATGATCTTAGACTAGTCCACTCCTCCAAACTAAGGGAGTGGATGGACTATGAACAATTGGGGCTTGGCTTTCCTTCCTTTGTTAGAGCTTGTCACAATAATTTATTCTATGGTGGTGGTCAAATACATGGGGAGGGTGATCTAATTAGACTAAATATGAAATTATGGAGTGGCCATGGTAGTCTACACTTTTATATATATCTTATTCTTCTTCATGGCTCTAATGGTGGAGGTGCTAGTGGGTGTAGAGGAGGTAGCCATGGTGAATGGAATGGAAGTGGCCATTAGGCTAATGGAGGTGATGGAAGCATCCTTCTCAAAATTTAGGGTGAGAAGGGGGAATTGGATAAATGTGGTTGGGGCAAAGGGGTGAATGGAGATGGAAGTATAGATTTCTACCTTTAGAGACCTCAACATAGAAGAAATAGGAACACAACCAAATACTGGAATACTATGTAAAGTAATAGTCATAAAAAATTAGGTACCTAAGAGATTTTGTGATGTTGGTTCTACTTCAAGGCTCAAGGCCTTAGACATTTCTAGCCTTTCATTAGAGTCCTCTTAAAAATCCTCAATTTCAACAACCTCTCCCTCTGCATGTTCTAAGTGTTATGGTACAGGAGGAAATCCTTGGGATAAATCTACTAAAGGATTCCATGTAGGGGTCCTAGGCTTCCTTGCATATACAAGAGGAATATTCATCTATGTAGGGGAGTCTTGTTGGGTTAATGCAACTGCCTCTTGTGTTTCTATCCTAATAGACATAACAATATGGGCTTGGGGAATAGTAGTAGTTACCTAAGTTATGTTCACAACTAGCCTTTTATGTGCTTGTTCCTCCTCATTAGAGTCTAAACTAATGGGATATCCCACCTGTGCTCCCCTGAGGTTGGGTTCAACTAGCTTAGGTTCTTTCTTCATAGTCTTAAGCTTTAATTTCAAAGGGAGTCTTTAAGACTAGGAACCAACCTACTCCTTGGATTGCTCCTCGAACTATCCTCTCTAAAAGTCCAAATGCTCCCACTATTTTTAAAGGGAATTCTTGTTATTTAGTTCCCTTGAAAAAATTTAAGGGTCATCCTGTATAATCCTTAAATTTTCTTATTTAATCCTACAATCTTGGCCCTTTCCAACATATCATCATCATCTTTTATGTTCAAAAATAAAAATTCATAGACATAAGGGATATTAAGTCCCTGTAGATGCTTCTAAATACAACCATGTGGATCTGAGTCCCTGAGTGGAAGAGTGGGGGAATGATAGATACTCTACATACCACCCACTTCTCTAAAATGCTTCTTCATGGTGTTTACCATTCTGTTGATGACTACATGGTGGCTGAAGTATTAACTTTTCTTCACTTTTCTGGAGAAATCTTTTTTAATGCTCTACCATAGTTAAAAGGTGATCTCTTATTTTTATAGCTTATCTAGAACATATCTTAGGAGACATAAGGGGTCTAATTTATTTCCCCATATCATTATAACTATCAAATTTGGATATAAGAAGAAATCCCCTCTTTTAGCTAATGTTTTCACAATATTCTCTCTAATTTGAGGCATGGGAAAGTTGTGGATGGATTTCCAAACCTAGGGGTATACATCCTCTACTATCTTCACCATATTCTTTATATAGGTATACACATGTATAAACTATAAGTGGTCAAAAATTCTATTCTTAATGTAATTCATAGCTGGACTCCATAATTCATCGAGGACTTTGTAGTAGGTTCTCATGACAACATATAATAAGTAAGACATCTTATAAAAATGGCCCATAGGCATGAAGTATTTATCATTATGGATTATTATTTCCATCAAGTGGACACAAATTATTTCTCCCAGTGTGAACTAATAATCACTTTTTAGCAACATGTTCAGCAACAGCAGCCAATCTAGACTGACAAAATGAATGGTTGGCATACCATAAAGTATGTTTAATAAAGCCATACCAATGTGTACTCCCATCCTAAATTTTTGTATGGTAACATTCCCCTTTGGCTTCATTCCTTTGAAATGGATGGTATATTCAAGGAAAAACCATGAAAATAATACCTTCTCAATTTTATTTTCTTCATTCTATAGCACCACCCTGTGCTTGTCACAGTATGCATCAGTTGTGTTTAAGGATAATGATCTTTGGATCTCATCTCCCAAAATTGATGCAATGATTATTTTATTCATATAATGATGAAGTAAGGCATAATTTGTTATCATACCCAAGAAAAATAGATCATGTAAGAGGTCGAGGCATGGCATCACCTCCATCTTAGCAGTCCTAAAGTATAGTCTTTATCTTTTCAAGGAAAATAAGTCTCTGATAAACACTCACTCAGAGAGCATGATATTGTCTATGTCCAGTAAGAATATGTCTATAGAATTAATAACATCCCATACCTATGAATAATTTGCATGTTAATTATTGAAAATGGTAGTGTCGAAGGATATATCAGTAAATTTTATGGAATCCTTGATTGAGTAGGGGGATGGTGGATTTTCTCCTTAAAATTGATTATATAAAGACATAATCACTATTTCTTGCAATATATTTATCTGTTCTATTTATTTTATGATTAATTCATTCTCCTAATCTAGTCATTTATTCTCTACACAATGCTCTTGAGATAGTAGCTAGGGATCTTTTGTGATGTAGAAGAGTAGTAGACCTTAAATGTAAGTTTTTTTTAAAGTAGTGAGGGCTCCAATGGATACATATTAAATATATAATATTTTTCATTGAAAACCATTTCATGCGGTATAAATTTCCAACATTTAGTTCTTTTATATTCCTATATAATTCAAATGTTGTTAGTTAGTAATGGAGGGGGAATTTAGCATATGCTATTAAGAAACATTTTATTTGGATAAGTATAGAAAGTCCTTGTATTGTTATTATAAATTGGGTATTTAGGTTTTATGTTGGGGACTGATATTTATAAAATACTTATAATAAAAATACTTAAGACCTATTTTTGTTAGATAAAATGTCCATGGCACTAGTTTTAAAGACCTATTTTCATCAGACAAAATGTCCATGACAAAAACTCTAATAAGAATGAATCATTTTAGAGAAATTATTTCAAAAAATGTTTGACACAAATTATCTAAGGGCCAAATTTGTGCAAAAAAAAATTTCAAAGACCAAAGTCTAAATGAAGAGAAGTTCTGAAAATGCAAACCCCAAAAATTCATGGGACAAAATACTAAAGCATGGAACCTAAAAACCCAACTTATCAAAAAAAATGTCTAAACAAAATACCAAAAAAAAGTCTAATGAGTTAAATCCCCAAATAAATTCTTCTGAACTACCTAAGTCCCAGAAATATGCATATTCAAAACTTTCAAAAGGCATTAGTGAAGTTAGTCCATAAAATAACACAAGAATACCATGTCCATTTCTCAAATTATGAAGATTAATAATCAATCATCCCTAGAATTTGCACAATCATATAGAAGAGAGGCTCAAAAATCAAGGCCCAAATCTTGAAAAAAGAGGGTTCCCATTTCTCCTCAGAAAAAAGGGGGGTATGGGATACAACATGACCAAGTCCTCATGATGCCTACCATCATGTGATAAATAAAAAACTAGATTTAGGAAGTCTACATGACAAATAAAATATTGATATCTCCTTGTAACTAACACTAACAACATTCCAAATCTAATCCAATTCATATCTCAAATAGAGTAATTAAAGAATTAAAAAAAATTCCTCCCTATTAGTTTAGATGAGCATCTCCCTATTAACAGGTTACCTAATTCATCTTTCTCCTCTATATCAATTTGACATCATCATATTTACCATCATCTTTCATATCATGTTTTCTATTATCAAGATACAATGCTTAACCTTCTTATGGGAAAATTAATGTATACCATCCCACTTGCATCTTTCATATCATGTTTGCCACTATTAGGATACAATACTTATAACTACTTATGGGTAAATCATTATATACCATCCCACTTTCATATTTCATATGATGTTTACCACTATTAGGATATAATTATTATAACCACCTATGGGTAAATCATTGTATACTGTCTTACTTTCATCTTTTACATCATATTTTTCACTATCGGAATATAATGCTTATAACTACCTATGGTCAAATCATTATTTACCATCCCACTTGCATCTTTCATATCATGTTTGTAACTATTAGGATATAATGCTTATAACCACTTATGGGTAAATCATTATATACCATCCCATTTACATCTTTCATATCATTTTTATCACTATTGGGGTACAATTCTTATAATTGCCTTTGGAAAAACCATTGTACACCATCCCATTTGCATTCTCAATGATTCTAAGTGTCTTTGAGAAAAACATTTTATTTTCATCAAATTGAGGGTTAATGATTATAATCACCTTTAGGAAAATCATTCATTTTCTTCTGCCTAACTAGGGCATGTTTTTATCCTACCTATATCAATGATTATAACTGTCTGTGGGAAAATCATCTTATTTGTTTATGCTAACTAGGGCAGCTCCATATGCCACTAATTATTAACCACCTTTGGGCAAATCATTTCATTCCACCACATCATTTTCATATGTTTGTTTTACTCATTTCCTTCTTTCAAGGGACCATTTTTTATCCCCTTTGCCAATCATTCCCTCAAGGGAGCACCCTATAGCTCATCCATTTTCATTTAAAGTCATAAGCATATAGGACCTTTTCAATATTTGAGAAGACATTATTGTGCCTATGGTTTGTAACATCTTTCCATACATGGGTAAACTGTAGACACCTAAAATTGGCCACCAATGGATCCATACCAAACTTTAGACTAATTCTTATCAACCTTTGCAAATCTATCCTAAGAATCACTAAACATCTCAAATTTGTCTTCATAACATGCAATTTTGCTCATAAATCAATTAAATGGGGTAAATTCACACATCAAATTAATTTAAATCTTGTAAAATTCTAAAAAGCCTAAATAAAATTAATTATCATGCAAAACCTAATAAAATACTTAATTTGAATTAACCTTAAGAAATTAAATGAATAAAATAAATTCAAAAATTAAAGAATAGCCTAGAATTCATAATTACCTTTTATGAATTATCAAAAATCCAAAAATATCTTGACATGCCTATTCATTTCTAATCATGATCATTTGACACCTTTTAACTCTATTAGGGTTAATTAACTCACTAAGGTTAGGTTTGAATCCATTCAAATCTCTAACTACACTCTAACACACCTTGGGTTGGGGTTAGTTGCTAAACCTATAAATATAAGAATTTACCTCTTCATTTGAAGGGCTTGGACATAGTAATGTTATAATGCTAGTTTTATGACAAGATTGGAAACAATAGAGTTATAATGCCAAAATTGTGAATCAAAAGCCAAGCCATCAAGCTATCAAGCTACATCAAGCAATCATGATCCAAAAAATTAGTGTTAAGGAGAGAAGGATATAGCTAAGCTTCATTGCCATAAAATTATAAAGCATAAGCTAAGCAAGCCAATGAAGAGATATTTTGGAGCATTCAAGAAATTGGTAAATAATTTGGTATACCTTAGGCACCCAACTCACCCCCCCTCACCCCCTCCTAATTTTTTTGACATAATAAACTAATATTTCTATCTACCTTAGTGATGACCTAGTCATAGATTTAAAACTACAATAAGGGACCCTATGTCAATTGGTATTATTTATGAATATGCATGATATTAATTAAATGATTTGATAATTATCTTATTTTTAGATTATTATTTTTATTATAGTGGCTTCTAAAGGAATTTTTGGACTAATGAATAAAATTAACATATTTATATGATCAAATAAATGCTTCAGTTTTAGCTACAGATGGATCGATAGTCAAATTATAGCATTTTGAAAATTAAGGTTTCAGTTTGAAAATAAATAGTATTGATTACCATCTTGGGATATGATTGATTGCCAAAGTGTTATAGATATTAATATGATTTAAATATCCAATTTATTTCAAATTTAAAAAATAATGATATTATTTAATTGCATATATTGTGGAGATATTTGGCTTTGTCAGCAATTGATAAATAAATTTTATTATAAAAAAATCATAAGATAAGCCAATGTGACAAATCATAAAGTTTATCTAGAACCTAAGACATGGTATTATAAACTTATTCTAAGTCATGATTTTGAAAACATTTCATACAGATAAAATTTTTGATTCAAAACATTCTTACCTAACATGATGGCTTAATAAAAGGGGTGATATTTATTTTTCAAATTTAAATGGGTGATTTTTATTTCGAAATCAAATGGAAATAAATTATGATATGATATTTATAAATTCATGTAGCAGATGATATTAGTATTAAATGACAAAATACATGCTTCAAGTTGTGAAATAAATGAATCAAAGGCATGTAAGTATAAGTAGTTAAGGCTCGGGTGATGGTGTACAAAAGAGTTAGTTTCATTTTTAAAGTCATTTGAGCAAGCTTGCAGTAGAAGCTATACTATACATGAGAAAATTAGAAAATTGAAGTCATTTTCAATGACAAGTACACTATATTTTGGAAAAGAATGGTTACATATCAGTTTATTTCAAGAAGATGACAAAAGAAAAATATGTTTGCATGAAAATAAGAATGTTGCTTTGAGTTTGCATGAGATTCTAATGGTGAATTCTTGCATTTTAAATCATTTGTTTTCAATTTTTTTTGCATGCATGGTTTAAAATACAAGAAAATTTAGAAATAATTGGTGATAAATATTTCTTAACATTAGTTTTGAAATATTTTTCAACATCAATTTTGAAAGATTCAGTTTATTTTTATGGGTTATAATATTGAATTGTGACAAGAATTTATTTTGGTATTGAGTTTTTGATATAGTGAATTCAATTGCATGTAATAAATTAATCCTCACAATAAGATGATGTTGCTTAGAATATGTCAAAATGTTTTTTTTTTTGTATTTATTTTCAAGTCATCGATTGGATTTTTCAAGTGAAATGAAATAGTTTTTCAGTATATGAAAAGTATAGATGAAGTTATTTCATTTTTGGTTTTGATATTATGGTTTGAATGAAGTGGCATGACTATTTAGAAATATGCAGTTACAATGGTTATAAATAGTTTTTATTTTTGAAATAATACTTGCAATTGATCTTGAAGTGGTCATCAGTTTGTTTCAAATGGATATGAAGATTTCAAATACAGTTTGAAAATTATGAATAAATATATTGAGCTATGGCAGAATATTTGAAATAAAATTATGAAGAATATAATTTTATTTAATTATTATAGTTTTTGGTTTGTTCATAATACTGATATGAGACATAGTTATAATTTAAAATGATATAAAATTAAATGAACATTGAAAATAATGAAGTTTAGTTGCAAAGTAATAATTGCTGATTTTTGTCACAGTTAAATGTGTACATTTTGATAGTGAATGGGAGATAAATAATGGGTTTATATTTTATTTTGAAAATTAGTTGCAATTCTTTTTGCTATAAAAAATCTATATTTGTGCACCTACAAAAATTTTCATGATGTTAAATTTGATGGGCAAATTACCATCATCACAAACCAAAAATTATGCAGTTTGATGGCCATTTGAACGTCAAATTTAAGCTAAATAAAAAATGCATTAAAATTGTTATTTTCAAAAAAGTGAAAGATTTTTTATGGATAGGCTTGGTTCATCTTTCACATGATTTAGTCAAAATATATTTAGTGTCAACGTATTACACTAAATAATTCATTTTCTCAAGCATGATATTACATAGAATAAAAGGAGTGATTTCAGTTTTGGGAGACTGATATAAATTGTTGGACTATATATATATATATATATATATATATATATATATATATATATATATATATATATATATATATATATATATATATATATGCTTAAGTTATATGGATTATATGCAAAATGAAATTAATGTATATAACAATTTCATTTAAATATGATTTTATCATATTATTTATTAATTAAATGTTATTCTTATTATTACTAGTTGACTAAAAGGGTCCTCACCCATTAAGAACACCTGATTTAAATTTAAATATTTGATTTCTTAAGTTTAAAAAAAAAATCTTAAATAAATTTTAAATTATAACTACCAAATTAATTGATTTTTAAAAGTTAATTACTAAAGTTAACAAGTAACTAACTTAATATAGTTACAACTTCTTTTTCAACCAACTTTGGAAGTATAAAAGGAGATCAAGGAATTATTTGAAAGGGATGAACAACACAGGTATTGAATACTATTACATTTTAAAGTAAATCATTTATCTCTCTCTTCTATGCAATTTCTCAGAGATAGCATAACTTTTTGTAGATAGACCAATGGTACTTTCTCTGATGGTTGAGTGTTTTTCTTAGACTGTATATAATTTTATATTGTTATTTATAACTAATTATCCAAAGATTGTCAAGTTTAATATCTTTCATTGATTGCAACTTGTAGTCTTATGTGCATAACCCAAGTATTCAACCCGAATAATAATAAAAACATCATTGTTTGTGATAGATTGTTGATCTAATTAATTGTAAAAGTTATCTTTTGAAGATATTTTGTATGAAAGAAGTTTCTTTCTCAAATAAAATGATCTGATTTGCTAGGATGATTATTATTTATTAAGACTCACAAATTTGTATATATTGTATTTTATTTGACTTTGATTTCTAATTTAGTTTAATTGACTTTAGTTGAGTTTCTATTTATTTTAATTTCTATTTCTATTTTAGTTTAATTTTCATTAGTATTAATTTACTTTCTTTGATAGTTTTTATTTTATTCTGATTTTTTCTTTTTAATTGGTGTTAGTTTAGTGTTAGTATTAGTTTAGTGTTAATTTTAATTTAAATTAGATATCTTATTTTTAGCTTTATTAATTAGTTTATTATTTAGTTTCTTAGTAGATAAATATTGTTATCTTTTTATCTTTTCTTTTTATTATTGATTTATATTGATGTTACTGATTTTTTGAAGATGTGTTTATGAATTGATTTATTATTTTGTTCAATTTATCTTGTCCTTATTTTATTTACTATCTTGGTGTTTATTTATGAGTCATGACAGTAAAGGAAGATATCATTACTTAAACGAAATATACAATTGAATTAGGTTTTTTTCCTTCAACAAATTGTCTTTTCTCATAAGATTTACTCTATTAGATATAATTGATTGCATGTTTATATCTGAACTAATTCATTTATTAATAGTTGAAATTCATATTATATTTGATTGATTTAGTAAATGTTTGTAAGATTGATTTATATTTATTATTAAACATATTAATCCTCAAAACTTTAAAAGATCTTTTTTCACACCTTAAAATTGATTTTCAGTCATAGGTTCCTTACGATTAAACTGGTATGATTCCAACTTGACCTTCATTATAGTTAAATAGGTTGATTAATTGACATGACATTTTTCACCATAAATAACTTTGGTGACTACTAGAGAATTTAAATCAAGTGTCTTAATTTATCCATTATTGTCTTCAATGTTTTATCTTACCATAACTAGTTGCCAATTTTCAGTTCATAATTATCATAACTAGTTGTCTAGATTTTTATTCTAGTTTCATGATTATTTTTTGCTTAGTTATGAAAAATATGGATGAGCTCACTTGAGAATAGATTTACATCAAAATCTTAATTGAAAATTAATTAGATAAAAGTCTAATATCTTAGTTCATGCTTTATTTGAAAGAAAAAGAATCCATAGGGGAATATTTATTGCACTTTCTTTCAAAATAAAGTGAAATTCCTATTCCTTTTCGACCAAGTGGTGATCTTTTATTTTTTTGTTGGAAGAATAACTTACCTATTAATTATATTCAGATTATTCAAAAAATTGGTATTGTTAACTTTAAATCAGCGTTGAATTTTGCTCACATTCAAAGACAAAATCAATATTTTTATAAACTTTGCTCGCTCAATCATGATATGTTCAAATGCAAAAAAAAATTATATGTTAATATTTGCATTTTGAACATGAATTTCCTAAAAAAAATCTATATTTTTTAATCTATGATAAAATCATGACACGATATACTAAAAATACCTCTCAATAATTAGATTATAGTTTAGATATTTCATCAAAATATTTTGATTTAGATTTTTTATTAGATTCAAAATTAAATAAATTTAATTCATTTAATCAATTTAATCAATCATCTGATAACATGTTTTCTCTTAATTATGATTTATTTTGTAGTGATGAATCTTTGTCAAATAAAACTACTCCTAGTTTTCTTTTAGACATATCTAATGAAGAAGATAATGATGTTTTGAAAAAAATTGAATTAGAAAATCTTGACTTAGATATAGAATTTTTTTTAAATTTTGAATTTGATTAATTTTTCAATAGAAATTATTCATCTAATTATGATTTTATTACTATCTATAACAATATCAAATATAATTTGAATCCTTCAAATAACCATCCTATCACTTTTGATTCAAAAGATCATGTTGATAACAAAAATTCTAATTTCTTTTATGCTAGATTTAGTGCTATTATAATATAAAAATATGTTCATAATATTATAGACACTGAGATGAGCAATCAATTGACTGAAGTTGAGTATGAAAATTTTGATTTTCTAGATTATTCAGATCACAATATAAAATTAATAAGTGAGTATGATATTTAATATAAGGTTTTTTTTATAAAATTTAAATCAGAATACTTGTTTAATAATATTGACTATGAATGTTTCAAATTTTATGACCCTTTAGAGTTTGAAATAATAGATCCTACTGAATATGTTAAATCAAAAGATGTTCACAATTATTTATAAAAACCTGAACAAACAAGTTAATTTATTGATCAAGATTCTCTATATCTTAATCTCAAAAATATTCATCTCACTCTAAATTAGATAAATAATATTTCATATATTGTACAAACTAAAAAATGGATAAAAGCACACATAGTCATGATTTAACTATATTTATTCAAGGTTATTTGATTTATATATCATATTATCTTATTATTTTAAATCATATAGCTTGATTTATCATGAATATTTGCATGCTAAAAATATGTTAGGTTGTGGAGCTAAAAGCTTCACCAGAATGCAAACAGGAGGTTGTTGAGAGGTTGTTGAGTTGCAGACCAATCGACGTCAGTCTGATCAGCCAACGTCGATCATATCCAATGAGCAGAGCAACTGACATCAATCAGGTATCGGTCATCTCTAGCCAAAAAAGGACCGACATCGGTCGCCTGTGTGGTTCCAAAACTAATGGTTTTATGAATAGTTTGTTAACAAACCAGTTGTTTGCATGTAAAAAGCTAATTTTAGTCTTGGAGCTACATATCTAATTATTGTAATTGGATGTCTAATTATTGTTTGCATGAGATCTATTCAAGATACTCATGGGCTGTATTGTAAAGTGTGAGGGATCAAAGTAGGAATTCCCCGTGTGCTAGTTTGAGAGAGCTTGGTTAGCTCCTTCAGTGTGAAGAGAGCAAGGGTAGCTCCTCCTAGTTCCACAAGGGTGTTGAGTGTGTATGATTAGATATATCTATGAGATAGAAAGATATGGTAGAAGATCCATCGGGGTAC
This sequence comes from Torreya grandis, assembly GCA_037957365.1. Taxonomy (NCBI): domain Eukaryota; kingdom Viridiplantae; phylum Streptophyta; class Pinopsida; order Cupressales; family Taxaceae; genus Torreya; species Torreya grandis. The sequence goes on from JARHVA010004482.1 coordinate 1,025,256, forward strand.
TAGTTTGGAGAATCATAAGGACTTGGTGAGGCAAGGACAAGGGTTCTTTAGGGTGTAGAGAGATTTACATGTGGTAAGTAAGGTCAATTGATCTGCAGGTGTGTGTGTGTGTGTGTGTGTGTGTGTGTGTGTGTGTGTGTGTGTGCGAGATCTAGGTTTACAAGTGTGCAGAACTAGGTTGATTTGTAGGTGTGCAAGATCAAAAAGGTCAACAATACAACAATAACAAGATCAGGTGAGATCTACTTGGAGTTCATTGTGTACTTGTTTGTACTGGCAGTATTGTTACTGACTAGTGGACTGGCAGTATTGTTACTAGCTGGTGGAGGTGAACAACAAATTTATGTTTGAGCTGATTGTTGGGATCGTAATTGAGAGAGTGAGCTCTTGAAGAGATTTATTATTTATGCCCTAGAGGTGTGGGAGCCCTAGAGGTGTGTAAGGAAGAAGACTGTGGCATCTTCTTTGTTGTATTTTCTTCTGGAAGAGTATTAATACAATTGGGTACTGTCTCTCATATTCTATGTTATTTCTAAATTTCTAGTTACTTATTACTTCTGGTTTAATTCTACATTTAGTTACTTGTATATGGTAATCAATTATGCTTTTTAGATCCTGACAAAGTGGTATCAGAGCTTTATGTTCTAGATTCCTGACAAGTTGTATCAGAGCTTTATGTTTTAGATTCTTGACAAGTGGTATTAGAGTTAAGGTTGCAGGGAGTAGGTTTGTGTTTGATTACAGGTCACTCTCAGGGGTTTTTGATTGAGTGGGAGTAAAGCAATGGCAAAATAAAGTACACTAAGAATGGAGGAATTGAAAAGCAAGAATGGTCAATTACGGTGTTATGGAAAGAATGAGCCGGAAAAAAAAAATTGTTGGTTGATAGCAGATCAGGATAAAGGGAATGAAGAAGCATGTGTTGCAGGTATTGTTGCATGGATTACTCTTGTATGTTCCTTGGATAAAGTAGAATCTTGGTTTATAGATTCTATTGCCTCTTTCCATGTAGCCCCAAATAGAGTATTTTTTCATGTTAAGGTCCATGGAGACTTTGAAAAGATTTATTTAGGGGTTAGTGAGCCTTGTCAAAGTATTGGCAAAGGGAAAGTGTAGCTAAAATTGTAGACAACCAACACATGGGTGTTGAAGGAGGTCATGCAGGTCCCAGTCTTGGAGATGCAGCTAATTCTATAGGAAAGTTGGGTGATGAGAGATGCACAATAACTCTCACAGTGGACTCTTGGAATGTTTCAAAGGGTGCACTTGAATTAGCATGTTGTAATAAAGTAGGTACTTTTTATCTATCTACTTGTATTACTGATTCCACTTCTGTTGCAAAGATGTGGCTTTGTAGGCTTAGTCACATGAGTGAGAAGGGAATGGATGTTCTTAAGTCAAATGGTAAGAGTTCAGCTTCAGAGAGCATAGACTGAGATTTATGTGAGTAGTGGGATGCTACAAGAAAGGATTGGATTTATTGCAAGAAAAGGAAGACTGATGTATTTGACAAACTTAAGAACTAGAAAGCCTTGGTGTTCATAGAGGAGATGATGGATAGAGATCAGCGGATGGGGATAGATACTTCTGAGCAAGGTAGTTTAGACAAGGTTTTGATTCAAAGTAAGCTCATGGGTAAAAAAGTCATCACTCATAGGAAAACATAGGTACCAATGTTGGTTAGGGGTAACTGATGTCGAACAGGCAGGTGCTGACATTGGTCATGTGTAGACAGGCATAATCAGTGGTGTCAGGTAGGTGGTGACTGATGTCGGTTAGGGAACCGGCGTTGGCAATCAAGTCAGTCACATGGAACTGACGTCGATCAGATGTAGACTGGGTGGTGACCGACATCGGTCACTGAAATAGATTTTGGGTGGACAACAAGTTGTCAAGGAGTCTCAAACACCCATGTGGAGGATTGAAAGGGTAAGTAAGCCTCAAATTCATTATTCCCCTTCTTTACACTACTTGTTACTCACTAATGGTCAAGAACCAGGAAGTTTTAAAGAATCAGAGTAGGTAAGATCCAAGAAATAGTGGGAGCATGGCATGAATTCTTTAGAAGAAAACCAAACAAGAGATTTGGTAGAGTTCCTAGTCAATATGAAAGCACTGAGAGACGAATGGATTCCTTGGTTAAATAAGAGACAGAATCGACATGTGAGACGGAAGGCCAAGTCATATGGTCTTGAGCAAGCTACAGGATAGTGGTACAGGTTTGACAGGGGTATGACAAAGCATGGCTTTAGTTAGTGTCATTGTAACCATTGTGTTTACTTTACCAAGTTAGATGATGGTCGCGACATTATCCTGTTACTATATGTGGATGATGTGCTTGTTGCAGGTGCATACATATAGGGATTTGCTAAGCTAAGGGTAAAGTTAGTTTAGTGGTATGTCATGAAGAATTTGGGAGTAGTGAAATTCTTTGGCATGAGTAATCCTAGAGATAGGGAAGATCACAAGTTGATGTTGTCATAGGATGATTGTGTGAAGGTAGTGCAAGATGCAGAATGACAAGCACACCTATGGATGGATAGTTCATAGAATAGGGTCCCCAATCACATGATGAGGTTGAGTACATGTGTACTCCCTGATATTGCCCCAGTAGTGGGAGTTGTCAATAGGTTTTTGGCCAATCTAGGAAAGAAGCACTGGAGAGTAGTTCACTGGATTCTCAGGTATATGAGAGGGACTAACAGTTGGTTGACATGCTATGCAGGGTCAAGCACTTCAGATATGGCAGGTTACTTAGATGACATGTGTTGCACCACAAGATATGTGGTGGTTGCTCTTCAGGATTAATCTTGAAGAGGGATACAAGTTAGGAAATAGATTAGATGATGTACAGGTACAAGTACAGGTGCAGCTATTTATCTCTAAATGGGAGGTTGTTAGGTTGTAGAGATAAAAGCTTCACCAAGATGCAAATAGGAGGTTGTTGAGAGGTTGTTGAGTTATAGAACAACTGACCTCAATCTAATCAGCCAACGTCAGTCATATCCAGTGAGTAGAGCAACTGACATCGGTCAGGTATCAGTCGACATCGGTCACCTGTGCAGTTTTGAAACTGACAGTTTCATGAATAGTTTGTTAATGAACTAGTTGTTTGCATGTAAAAGGCTAATTTTAGTCTTAGAGCTGCAGATCTAATTATTTTAATTAGATGTCTAATTATTGTTTGCATGAGATCTATTTAAGAGACTCATGGGCTGTATTGTAAAGTGTGAGGGATCAAAGCAGGGATTCTCCGTGTGCTAGTTTGAGAGAGCTTGGTTAGCTCCTTCAGTGTGAAGAGAGCAAGGGTAGCTCCTCCTAGTTCCACAAGGGTGCCAAGTGTGTATGATCAGATAGATCTGTGGGATGACAAGATCTGGTTAAAGATCCATTGGGGTATTGGTTTGGAGAATCATAAGGACTTGGTGACGCAAGGACAAGGGTTCTTCAGGGTGTAGAGAGATCTACATGTGGTAAGTAAGGTCAATTGATCTGTAGGTGTGTGTGAGAGAGAGATCTAGGTTTGCAGGTGTGCAAAACTAGGTTGATTTATAGGTGTTCAAGATCAAGGAGGTTAGCAACACAACAAGTAGCAAGATCAGGTGAGATCTACTTGGAGTACGTTGCTACTTGTTTGTTTAGGTAGTATTGTTACTGACTGGTGGACTGGCAGTATTGTTACTAGCTGGTGGAGGTGAACAACAACTCTATGTTTGAGTTGATTGTTGGGACCGTAATTGAGAGAGTGAGCTCTTGAAGAGATTTATTGTTTATGCCCTAGAGGTGTGGGAGCCCTAGAGGTGTGTAAGGAAGAAGACTGTGGCATCTTCTTTGTTGTATTTCCTTCTGGAAGAGTATTAATACAATTGGGTATTATCTCTCATACTCTGTGTTATTTCTAAATTTCTAGTTGCTTATTACTTCTAGTTTAATTCTGCATTTAGTTGTTTGTATATGGTAATCAATTGTGCTTCCTAGATCTTGAAAAAGTGGTATCAGAGCTTTATGTTCTAGATTCCTGACAAAATAATGTTACATTATAATTATATTGGAGGAGATCTCTTATCATTCATTCTTATACCTCCTTTATTTTCTAAGTTTTATTTTTTTACTTTTATTAGTTTCAAGTTATGGTGTATGTTTCACATTGTCCCATAGTGGATGATTTTTGATGTCGGTTAATGATTTATTTCATTTTGGTATATAAATATTTTGTCATTTTTGATTTGATAGTTTGTTTGTTTTTTCCTTTTGTCTTATGTACTTTTTTTATATTTGTTTTGATTTCTTGTTACTTTATCTTTTTGTTGTCATGTGAATTTCACTTTGACAATATCAATAAGTGTTTCAAAAAGCAAAGTTTTCATATTATGGAGGAAGAATACAAAGGATATTATTATACAACTATAAGCTTCAGTTATTTCAAGATGTATTTTTTATAAACTTGGATATCTTTTATATATGATTAATATATATTGAGTTATAACTAGTTGAAGCAATAATATACTTTCAAAAATTATATTAGAGGCATTTGCATTTGTATCTACATCCAACCTAAACTTCTTTGTTATATCATTCCCTTTCTTTGTGCTATGCTAGTCAAACATCTCATTCCTTATTGAAATTTATTTAAAAGGGTTCATACATAGATACTTGAGAAATAATTTACTTGGATGACACTATCAAGTTAATGTCTTTAAACTAGGCAATTTGATTACTACCCAATTTTATACTTGAAACTGGATAGCAAGGTCACCAGTGTTATGCTTATTTTTTAAATCCCCTCCCCCCCACCAATTTTTTTTGAAATAATAAACTAATAATCTTATCTACCTTAGTGATGACATATTCATAAATTTGAAACTACAATCAAGGACCTTAAGTCAATTGGTATTATTTATGAATATGCATGGTTTCAATTAAATGATTTCATAATTATCATATTTTTGAATTCTTGTTTACATTATAGTGGTTTCAAAAGGCATTTTTGGACTAATGAATAAAATTAGCATATTTATATGATCAAATAAATGCTTCAGTTTAAGTTACATATGTATCAACAATTAAATTATAGCATTTTGCAAATTAAGATTTCAGTTTGAAAACACTTAATATTGATTACCATATTGAGATATTATTGATCACCAAAGTGTTATAAATATTTGAATGATTCAAATATCCAACTTATTTCAAAGGCAAAAATAATGATATTATTTAATTTCATATATTATGGAGATAATTGTATTTATCAACAATTGATAAATAAAATTTATTTAAAAAAAATCATAAGCTAAGCCAAGGTGACAAATCATAAAGTTTATTTAGAACCTAAGACATGGTATTATAAACTTATTCTATGTCTTGATTTTGAAAACATTTCATATGGGTAAAATGTTTGATTCAAAGCATTCTTACCTAGCATGATAGCTTAATACAAGGGGTGATATTTGGTTTTCAAGTTAAAATGGGTGATTTTTATTTCAAAATCAAATGGAAATAAATTATGATATGATATTTATTAACTCATGTTGTAAATGGTATTAGTATTAAATGAGAAAATACATGCTTCAAGTTGTGAAATAAATGAATCAAAGAAACACAGGTATAAGTAGTTAAGGCTCAGGTGATGTTGTACAAAAGAGTTAGTTTCATTTTTGAAGTCATTTGAGCAATCTTACATTATAAGCTATACTCTACATGGGAAAATTGAAAAATAGAAGTCATTTTAAATTATAAGTATGCTATATTTTAGAAAATAATGGTTAACTATCAATTTATTTCAAGATGATGACAAAAGACAGATAGGTTTACATGAAAATAAGAATGTTTCCCTGAGTTTGCATGATATTATAATGGTGAGTTCTTGCATTTCAAGTCATTTATTTTAAATTATTTTGCATGCACCATTTAAAATACAAGAAAACTTAGAAATAATTGGTGATAAATATTTCTTAACATCAATTTTAAAATATTTTTCAACATCAATTTTGAAAGATTCAATTTATTTTTATGGGTTATAATATTGAAATGTGACAAGAATTTATTTTTGATATTGAGGTTTTGATATAATGAATTCATTTGCGTGCAATAAATGAATCCCCATAATGAGATGATGTTGCTTTAAACATGTCAAAATGTATTTTTACATTTATTTCCAAGTCATCAATTGAATTTTTCAAGTGAAAGAAAATATTTTTTTAGTATATGAAAAGTATAGATGAAGTTCTTTCATTCTGGGTTTGATATTATGGTTTGAATAAAGTGGCATGATTGTGCCAAAATCTACAGTTACAGTGGTTATAAATAGATTTTATTTTTTAAATAATACTTTTAATTGATCTTGGATTTATCATCAGTTTGTTTCAAATGGATATGAAGATTTTAAATACAGTTTGGAGATTGTGAATAAATATATTGAGATATGGTAGAATATTTGAGATAAAATTATGAAGAATATTCAATTATTATGATTTTTGGTTTGTTCGTAATACTAATATGAGACCCAATTAGAATTCAAAATTATATAAAATCAAATGAACATTGAAAATAATTAAGTTTAGTGGCAAAGTAATACTTGTTGATTTTTGTCGCAATTAAATGTTTGCATTTTGATAGTGAATGGGAGATAAACAATGGGTTTATATTTGATTTTTAAAATTGGTTGAAATTTATTTTTCTATACAAAATCTATATTTATGCACCTATAAAAAAATTCATAATGTTAAATTTGACAGTCAATTGATCATCATCACAAATCACAAATTATACAGTTTGATGACCATTTGAATGTCAAATTTAAGTTGGCTAAAAAACATATTAGAATTGTTATTTTCAAAAAATTTAAATTTGTTTTATGGATAGGTTTGGTTCATATTTCATGTGATTCAGTCAAAATATTTTTAGTGTGAATGTACTACACTAAATAATTCATTTACTCGAGCATGATATACACATGAAATAAAAGAGATTTTTGTTTTGGGAGACTTTGGTAAATTATTGGACAGTAAATTGATCATATATATATATATATATATATATATATATATATATATATATATATATATATATATGCTTATTAAGACTTTAAAAAAAAATTAAGAGCTCAAATATTTGAATTTAGACTAGGTATTCTTAATGGGTGCGTACCCTTTTAGTCAACTAGTAATAATAAGAATAAAGATTAATCAATAAATAATATGATAAAACCATATTTAAATAATATTCTTATCTATATTAATTCCATTTTGCATATACTCCATATAACTTAAGCATATATATATGCTTAAGTTATATGGAGTATATGCAAAATGGAATTAATATAGATAAGAATATTATTTAAATATGGTTTATATGCTTAAGTTATATGGAGTATATGCAAAATGGAATTAATATAGATAAGAATATTATTTAAATATGGTTTTATCATATTATTTATTGATTAATCTTTATATATATATATATATATATATATATATATATATATATATATATATATATATATGCTTAAGTTATATGGATTATATGCAAAATGGAATGAATATAGATAAGAATTTTATTTAAATATGGTTTTATCATATTATTTATTGATTAATCTTTATTCTTATTATTACTAGTTGACTAAAAGGGTACCCACCCATTAAGAATACCTAGTCTAAATTCAAATATTTGAGCTCTTAATTTTTTTTTTAAAGTTTTAAATAAATCTTAAATTATAGCTACCAAGCTAATTGACTTTTAAAACTTAATTACTAAAGTTAATAAGTAACTAACTAAAGATAGTTGCGACTTCCTTTTATATCAGTCTTTGGAAGTATAAAAGGAGATCAAAGATTCATTTAAAAGGAAGAAAAATAAAGGTATTGAAGATTATTACATTTTAAAGTCAATCATTTATCTCTCTCTTCTATGCAACTTATTTGAGATAGTATAATTTTTGAAAATAGACCGATAGTTTTTTCTATGATGGTTGAGTATCTTACTTGGACAACACAATGATATTCAGTTTTATATTTTCATTTATAATTGATTATCTAAAGATTGTCAAGTTTATATCTTTTGATTATTTTAACTTGCAATCCTATGTGGAAAACTCAAGTATTAAACCTAAATAATAATGAAAACATCGATGCTTATGAGAGATTGTTGATCTAATTGATTATAAAATTTATCTTTTGAAGATATTTGTTATGAAAAAAAGTTTGTTTCTCAAATAAAATGATCTGATTTGCTAAGACAAATCTTATTTCTTAAGACTCTCATACTTTTTTTATATTGTATTGTATTTGATTTTTATTTATATTTTAGTTTAATTGATTTTAGTTTAGTTTCTAATTATTTTAATTGTTATTTTAGTTTAGTTTCGTTAGTATTAATTTACTTTTTTTGATAATTTCTATTTTATTCTGATTTCTTTATTTAGTTTGTGTTAGTGTTAATTTTAGTTTAGATTATATTTCTTATTTTTAATTTTATTAATTAGTTTTTTGTTTAGTTTCTTAGTAGATAGATGTTTTTTTTATCCTTTCTTTTGATTATTGAGTTATATTGATGTTATTGATTTATTCAAGATGTGTTTATGAATTGATTTATTATTTTATCTTCAATTTATCTTGTGTTTATTTTATTTATTATCTTGGTATTTATTTATGAGTCATGACAAGAAAAGAAGATATCATTACTTGAACAAAATATAAAATTGAATCACATTTATTTTCTTCAAGAGACTATCTCTTCTCATAAGATTTACTCTATTGGATAGGATTGATTACATGTTTATATCTGAACTGATTCATTTATTGATAGTTGATATTCATATTGTATTTGATTGATTTAGTAAATTTTTTTAATCTTGATTTAGATTTATTATTGAACATGTTAATCTCCAAAACTTTAAAACACCCTTTTTCACATGTTAAGATTGATTTTCAGCTATATGTTTCTTATGATTAAACTAGTATGATTTCATCTTGACCTTCACGATAGGTGAATAGGTTGATTCATTGAAATGATATTTTTCACCAATAGAATTGTGTAAGTTATTTCTATTTTTAGTTGTGATTTGTCAATTAGTTTTATTCACTAAGATCCCCTATGATTTAGGCATGGAGGTGTTAAGCTTTGTTAGTGTGTTCTTTTAATTTTTATTTCATTTTTAGACTAACACTTGATCTAACCTCCCCTCCATCATCAAATTCCTAGCATCATAGTTTGAAGATAAGTTAGAATCAATAGACTAATATTGGTGCATCACCATCTTTGGAATAGGTTTACTTTTCATGTTTTCAATCTATCTATTTTCATCCCAACATCAATACATCTTAGGAAGTGAGGTTAAGTTTATGTCCTAAGGGAGATAGCCCCATAACCTAGAGGTTTGATCCTCCTATAGGTCACCCATAGTATTTGGACCAATCCCATGTTATCGTAAGTTTTAAAAGTACTAAACCATCTTATTCAAAGGGTACATCTTAGAGTGTTAATAGTTTTTTCATGCCTAGTGGGACTAATATTTAAGTGAGTTAGAGCATGCATTTGTATTCTTCAATGACATTATAAAGCTTTAAGTACTTTAGTGGTATATTTTTAGTTAAGTTACATGCTAAAAGTGATCACAATATCTTTCTCAAAAGGAAAGGAGACTAAATTTGTTGAGTTTTGATTAGAATTTGATAAGATAAAGAGATGGCCTAGGTTTAATCCCAACCCTACACTCCCTAACTATCCTTATTATTTTAAACTAAACACTACTATAAACCCTACACCTCTAATTTCTAGGCCTAGACTTCAAGCCTTTATACCTTTCAATGGTGGTAGACCCTCAAATCTCAATTAGTTTGATGACATACATACTTTAACTCTTAAAATATTTCCCTATTTCATAGGAGAAAACTCGACCACCCTTGTAGAAGATATTAGAGACATAGACAATTTATGCTTAATTCATAATATGACCCAAGATAATGTGGCTATGAGACTATTGGCCACTTCCTTGAAGGGTAAGGCACTCAAGTTGTATATGGGTTTAACACCTATATCCATTAATACCTAAGATGAATTTGGGGACCATTTTTGTAAACACTTTGAGGATAAGAGGACCACCTATCTTTAGTAGAGTACATTATCACAATTAAAAGGTCTCCTAAAGAATTTGTGGTAGATTTCAACTATAGGTTTCAAAAAACTTAGGATAATATACCCATAGTAATCAATCCCACCCCTAATTATGCATTATTGTACTACCTAATATCCCTAAATTATGAAATGGAATTCATGATATATTTAATGGGGTAAGCACTCTACTAGATGCTTATAAGGTCAAAAATTTATCTAATCCAAGTATGTAAGCTTACCCCAATAACCCTCATGCCTTTTTTTCCTATATATTCAACCCCATATGCCTAGTATTTCTCCCTTAATAATACCAAATAATCATGATAACATACCTCTATATCATTCTAATCAACAAGGTCAAGGGTAGACCACTCAAGCAAGGCCTTATAGCAATTATAACCCCAATTTTACTAGTAGCACTAAAACCCTAGTCCTAACTCAAAATAATTATGTTCAAGAAAGTCGATGGCATACACAATGGATTAACACTAATTATATGTCAATATATCCAAGTGGTGATGTTTTTCAATCTTATTTCATGCATCAAGGTCCATCTCATCGAGCATACGATAGTCAGCATCTTACATAACACAAGGAAGGTCCTCATATGCCACATGGAGACACTCCCTTCATGACTCAATCTAAGATGATAATTAAATTAGGTCATGTGGAATTATATCACCATATTAAACTACCTTTATTAACTTGAAATAATTTGAGCATTCAATTGAATATGTGGTAGCTAATCAGGGTCAAAATGTAGCCAATGCAGACAGTCCAATTTTAGCCCATACAAGGGCTAAAAGAAGGGTAGTTGGTGATGGTTTAGGAATTTAAAGAGTATCCTCTACACCATATCAAATACTTCAAGGGAATACTACTCAAGATTCAACACCTAAAACATCATCAACTCAAAAATTTCAATATGGGAGAGGGAAAAATCATAGAGGTCCTTTCATACCTCAATTCACACAAACTCAAAGTAGTACTATTGCTCCTAAGTTGTAGTCCAAGGTAGCCAGCCCTCATCTTAGAATTTTGGATCATAATAAAAAGGCCCATGATATTATACCTATGTGAGACACCTTGCTCATTTTAGGGCAAAAATATCTCCTTCAAGAAGAGATTTCCAAACTCCATGTATTGGACAAGTAGACACAAAAGTTGGGTGCAATCCTAACCAATTCCAATAAACTTCATGATTCTCAAGCACCCAAGGTAATCAATCCCAATTTAATTTATCTCTTGATAATCATAGGTGATTCCCTATTACATAATTGCATGATAGATAGTGCGGCTAGAACTTTTTCCCTGCCTTAGTCTATAGTAGATAAATTGGGACTAAAGTATGAACCAAATACAAAATGGGTTTTACAATTAGATAGGTCTCCCACCAAGACTATTGGTGTCCTTAAAGACCTTAAAATAATTTTTTTTATTTTACTAATTGTACTATATCTCAAGATGTAGTAGTAGTTGACCTCCCTCTTTACTTTACCTTATGCTTATCTAAGGATTTTACTACAAAAATAACGGTTATCTATCTTCTGATTGATCTTATATGGTTTTTAAGACCAGGTATAGGATAAAGGATACCATAAGGTCCAAATACATATTTATATTCCACATAGAACCCTACATGCCTAACTTATCCAATGTTAATTATATTGTCCTAGATGAGGATGAACACCCCAATGACCAAGATCCCATTGAACCACTTGAAAGCATATCAAATTTTCTCCTTGATGAATGGGAAGAAAAGAATCATGTCTATGATTCATACAAAATCATTGAAGAGGTAGGTTTGGGTGTGTATTGTATGTATGAATAAATAGATGCCATGTCAAGTCTCACTAGCACAAGCTAAGATTATAAAGGAGTATGGAACTTATTCTTTGATGGTTATAGATCCAAGAATGTAAGTGGAGTAGGTGTCACGATTATCTCCCCCTCTAATAAAATGTATTTTTATGCCTTGAGGTTTAAATTTATTTTCACTTCCAATATAATAGAGTATAAATCCCTCATCCATGGGCTGGAATGGGTAAAAAAGATAATCATCAAGCTCTTACGAGTCATGGGAGATAGTGAGTGGGTAGTGCATCAGGTTATAGGTCAAAGTATAATCAATAATACACTTTTGAAATCATATAAACACAAGGTTTAGGACCTCTTGGAGGAATTTCAAGCCTTTGACATTTTCTCCACTCCTAGAGAGACCTATCAACATACATACTGGTTAGCAACATTAGAGCCCAATATGACATACCAAGTGGGATTAAAGACATAAAATAACAATCCCAAATCAAGCTAGTATACAGATCTTTATTCACTAACAATAAGGTGAGATGGAAAGTGTTTGAAAAATGATAAGCAAATTTTATGCTTATTGTAGTAGGAGGTAGAATTCTACTCAAAGAATCAAGGAAAATTGCAACATCAATATGGGGATCAAATTGTCTAATTGAGGAAAAATAAGTTACCTAATGGATTGGTGGCATTATAAATCATATTCAATAAAGATGACCAACTAAGGAAAGATATGGTAAGCATATCCACTAAAGAGGAACACTATGAAAAGGTTGTCATATTCAGAGATAGGTTGCTCAAACTAGGAAAAGTGAACACAAAGAAAGAGAAGGTAGCCTTCATAGCATTATATGCTAAGAATTTTAAGAGATTTTTTATTGTGAATATCATTAATTCAATTGTTTTGACCTTATTTTGGATCAACATACCATAGATTTAGAGGCAAGTGCTAAGCCTGTGAGACAAAAATAAAGGCTAGTCAACCCAAGATTGAGATCCTTATGAATAAGGAGTTAAAAAATATTATTGAATCTAACATTATCCTACCCATCAAACACTCTTCATGGGTGGAAAATCTTGTGCTAGTGAGGAAGAAGAATGGGGAGATATGGATTAGATTCTTAAAAGAATTACAAGTTCACAAATATTTTCCCTTCTTGATGGATACTTAGGGTACAATCAAGTGTTAGTGAGGGAGGATAATCAACACAAGACTACCATCATAACCAAGTGGGGCACTTATGCTTATAATAAGATGTCATTTGGAATATCTAATGTAGGGGATACCTTTCAAAGGGAAATGAATGTATCCTTCTAAGGTCTCATAAATTAGATGGTACTTATCTACCTTGATGACATCACTATATTCTCTAAGGACCCTAAGGATCAGTTGACACATTTAATTTTGGTGTTTGATAGGTGTAGTAAATTTGAGGTCTCTTTGAACCCCGCAAAATGTATATTTTTAGTCCATGAAGGTAAACTTCTAGGACATATAATGTCAAAATAAGGCCTCTCTATTTACCTTGAAAGAATATATGAAATACTTACCTTATCACTTCCCAAACACAAGAATGGATTACAAATTTTCTTGGGAAAATCAACTTCATCAAAAGATCCATACCCAAATTTATAGAATTGGTGAGGCCTCTAACTCACATGAACAAGAAACACAAAGAGTTCTCATGGACCTAAGAAAATTAAAATAAGTTTTGAGGACATAAAGTAGGATATTTTCCAAGATCCCACCCTCATCAACCCTAATTTTACAAATTATTTATTCATGTATTCCTTCTCTAAAATTATCATTATTTATACTATGTTCATGCAAAAAAATAGTTAAGGCCCTGAGCAACCCATAGCCCTATTTAGCCAAGCATTGGAGGGGTATGAAGAGAGGTAAAATTTTGTTGAAAAAAATGTACTTTTATTCATGATATACCTCAATAATTTTAGACACATGGTCTCCAAAAATAATATATTTTTCATGGTGGTTCACCCTAGCATTAATGATTTCATTCTTAATAGAGACTTAAGTGAAAAAAGGGATAGTTAGGTGACCAAGTGCATGGAGTATGATATAGAGGTGAACTGTACCAAGTTATTTATAGGTATGGGACTATGTAAACACCTTTAATTATATTGAAGGAAGTTGTTTTGGTAGTCTAAGATGACCAATAAGTAGTTGCAACTACATCTCCTTCCAGCTAGACCCAAGACATGGTGAAATTATTCCAAATGGGAGAATGTTCTATAGGATTAATTAGGACAAGAATGAGGTACCTCATACTTCAATTCATCCATTATATCTTTATTAATGGGATAATTTTCAATAAAGACCTTGACGGCATGCTTTTGAAGTGTGTAGAGACTAGTCAAGTTCACAAGATTTTAGGATAGTTTCAGGATGGGTATGTAGGAGGTGACATTGCAGCCAATACCATAGCATAAAATATCATAAGAGTAGGCTATTTTGGCCAAGTTTATTTATACACTCCTATATTTGGGTTAGGAGGTGTCTAAAATGTGTTATGTTCACTAGTACGTAAAGACTAACTGCCTTTTGTCTAAAGCCTATTCAAGTTGAGCAACCCTTCATGTAATGGGGCCTAGAATTTATAGGTATGATTCATCCCCAATCTACTGCTAGACATAAGTGTTTTTTTACTAATACTAATTACTTTACTAGGTGGGTGGAGGTAGATGCACTCAAGGAGGTAAATGAGAACTCAATTTTAGAGTTCTATGACAACCTAATGACTAGATTTAGGGTCCCATACAACAACATATCAGACAATGCATTAGTTTTAAGTAGTATAAAGGTGTGTGATTAGGATCTTAACCATGGTATCTAACATGTTTCTTTTTCTAATTAATATCCATATGGTAATATACTAGTAGAGTCCACCAACAAGAATCTAAATAGGATCATAAAAAGAACAATGGAAGACAACCAAAGGGAGTGGCATACCAAGTTGAGGATTACCTTATAGGAATATAGGATTACTCTCAATATGACTATTGGTCACTCACCATATCTTTTTTTTTATGTCAAAGAATCAATATTGCCCATATTAGTTGAGATACCAACCTTGGAACTTACACACCAACTTGAACTCATAGAGAGTGATGTAATGAAAGTGATGATGAATGAGTTAAGGGAGCTAGAAGAGACAAGGGATTATGCTATGCATTTCATGTAGTCCAACCAATATCGATTAATAATTTCATTTGATAAGAGATCCTTTTAAAATACCTTCCAACAAGGTAATATTTTACTTAAGTGGGATGAAGGTCATTCCAAACCATGTAAGAATTTAAAATTTGATAGTTTTTTTAGTGGACCATATGGCATTACCAGCTACAAGGAGATAAATTCCTTATAATTGTCTAAACTAAGTGGTTAGTAACCCCCTATCCCTATCAATGGGATTTTCCTCAAATATTTCTACTAGACTAAAAAAACCACCTTATACATAGTAGTTAGTTTCCTTCCTCTAAGTGTTGCAACACATGCTTTGATAGTTGTTGGTTTATCATTATTGCTTTATATTGTGAATCTTTATTATTTATTATATATTTTTATGTGTCTTTTTTATTTTTTTAGTCATAAATGTCTACAAAATACTAGACATGAATTGATAGTGCAGTCAAAGAGTTTTCACTTAGGCATGAGTGATAGGCAAATAGATCCTAGGTCCTCTTGACCAAAAGGTAGGTCAAGCCTTCAAAGTCACTAAGAATGTTGACTAATTTTTTCTCTAGTGCATGTAAAGGATTAAACCTAAGTATTGAGCACCCTAATCCACCTAAGACTACACCCTTATCATACCTCTTGATGAGCCAAGTCAGTTCAAAGTAAGTCATTGATTACTATGTCAAGAACAACATGTCTAATGGTTTGTCATGTCAAAAAACACCATAGTGGTTATATTTACCCCCTATTTAAACTTATGTCAAGTGTCCTTATAAATATACATGTTTAAATATTCATAATAGGCCTTAGGGTGTTCTTAGTGGTTCATATTTGCTCAATATGAAGATGACTAAATATGGCAGCTTATGACTCAATGAATCTATCTAGTGTGTTGAAGATATGTAGAGTATGGCTTGATCATAAATATTAAGAATGTTTTGAAGGTATATTATAACCTAATTTATGTCTTTATCATGTTTTAAGGTCTTTTAATAGGTTTTAAAATGTTATCAATTGAAAGCCTTCACTTGAATCCATATTTATTGTCTTAAAGGGGGTATTTGACCTTAAGGTCATGTTAATTTCACCTAAAAATGCCACTAAAACCATCAATTACATCCTTAAAATCCTTCATGAATCTCATTATGCCATGACCAAATTATTTCATATGCTAATGTTATCTTATCACAAGTCAAAGACCTTTATTTGTCATTAAATACGACCCACACATGTGAAAACATGTCACTTTAGATTTTAAAACCATAGCATGTTTTTTTAATATTGTCTTACCCCTATTTTCCATCCTCCTACCCACCAATTATGATGTATGGCCTAAAAACATGATAAAATGCAAGAATCAAGTTGTTTTATAGGATTTACAAGGTTGTATGGATCTATACAATATAAATTTGGCTAGATAGAGTCAGGGATATGCAAGGGGAGTTCAACACAAGTATCTAATGAATTAATTCAGGTGTTTTATATCCAAAAGAGATAAAAACTAACCTCCTTCATCCACTAAGCTCTTTAGAAGCCATGGATAGCACTTTAGGTTTATGCTCAATCTATACAATAGAGAAAATGTGAGGGTACAATATTTTGGCCAAAGGAATGAGGTCTAATGGAATTCCAATCATGGGAATTATTTAAATTTATTAGTCCTCTATGTTTTATGGATAAACACTAAGAATTTAAATAATCTGGCTACCTTCCTCATCTACACAAGGCCAAAAAAGGGGAATAGTTTCAATCAATTATTGGCCTATTTGATGAAAATAATGGTTTTTTATATCTTCTCCAGTCCTATAGGGTCCTTCCATGTCATCCTCCACCCCTCTTTCACATGCATGAGTCTATAGGATCAAGAAACATCTAAGCTTCCACTACCTATAGATTGCAAATAAATTTCCATTGGTGAAAATGGATATCTAGTGCATATGTTTGATAATAAACAATCATTTGAGGTTTATTGATGGCTCCTTAAAGTTATTCATGTCTTTTTGTATCCTTATTATAGATGAAATGGTTATATGGGCCTCAAATACCATAATATCTCACCTCTAAATGAGACTACCCATAAATTTGGGCTTCATTGAAAGGAAGGACAATGTGTTTAATGATGATGGTTATTGAATGTCAACAAGATACCACAAAGGCAAAAATGAAGTATTGTATTCATATGTAAATTTCTTCCTTTTAGATGAGAAGACCTCATTATAATCCTTATAGACCAAAAAACTATCAACTAACACTCAAATGCCTTCATAGTCTTGCTTAGTATAAGTTTAGGTTATTTAATATAAGTTGAGGTATTCAGAGAGTCATATGTTTCCATTTCTCACCCCATATGCATGATTGATGAACTCCAAGTGTTCTATCTTATTGGTTACATGAGTAAAGATGCCTAGGGTCCTTGTAAATCATCTTTAGTATGATTCAATGGTATATTTTAATCCCTCAAGGATCCTCTATCATCTAATGGTCTCACCACTAGAAAATTACATCACAATGAGCCCTAAGATCCAAGACACAACTCCATAGAGCCTTCTAACTATCATTTTATAAGTTTGAACCATTATATCATACTTAAGGGTTAAGAACAAGGCTAAATCTTGTATAAAAACATGAAAATCCATTAATATTGGTGAAAAGGGCATATTTATATATAATTATTGTTGACAAACATGATGGTTACCTATAGTAACCTAACTCAGATCCACCCTTCAAAACCTTTCAAATCCATTATATATAGATAAGTCTCAAATGTGAGCAAGGGTAATGACTAAGTAGATCTCTATCTTAAGGAGATGTATTTGAACATAAGGAAGGATATTGGGGTCTAAAGTATGACAATGTAAACTCTTTTCTAATATAGGGGCCTATTTAATAGACCTCATGATAGTCAACATACATACCCATAAGACTATCAAGAGTCTATGTCATACCTTGAGTATGAGACCTAGTATGCCATGGATAATGAAACTCAAACTAAGATGGTGTTTACAGAATTAATATTATGGTTCCAAGGATAAGAGGTCTAAGGGGATGGTCAAGATAATGGCTCAGACATATACATTGAGTTCTGCTCACTTGATCAATTTAGAATACATGACTAGAGTAAATGACAATGCCAAGAGCATGTAAGAGGGGACTCTTAAGGTGATGAGGAAATATATAAACATATCAATATTTTTCATAATGGTACACTTTTTTAAGGAATCTATATGGTTTTAGTTAAACACCTTAGGACATATAGACCTCAATATGTGACTGAGTGTACGAGTGTTGTTGGCAAAGTTGGGAAGGACAAGCCTCAAGGATATAGTCAAAACTTGGAAACATGTCACCTAATCCCTAAATACATCATTATAAGAGGGTAAAATTGGATACTTGAGTCTTCATCATTTACTATTATAAGTACCTATGTAGGATAGTGATGGTCAAGGTAAGTTACAAGAAAGAGAAAGGTTGGCATGATGGTCTGAGCAAATAAGAACAAGTGTGGAAGATGGAAACTAGATTGAGGAGGATGTTATGATAGCATATAGGTTATATATTCATCTACATGTGGGTTAAGGTTCCAAATCCCTCTTTGATAACTATAAGGCCCAAATCCACCATGAACCCTCAAGACCCCATATTCACTTCAGGGGTAGATCCAAACCTCCAAGTAGATTCAACGCAATGTGGAAGTGTATAAAGATGTGTCAAACCCTGAAGGAGGTTTTGAAGTATGGGAATGTAAGGAACAGTCTAATTTAGTCTTAACACCTTCTCAATATTCATTACCTTAAACATACATATTTATTTCTCACTTTCAACAGTCATATCTTTCATCACAAAGGGAATCAAACCTAGGGCTCTTAGGGTAAGTTGGTCACCCCTGTGGAATTAAGATCCATGAAGGAGAGAGTGGGATTAAAGGGCCCAAACATAAAACATTATCTACCATGACACTATTAATAGGTTTCTAATCAGCATAAGCTTTTATAAATAAGTAATTTAAATTAGATCTATCATCTACTATCGTAGTGTCATCAAATGTAATCATAGGTTTTTTAACTAATATGCTTATAAATGTACCAATAGTACTTCCCAATGGGTGATCATATGTAAAATGAGGAGGATTTATATTTTTTTCATATGCATATCATTGGTATCCTTTATTTCTATTGTTGCATGATTTGTAATTTATCTTTTCCAATTGATCGTGGTCTTAAATTCTTTCTAGATGTGCTAAGCTCAATAAATTTTTCATCAATGATATCATGTATATTATGTCTTATATTTTTGAATTTATTTTTATAACGTCCAACACATCTATGATAATCATAATATAAATTACTATCATATCCTCTAGGTTTAGGCCTATCCATAAGATTGCACTCTAATAAATTTAGTATTAAGCTATTAATAGTTTGAGGTAATCTTAAAAATTAACTCTGTTGTGGAGTTAAAAAAGCAAGTTTATTATTAGGTCATGATATTACATTAAATTTTATCTTTAAATCACTCTTAATATCATTTTATTTGAGCTTAAAACTTCGTTTGCTTTGAAACTTTGTAGTTGAGTAGATGTAATATTATTTGCATATTTAAGTTTGTTCAAAATAATAATTATAACTTCTTGATCTCTAAATATATGGCATGACTCGTCAAATGATTTGAATCTATTGATTACAATTAACTCATGTAAGGGAGCCAAAAAAAATTTCTTGAATATTTATTGAAACTCATTATCAGATATAATATTTGTCATCTTGGAAAACATGGTACTATATCAATGCACATAGTCACTAATTGATTCATTGGGTTCTTGCTTAAGTATTTTGATTTGAGCATAGAATAACTTCTCACTAATGTTGATGAAAAAGTGTTATAGAAACTAATTTTTTAAATCATTGAATGCCTTGACTAATTTGAATGGGAGATCATAGAATTATTACAAAGAATACTACTTAATATTGCATGGAATTGACTTGGTCAACAATTTGTCATATGGTCTAAATACACTATGTGAAAGGATGTTAAGTGTATCTTTGGATCACCTTTACCATCATAAAATGGAATCTTAGGAGATATAAAACATATAAATAAAGGATAAGCTAAAATATTTTGAGCTAAAGTATTATGAATCAAATCATCTAAATCGATTGAATGACTATCTCTATAAACACATTGTTATAACTAAAACACCTTATCCTATAGAGATATAATAGTAAATTGAAGGGATCATGTAGTAGATGAGGTTCATGATGTAATATGTGTAGTCATTTTATTTTTTACATAGGTTTCTTTTGTATGAATAGGCATGGTAATATGAAGGAAAATGTGTGTTTCCCTCATACCTTGAGTTCACATCACATGTGTAGATATATTAATAATATAAAAATTAGATTACAAACACCTATGGTGGAATTGGTACCTTCAAAAAATTTATTAATAATAGTACAAGGATATTTTTTTGTTATGTGACAACCTTTGATTCATGTGCATATTTTAGATACGTGGATTATTTCAAAACCTTATCCAATTCTTTACGATTATGATGAATTTGATTTTTAAAATTAGATAACACTATAACTTGTTCAATATCTACCCCATTAAGTTCATTAGGATTGATTTTATCTTGGTATTCATGATTATCTTGATTAATATATTCTAAATTAGGCATTTATGTAGACATCTAAAATTGGCCACCAATGGCTCTATACCCAACCTTAGATCAATTCCTAATAATCATTGAACATCTAGCCTAAGAATTTTTAAACGTCTCAAATTTGGCTTCATCACATGTAATTAAATAAATTTGGCCCAAAAATTAATTAAATAGAGCAAATGGAAAAATAAATTAAATTAAAACTTGAAAAATATTCAAAATCCTAAAAAGGATTAATTAACATGAAAATACTAATCAAATCCTAATTGACTTCATCTTTGAACAATTAAATGAATTATCAAAAATATTCAAAATCAAGAATATCCTAGGTTTTCATCATTAGATTTTATGAGTTGTCCAAAATCTAAAATATCTCAAATCACACCTATTTCATGCTAATCATAAGGTTTAGACACCTTTTAACTCTACTATGGTTAATTAAGCAAACCTAGGTTATGATTTAAATCACTCCAAGTTGATTTCAAAACCTATAAATACAAGCATTTGCCTTTCCATTTGGAGAGATTGGATATAGTAATGTTATAATGTAGGTTTTATGATAAGAGTGAAATCCACAGTGTTATAATGCCAGAATAGATCCAAGCAATATCCAAACCAACCAGGGTGTCAAGTGGAGATTAAGATAGCCAAGCCCCATTGATGAAGACTTCTTGATCATAATCTTATCAAGCCAAATGAAGAAGCCTCTTGGAGCATTCAAGGATTTGGTAGGGATTTTAAGTGTAAGTTATTTCCATTTTTAGTTATGCTTTGTTCATTGTGTCTCTTCACTATGATCCTCCCTTTTATCTAAGCAAGGTAGTGTTATGAATTTTAGTGTGTTTGTTTTCATTTTTATTGGATTTTCATTATGAATCTGACATATGGTATAACCACCCTCCTTGGATTCCTTGATCATAAATGGCATGCCCGATGAGACCATGAGCACCCCACATAACAAGGAGATCATTATTAAAGTCACATACTAAGAAATGGATGCTTGAATCTCTCTGAAATCACATTTTTAACCTTGTTTTGGCCATATTCTATTTTGTTTTATTTCTTAGATCTACATAGAGGCTGGTGATGGTCAAGTGCAACTGATGATAGTCAGGTGCAACAAATGATTATTTGCCTAAACTAGCCATGGTTTTTCTCAACTAACCTCAATTATATGTAAACCATAAATGATATAATTTAAGGGGAAAATGTTCATAAATATTGAGTTTTGATTCTTTCTATCATTTATATTTGTGATTTCTAGGTTTCAAAAGAATTTAAATCCATTAACTAAAATTTGCCTTGTAGGTTTTATTGATCTTTGTGCTAACGAAGGCCTAACTTAACACATTTATATTTTGTGGTTTTACCTTTGGGTTCATAGGTGATCGATGATGGTATTAATTAATTGATGTTGGTTCTTCATGACTATCACTAGTTTTTTGTGAACTTACTGATGATGGTTACCTTGAAACTGGCATCGGTCATTTCTGACCAACCCTGGTCATTATGTTTTTCAAAAATAAAACTAAAGATATAAATTTCAAACATCATTTGCCTATCCAAGAAAGTGATTCAAAGTAGGAAATTATTATCTAGAAATTATAGGCATGGATGTGATTTGGAACACCAATTTTCTCATTTAGAATAATCAAACATTTGGTTTTGGTATTTTAAAAGGAATTAGTTATATCTTGCATATTTCAATTTAGGTACTAAAATGAACATGTTAAGTCTTTCACATTTAATATTTGGTATTTTAATGGAGTTAGGATTTTTGATTCTTTCAAACACTTCTTTTTTCATGCTTAAAATGGATTCTAAGTCTTGAACACTTGTCTTTGGTTCTTAAAAATAAACTTAGACTAAATCTTGAACATTTGTGTTTTTGTCTTAAAATGAAATAAATGATTTTGCTTAAGTGGTTTCATGCAATTTATTTCAAATTTTTTCACTTAATCCAAGGTTCCAAGTAAATAACATTATCATATTTCAATTTGGTGTCTAAAATCAAGCTTCACTCAGAATTGTTTTCAAACTATGTGTTGATTACTTGTTTTCACAATATGCTCTCCCTCATCCCTTATAGGGAAATCATGGGATCAAAATAACCTTTTAATTTAATTTGGTGCCTATTCCAATGTGTATAAATATATTTTCATAGGCTCTCCCCAAACTTGCATGGTATTGGGTGATCTAAAAGAAACCCTAAAGCCTTTCTACTTAGTCTTTGTTTTCATGTACTTTGGCTTGTGAAGGGGATGTCATTACCTCTCATGAGTTATATAGTGATACATTGACCTAGGGATTCATACCCTAGTAGTGTTTCAACCACACTCCATGTTAGGGTATAAAAATATGGTAACACATACTACTAGATCTAAGGGGTTCAACGACTAACCTCCCCTTTAGTAATGAAGGCCTAAGTCAGGTCTAGTCAACTAGGGGATACCAATGAGAATTCCAATGATAGTATCATCATGAAAAGTAATAAACCCTTACATGATAAGTTTATTGGTATGAACTCAAGTGATTTGAAACTTCTTTTGTGTTAGACACACATAGAATCAATTTAGATGATCATAACTTGTAAGTTTTAGTTAACCCCACTTTTCACACCTTGATAGGATTTAAGATGTTATAATTAGTTTTATTTATATCATTTATTGATGTGTTGAATATTAATTTTTTTTTTTTAAACAACATATTGAACAAGTTTGTTTGTCCACGTTACTCCATTATTTGAGGAGGTGTTATGCCATCTGTTTGACACCTTGCTTTAACTTAGAAAAATTTTGTATCAAAAATGTTGTCTGTGTCACTTGATTGAAATGGGTAACATTATGCCATCCAAATTAATTCAAGTTTCATGCCTTAGAAGTCTGTGAAATAAAACATTGTTACATATTGTAGGAGTGATAACACCATTATGTTTCCCAAATTATTTCATAGACTTGTCTTGTCTTATGTCCCAATCATCATTGTTTAAATAAATCACATGTGCCTTGTTGGATATTTGTTTTAGTGTTGTTACACCGTTAAAATTTTCCTAGCTTATTGGTCATTAAAGCCTAAGTTTTCTTAATTTGAGTCTTCAATTGAATTTTCTAAGTTTGGATCCAACCATTGATTGATTTTTGTTTAGGCCTTGACATCTAGGGGTTGATACATAGATATTTATCTTTTTCATTACACAACTTAGGTTAGTTTTTTACCTAAATTTTCAAAACTATATTGTTTGTGCCTTTATTTATGTAAATTATTCCATCTTAAAATACATTTTGTTCAGTGCCTCATACCATTTTGATCACATTTATATCTAAAATCAATGCCTTGTTTATGCCAAAGTGTTCCAAGTTTGTTAGATTAAAAATCATCATCCTTTGTTTCAAGTATAGATTTTGATGCCTAGCTTGGCCAAAAGTCGTAGAACATGCCTTATTTTTATCTTAGATTTTGACATCACGTTTAGCCAAAAGACTTAACAACTTTTTCCTTTACTAGTTTAGACCTATTTGAAACATCTTTGGACCTAGAATTTGGCATCTTGTTTTTAGTTCATTTCACTTGACCTAGTTTATGTGATACATTTAAATTTAGACATTTGATGTTATACTTATTTTACCAAATATTTACATAGAACTTTTGGAGATAAAGCTCCACCCTTGACTAAGTTAGACTTAACCTTTTATCTTTTCAGACATAGCTTTTCAAAGTGTGTATAACTCTCATCCTCTCTTGTTGTGAAATATTTGCCATTTTATTTAAACATGTCTTAATATACATGTAGTAGAGCCATGTATAATCCAAGATATAGATATATTATCACACAAGATGACTTTGTTCAAGAGTCTTATGGAGACAATGTTGTTTGGGAGATGGATACTTATCCACCTTTCAACACTCAAATCGGGGAACATAATCAATATCCTTTGGCCAATTATTTGGTTAGTAATCCTCCATACATAGAGCAAGACCAAGATAATATGTCCTAATATTTGGTTATCATACCTTTATTTGTATAAAAAGTTCAAAAAATATATATATAAGTTACAATGTTATCAACTTATGATCCTAACAAAATCGTAGAGATAAGGGCTAGTTTTCCAATAGAGTTTCCCAATGACAACTTGCCAAGTCTAGTAAGAGGGATTTACAACATGTCTTATATTGAAAATGCCTCTTTTAGTAACCCTAATTCCATTGTATCAATTTTTTATCAAGATCTGTGTATGTTTATAACATAAAGAGGCTTCATAGAGGACCATTTCATTCAAATGCAGGCAACATACTTGACATATCAAAACCTAGAATGTAACTTTAATAATATGGCCTTGTCAAATGCACCTCTTATTCAGTCACTTCCTTTAATAGGAGTCTTATTTGAGTTGACAAGTTAAGAAAATTAGGTTTTTTACCTAATTATGCAAAACACTTTGGGATAAAACATGTTCAATACCCCAACTATTGATGAAGTGTCTTCTACTTCTATACAAAATAATGAGCTGAACATAGTCGATAATAAACCAGTAACATCCAATTTAAACCAAAGTGGTGTTAATGCAGAAACACATAGTCAACAATAAAATGTATCATTAGCTAATACCATGAGTGGTTCTCAAACTTAGGAAGTAGGATTTTATACTTCCCAACCTCAACCAACTGCCTCCAATCCTCAACCAACTACTTTTTTGAGTACCCAACAACAATGATTAAGTATTCAACCAATGACTAGTGCCACATCATAATAAAATGTAATGAATCTTATTCCACCAAAACAAATGATGATTAATATTCTTTAACAATAGTCACCATCAAACATACCCATGTAATAGAGGCAAAACATATTTCCACCTTAATAGGGGGAAATAAATGTTCTACCTCACCAGGTAGTAACAAACATACATCTTCAGTCACAAACTAGCATGCCAATTCAAAACCAAATGATGTCTAACCAATAGCATACAAATTTTAATCATTGATAGATGTCAAATATCTAACATGCATCCATTTCCTAATAAGGATTCATGCAACAAAAAGGTTCCAATGTTCCTCAAGTACCTTTTAGGAAACAATTGCCTTTCATCTAAAATGTGCCACAAGTTCAAAGTTAGGGTCTTGGGTCATAAGTTCCCCTCAATCAATAAGGTATGAATAGCTGGAATCATATCCATATTCAACCTCAATAGACATAGTATGACCATATACCTCCATCCCAACCATAATATTCCCAACACCAAGGCTACATTCCCAATCCCAACTAGAATATCACACTATAATATGTGCAAATTCATCATTTGCACCCTAACCCACATATGTGTATTCCTAGTCCATTTGTTATCTAATACAACATTTCCTACCAAATGCCTCCATAATACCTTGGTCAAATTAATCCACTTATGACCACACAACCTCCACCTCAATAAGTCAATGATCCCATAGGTTTCCTCACACAAGAGCTATAACAAATGAAAGATGAAATTTATCTCATTCAAGTGGGGAAATAGACCAAAAATTTCAAGTTAGATGATGTGTGATCTTACCCTTTCAACATGGAGTACTTATAGATACCATTTCCTCCAAGGTATGAGCCACCAAAGTTTGATAAATACAAGGGGAAAGGTGACCCTAAGGTTCATTTGATGAAATTATTTATTACATGCCAACTAGTGGCCTATAACAATATTATCTATTATTGTTATTTCCATGAATTCTTGCATGGAAATCATTGGAATGGTTCCTGAAGTTACCCAAGAATTTTGTATCTAATTTTGATGATCTTTTAGACAAATTCATGCAACGTTTATCTTACAATATTGAGCATGATATTTCATTGGTGAACTTAACACAGGCCAAAAATAAAGTTGGTGAAAGCTTCACAATCTATTTATAGTGATAGAGATCCATTAAAATTTGATTTACCCATAGTCTACTAGATAAACAACTAACCACTATGCTAACCAAAAATATACACAGTGAGATATCTTACAATTTAGAGTTACAGTGTGTGCACATGTTCAAAGAGATCATTAACAAAGCTTTATTGATAGATATATCCCTCATTAACAAATGGATCATTAAACTAGCCTCATCAAATCAAATCCTAAACAAAAATCATAAAATAGCCTAATTCAAAACCCAATCCCAGTGTAAGCATCACAATAAACCCAGGCCACTAATTCTGACAAACCTAAACAATTCAATCACAACAAAAATGTTGTTAATAATGAAGTAACAAAGTATCTACATGTCCAAATGGTGTAACCACCATTTTCATAGCCTATTCCACAACACATACCTCACAACCAATAACCTCTTCAATAAATGCATCATAATAGACCAGTGCAACTAGCACAACAAATGCAACAAACACAATAACCTATGCCTTTTAAAAACCCTCCTCTAAGGAGAAATGTTACTACCTAATATGTTTTTAGTAACCTTGGAGATCTTAGTGATACTTTGTTTTAAAAAATTGACACAACTAATTTGATTAGATGGCTTATTCTAAAAGGGCCAATTCTTGAGGGTGTTGATATTCTAGACTGGTACAGGCCAAATGAATTCTATGAATATCATCAGGTTAATGACCATAATTTGTAGCAATGTGTGAAAATCAAACATGTGATTGAGAATATGATTGAAAATGGAGAGATCTCGTTGGATCATAGAGCTTCCACATCCAATCAGAACTTTGGCATTTATTAGAATCCATTTCCTCAGCATAACAACCAATAACAACAATGGCCCTTATCACATCAAAAATAATAATATCAACAACCAAGGTTGAACCAATAGTAGAACTAATAATGTCAAAATAATGGATAGAACTAAGGTTAGAATAGTGCAATTAACCAACAAACTTACCATGCAGTTTCACATAACTACAACTAGGTTGTAGGCCATATTGTAGGAGGTCACATTAACACCATTTCCATTAATCCTAGACCAAGTACCAATCAGATAAGATCATTGCTAATCATTCATAATCAATAAACCTATTCTAGTAATCCTTCCTTGACCTAGGACCATACATAAGCAAACCAATAAGCAAGAATTCCCATGTTTGTACCTTATACTGATAACTTGTCATTAGTCAATGACCACTCATAATTACACCAATAACTAAGACCTATCCTATTTGGTCCCCCTCTACCATCATTCATCAATAAAATTGGTCCTATACCTAATCTCGATTATGAAATCATAACTCAATGGTCAAGGATTACCATACCAAGCCCACAACTACCTTCCACTTCACCCATCATCCAAAAAACCATTCTACCTTGGAACAAGCTAGTTCTTATTATCCCAAAAAAATTGTTTTACATTATGGAACAATTACAAAATATGCTAGCACAAATATCCATTTTAGATTTTTTGCATATGTCTACTATCCACAAAAACATCTTGACCAAATTCCTTAGCCAATCCAAAGTCCCAAATGACATATCTCTTGACAAATTTTAATATTTGGTTGGACATCTCACTCTAAGACAATAATTAATCTTCAATCAAAGAGATATGTCATCCCTTGGCCCACTTCATAATAAACCATTATACATTAAATTTTATATAGTGAGACATAAATTCAAATGTGTCCTCATAGATAATAGATCAAGCCTAAATATTATGTCTCTAAAACTCATCAAGCTTATCGGGTACATAATAATAGATCTCCAAGAATAAACAATCATAACTAAATCCTATGAAAATGAATAATGAGAATGATAGGTCACCATCAACTTGCCAATTATTATTGGGCCTTTTATCCATGATACACTTTTCCATGTGTTAGTTCTTGAATTCTCATATAACATGCTTTTGGAAAGACCTTGGATACACAAGATTCATGAAATCCCATCAACATTACAATAGTGTATCAAGTTCCCCCATGCAATAATAGAGGTCACTCTTCCAGGAGATTTACATCCATATGAGCATTTTAAACATTTAGAGGGCAATTTCAAGAACTATAACTATTATTTCAACATGACTCTAGTTGTTAAGCAAGATAAAGGGAAAGTAATACTTGTTGATTTACCAGAGGCCGGCTACATTAACCCTAATACCCTTGATTCCCTTTCCCACATGCCACTTCTTGAGACATCCAATAATTATACCATCTTGGATAATGGTCCAAAAGAATACATGACCCATGACACCTTTCACATTGAAAAGCTTCCACATAACCCCAAGTCCTTTGGAAAACCAAAATCCAAAACCCTCATGTGATGGCAAACAAAGGGCAAAGGCGAAATGCATAATCCAACACTTGTCACTTTCATATCAAACTTTGTCAAAGAAAAGGACCCTCTCTAAGGTGATGAATCATGGTTATATAATGACAAATTAGTCAATTATTATAAGAGTTCCAAATAACCCATTCCTAATCAGATTATGAAAAACCAAGAATATGAAGGAGGAGGCCTCGAGCTAAATCAATAAGGAACACTTGAGCTAATTTCTATGACTAAGTAAAAAGGAAAATATGGAATTATATTTTAATCACTTGGGGGTGACCCCACATATCTTATTTATGCTCCATCACTAATGATGAGTGATGATAATGCCAATAATGAAGTAGAGTTTGATCATAGCCAATTTAATGAAATAGCCCATACCAATTTATTTGAAAATATTGCCATTTATACACTTTGAGCAATCATTCATCATAATCCATTACCATTATACTATTCATAACTGATAGATTGGGGCCAACAAAAATCCAACATACTGGTTGATGAGTTTCAAAATGATGAGGCCTTTTACAATTTTCTAGGCCTTAGGGACAATGTTCCATTGGGAGACCACAAAAAAGGGTTCTCAATCAAGTTTGATCTTGAAGCCTATTTTAGAGAGTGGGTAAACACCCTTAGCCAAAAATAAATAAATAAAACATTGAGGTACCAAAGTGAAAACCTCTTTGAGGTACTTTTAGACTAGGGAAAGAGTAAAGATAAAGGCCACTCTAGTGGTGAAAACCTATTTTAGGCACCACTAGATAGGAGTGTTCAACCTTATTCAATTATAGACCATGAAACCACCAACGATGAACTTGTTTATGGGTCTGAGTTTAGTCTTGAAGAAAAATATTCTTTTTACCAAACCATTTAGGATATTAATGATGGCGAACTTACCTATGGGCCTAAATTTAGTCTTGAAGAACAAAAATCATTTGACTATATCATTTAGGAGTTCCCAACAACATTTTTTACATGTCCATCCATCCCATTAGGGGAGTTTGATTCATCATGTCTAAGATAACTTGAGAAACCAATCCTAACAAAGGACTCTGATATTGAAAAATAATTCAAATTTTTGCCCACTATTCTTGAAGATGATTTGACCCTTCTAGTGGAGAATACTTTAGAGGTAAACATCAAGACACCAGATGATATAAAATGGATTAAGTTAGGCATACCCCTCACTAAGGAGGAGTGTGAAGTCATTATAACCTTTTTGAAATAATTTGTTGTATATTTTCATGGGCCTATTTTGATATGCTTGGTTTGGACCCCACCTTGGCTATTAACCACCTTGTGGTACATCTTGATGCTAAACTAGTGAAACAAAAGTATGCAAAATGCATCCTCACATTGTTTTATTATTCAAGAAAGAGTTGGAAAAGCACTTAGAATCAAGATGTATTAGGCTAATTGACTATTCTAAATGGATTTCCAATGTAGTTCCCATCAATAAAAATCCAAAAGGAATCAGAGTCTATAATAATTTCAAGGATATTAACAAAGCTTGCCAAAAGGATGAATTTTCATTACCAAACATTGACATGATAGTTGACTCCATATCAGGTTATGAGAAGCTTTCATTGATGGATAGATTCTCAGGCTACAATGAGATTAGAATAGCACCAAAAGACTAACATAAAACAATATTCACCACTCTATGGGGAACATTCTATTATGAGGTTATGCCATTTGGTCTCAAGAATACAGGGGCCACCTATCAAAGATCCATGACAATCATATTTCATGATATGATGCATGACATTATTAAAGACTATGTCAATGACATACTAGGCAAATCAAAGACCAAGGTCAATCATCTATTAATATTGAGGAGGATATTTGATTGACTATTTGAATACAAAGTTAGGATCAACCCTAAGAAGTGTGTTTTTGGCACAACTTCAGGCAAATTACTTCACTTCATTATGTCTCGTAGAGGAATTTAAGTCAATATAGATAAATTATAAGCCATAACAAAAATTCCACCACTAACCAATTTGAAGAAGCTACATAGTTTGTAGGGTAAGATCCAGTCTATCAGATGCTTCATATTTCAAGTAGTCAATAAGTTTCATCCTTTTCACATATTTTGAAGAAAGGTGTCACATTTATTTGGGATGAATATTTTCAAAAATCTTTTCAATGGCTAAAGGACTATCTTATAAATCCAATAGTTTTATTACTTATAATACCAGGAAAAACATTCCTTCTATATCTATCAACCATAGATAATGCCCTGGGGGAAATTCTATCTCAACACAATGAAAATGGAAAAGAGCATACCCTGTACTATCTAATTCATAAATTAGTAATGTATGAGCATAATTATATGCCCATTGAAAAATCTTATTTAGTTATGGTCTTTGTAGATTAGAAAATATTATGTTACATGTTGAACAATAAGATTATGGTCATTTCAAAAGTATATCTGCTTAAGTATCTAATATCTAAAATAGCTTTATAATTCCACATGGCTAAATAGATCATGCTTCTTAGTGAGTTTGAGATAGAGTATGTGAACCATAAAGTCATCAAGGGGTAAGTTCTCAAAGATCAACTTGCCAAAGCACCCCTTGAAGATACAGAGCCACTAACATTCCAATTTCTTGATGAATCCATTATGACCATCATTGAAACACCTCTTGAGTAGCATCATTGAAAGCTATATTTTTACGGTTCATTCACAACACATAGATATGGGGTAGACCTTTTATTTATCACTCCACAAGGGGATCTAATCCCTAGGTCATTTATAATCATCTTTCCTTGTACCAATAGCATGGCCAAATATGAATCACTCATTACAAGAATTTAATAAGTAGTATAAAGGAACATATCACATCTAAAGGTTTATGGTGATTCATAGTTAATCATTAATTAGGTTACGTATCATTTTTAGACCAAATATGATAATTTGGTTCCCTACAAGACCATAGTTAACACTCTCAAGTAGTAGATTGTCAATATCTAATTTGAGCATATACCAAGGGCTCAGAATAAAATAATAGATACCAATGGATCATTGATTCAAAAAATAGATATAGCTGAAGAATATCATTTTCTCATTAAAAAATTGCTAGTCCTAGCTCATGAACCATCAACCATAATAAAGATTTGTGATAGTATTGGTCCCATATCTACTTGGTATTTAGACCTTTACACTTACCTATATGATAAAATTATGCCACCTGACCTATCCTAAAAATAATTTAAAGCCTTCATCCACCATGCCTAACATTATACCTTACTTGGACCAACCCTATATCATTGCAATTTTGATGGAACTTTTCCTCATTTTTTACCTTCAATAGAATCTAAATTAGAGTTATGGGAAGTTCACGAAGGGGTATGTGGTGCCCACACCAATGGGGTTGTCCTATCTAAAATAATCTTGTGTATTGGATACTATTATCTAATGATGGATGTAGATGCAGTTGTATATGTGAAAATATATGATAAATTTTAATGACATGCCCATTTGAATCATGCCCCAACCAAGACTTTGAAACCAATGTTGACACCATGTCCATTTACCACATGGGGCCTCGATCTCATTGAGAAGATAAACCCTACCTCATCTGATGGCCATAAACATATCCTTACCACCATAGAATACTTCACTAAGTGGGTTGAAGCTATACCCCTCATGTGATTGGAAAGTAAATTTACAAACTCATCTTTAACCATCTCATCTAACACTATGGTATCCCCTACGACATTATATCTGAGAATGGTAAATCATTCAAGAATAAGGATGTCAAATAGTTATGTGCTAAGTATAAGATCACCCAACATTTTTCCATGACATATTAACCTTAAGGTAATAGCCAAATAGAAGCATCAAACAAAACCATTGTCAATATCCTCAAAAATATTTTCAATGATGTCAGTCATGATTGACACCTTTAGATATTCTGCACCCTCTAGACATACCATACCAATCACCCCACTCCCATAGGGGCCACTCTATACTCATGTATGGCACTGAGGCCATTCTTCCTATTGAGATCTAGTTACCTTCTTTGTGCATATCTATAAATCATGTCTGGATGATGAAGACTATCAAGTAGCTCACTTATAAGAGCTAGAGTTACTTGATGAGAAATGCCTAGATATAGTGAACCATATTCAAGCATATCAAAACCAAATTTGAGGCTAATACAATTGACATGTGAAACATAGAATATTTAATTTTAGTGATCTTGTTCTTAAACAAAACTATAAGAATACCATGATCAAGAAGAAGCATAAAGGCAAGTTCAAACCCAAATGGGTTGGTCCTTTCATCATTGTTATAGACTATGCTTGAGCATACAAGCTCACCATACCATATGGGGATGAACTTGATGAGCTGATGAACATTATACACCTCAAGTGTTACTTCATTTGAGTGACTTGGTGTATTATTTATGAAGACTATTTCAAGTTGTACCATATTATCGACTTTCTTCTTTATACCATACCATTTTATCATTCTGTCGATTTGTCATTCCAACATTCCATTCTACCATACCTTTTCTATCAACCACATGTTTTGATCTTTCCTACCTATCCTATTTGACCTTGGTTCATCTATTAATTTCACTTTCAACATGAAAAATTAGATTAGTTTTAGTAGTTGTTTCAAGAATTCCATATAGAGGTCATATTTTGGAGTTGTATAATACAAGTTTGGTAGTTGCATCCTTCATTTCTTGTTTCATTCTATATCATTCTAGGTTTGTGTGAGCTAGATTATAACTACCTTTGGGCATATCAATGTTACACTAACCTTGCTACTAATTATAACCACCTATTGAAAAATTAGTATCATTGATCTATTTTGTTATTTCCTAGTTATAACTACTTATGGGAAAAATAGGGGCAACATTTTTTTATTGTGCCTTGACATACCAACTTGCCATACTATTCCATTATGCCAATTACGCCTATTTTATTTGAATTGGCTATCACACTAATTAGATTCCTTTGTTGAAAGGTGGAACTAATATGACTTGAGTCCATTTTGGGACTATGTGGGTAGTTATTGATACTTGTGAGGTTAGCTCAGCCATGCTCTTGCCATTTTATGAGCAACCTCAACCACTTTCTCACCATTTTATGAGCAACCTAAGATACACTTTCACCATTTTTTGAGAAATCTCTAAGTTTGAATTCGCTCACCATCTTGTGAGCAACCTAAGCCACATTCTTACCATTTGATGAGCAATCTCTA
This sequence comes from Torreya grandis, assembly GCA_037957365.1. Classification (NCBI taxonomy): domain Eukaryota; kingdom Viridiplantae; phylum Streptophyta; class Pinopsida; order Cupressales; family Taxaceae; genus Torreya; species Torreya grandis. The sequence goes on from JARHVA010004482.1 coordinate 1,059,494, forward strand.
AGTTTAAATGCTCTCTCCATTTTGTGAACAACCTAATTCATGCTCTCACCATTTTTCAACCTTGGACCATTTAGTGTCTTGTCATTCTTGATCAAGTTGAGATACTCCAAAATTCTAAAAACCATTTAGAAAAAACAAAAAACATTGACCACTTCTTTGCCTTAAGGATTTTGGAAACCCTTACTAAGTCACAATAAATCACTTGTCACTTAGTTTCCTCATCCTTTTTGTCCTTTTATCCCACACTCTCACCATTTTGTGAGTTATCCAAAATCCAAAATATCTCAAATCACACCTATTCCATGCTAATAATGAGGTTTGGACACCTTTTAACTCTATTGAGGTTAATTAAGTAAACCTAGGTTAGGATTTAACCCATTTCAAGTTGATTTCAAAACCTATAAATACATGCATTTACCTCTCTATTTGGAGAGCTTGGATAGATTAATGTTATAATGTAGGTTTTATGACAAGAGTGAAATCTAGTGTTATAATGCCAAAATTGTGCCAAGCCAACCATGGTACAAAGAGGAGATAGAGATAGCCAAGCCCCATTAATGAAGACTTATAGAACACAATCCGAGAAATCCAAATGAAGAATCCTCTTAGAGAATTTAAGGATTTGGTAAAGATTTTATGTGTAAGTTATTTCCATTTTTATTTGTGCTTTGTTCATTTGTGTCTCTTCACCATGCTCCTCCCTTTGATCTAGGCAAGGTAGTGTTATGAATGTTAGTGTTTTTTATTTCATTTTGATTGGGTTTTCATTTTGAATCTAACATATGGTCTAACCACCCTCCTTGGATTCCTTGATCATAATTTCAATATAATCATCTATTTACATATTCATTAATAACTACGGCATTAAAAGAATAAGAATAAAAAATAACATTCATTTTAATTATTTTAGCCATGTTATATGAATCCAAATAAATCTAATCATACTCAATATGTATATCACTTAATCTATCACTTCACCTTCAAGGGATAAGGGAACTAGCCTTCTTTGATGGCATAAAATGAAATAATTAAACTATGCAAAACGATAAGGCCAAAGGTGAAAAAAAAAATCCTTTTGTATGGGAAAATAAAAAATAAAAGCTAAAACCTTAAGGAAAAAATTTGAAACCCTAGAATGAATGATGAAACACTAAGGGAAACCTAGGGTTAACTATGTTCAAAACATGTTTAATAATGTGTTTTACCTTATTTTTTATTAATATAATCTAATATGAAAGACATTTGAACTAATTTATATTGTATGATATGTTACAATTAAACACTAATATGAATGTAAAAATTGATTTAAAACTTGCACTTGCCAAAGATGGAAAGTAGGGTTAATATACTTAACATTTTATTATTGTTTATAAGTTTGAGACTAATGTAGGTAGTAAGGTTGGAAACTAGACTATGAGTCACTCAAATTAGGAAATAGATCTTTAAGAATGCTTAGACAAAATAATATACCTTTGTTCAATACCAAATAATGCTTGTTACTAAATCTGATGGTTTCATTTATATAGATTTTGATTATCTATTTTGGTATAAGATATTGTGTCTACTTGTATTTTATCTCTAAGTATGATCCCAAGGGTTGATTATGTCCACAATACCCATAACTATTTCCTTCTCATGAAACCTTAGGTCCACTTTTAACACTAGGTTTTGTTCTAAAAATAAGACATAAGGTAGGTTGAGTTGACCCAAACCAATCCCTATTGAATGGATTAGTGTTGCCTATATTTCCAATACTGTAAAGAGGGAAGTCAAAATGCATTATTTTTCCTTATTAGGTGTATGTGTGCAATAGTGTTCCTTTAATGAATGAAACTTATGATCTAGATTTTGATACATTAAAAATGAAAACTTTTTCTTGGATTTAAGGTATTTCATGACCTTGGTAGCACTTTCTCCTTGTAAATAGAGGATGAATTGGAAATAATAATGTAGCCCCTTTGAATTTGTAATTGTTATAAGTATGCTTGGTAAGTTATTATTATATGGTTAATGGGATTAGATGTACGTTATATTTATATATGAATCTTTGAGTACTTTCTCACACCACCAACATATAAAATGTATATGTTTATCCATAATAAGGATGTGAATTTGAAAACTAATAGTCAGTTGGTATGGGATGAGTCTACAAGACTTAGACAAGCCTATAATTTCAAAACCTTTTAAGTCTATCAATTTTTTCTAAAAATAAAGAAGATTGATTTGATGATATATATATATAGTCTAAGTGTTAGTTTGCTTGGGTTAACACAAATAGGGAATTCCTATACGTGAGTGATAATAGGTTGGGAAGGCCAGGATAATGGAAATCATGTAATTATGAGAGAAAGATGAATAAGATCTAAATGTATATTTGTTGAGGTCAACATACCCCCATTTTTGAAAAAATAAGCACCCTTGTGCAATTGTGAACCTTAACACTAAAAATTTGACCCATTTTGCATTTTAAGATCATACACGCTTGATGAGGGTAGATTTTTATTCATTAACCTACTTTAAACTTAAATTAATGTTGCTAACAATGGATATTCATGCTTTAATATAGGTTTCATGGGACCCTCATCAAGTGGATTACACCTGGATTTTATAGATTAATATTCATTCAAATTTTACTAGCCTTTGGTCTATTAAAACTTGAGATTAAATCCATGCTTTAAATGTTTTGAAACCCTCCTTTGAAAACCCTTGCTTAGATCCTTCAATTTAAATTCAAATTTCATGAGAATAAAATTGGTGGGAACACTTTAAAAGATGTAATGAACTAAGTTTAATTTTTATTATAAGGCTTAATCATATTTTAAAACACATTCAAGACCTTTCCTAAAAACCATGTTTGGTCCCTTTCTATTTCACCTTCCTTTGTTCCCTTTTATTTTAAAACTAGGTCTAACTTTTATGTTGTAGGGTCTTTTACTTTCCTAGCTCAGCCTCACTTTTTATTTCATGGTCCCTTTTGGTACTTAGCCTAACATCTTAATCCTAAGACCCCATTTGTGTTTTTTCAAATTCAACAAGACCTTATCCCTAAGAATTTATCCCAAGTCTTTATGTTATCCTGAGATCTAACTTAAATGTCTTGCTTCCTTGCAGGATTGACGATTCATGCTTCATTGAGCAATATTGATCAGATGAAGAAAAAATGACCTGATGCAAAACGCTTTGATCCATTGAGCCAATCTCACTCGATCACTTAGATCACAATCAATGGTTCATGGTAGCCCATATGAAGATAAATTCTCTACAGACTCTTCACAAGGTCAATAGAGTCAAAGATTCAAAGCCTCATGGGGTCATCATGCGACATTCTCATGTTTGAACACAATATCAAAAGCACCTTGGGATAAAAATCTTGCATTTTAGTTTTTAATCATTCAGGGGGTTATCAGGGGTTATCATTTTATTATGTTTCAAAAATTAGGGTTATAACTTAGTCTAATTTTTTATACAACCTTGAGCTAACTTGATCTGATTTATGATTGTAGGGACCAATGGTGTGTGTCTATTTGGATCATGATCTATGGTTTGCGATTACTCATAAGAAATATTTGGTGGAGCATATTAAAACCTAAAATTCTATGGGACCAACTACATTCAAGATTTAAATTTAAAACTCTCATGCCCATCAATTGATGATCATGAGGTGATCATTGACATTTGTGAGGATGTCAAATTTTGAATCAAAGCCAATTTCACCTAGAAGATAAATGTGCTTAAGACTTGCATCTCAATGACAAAATTAGTATTATATAGATTAATTTGGTTCATTTAGAGCCATGTCTAGACTCAAGATCCTCATAAATAGGTTTAGATTTGCATGGGATAAGCTTGAATATCATGTTAGAATATAGTCATTTTTTTAAACATTGACCCAAACCTTAGTCTATATACACCCCATGATTTTTTGAGCCTTTTAAGCTTAGTTTGATAAAATGTTCCATTACATTGAAACCTAGCTTAAAAATTTATTCTAAAGTTTTATCATGTTTATCAACATACTAAAACCTGAGGTTAAAACCTTACCTTAGATCCTTTTGTTATCTGGGACCCCCATTTTAATGTGTTTTAAACTTAACCTAAATAATTTAGTCCAAAGTTTGTTACATGTTTATCAACACAAAATAGAACTATAATCTAAATAATTTAGCGTAATTTCTTTACATTTTATGATGTTGACTAAAGTTCATGCACATTTGTAGGATCTATAGTTCATGCTTTATCAAGCAACATTGATTGGATAGCATGAAACTAGGATGGATTTTTTTATAAAGATCTAGGCAAGTGAAAGACCACCATATGGTGAAAGTGTGGTAATAGACAAGTTGATGATGATCAGAGCCCTAAAGACGCATGAAACTACCAAGTAGCACAACCATGAGGCCTAATGTAGATGAGGACCAATAACACATAAGCCCTTATATTGAGATTAATGGCCCACATTGATCTATGCATAAAGATCAGATGATGAAAAATAAAAGACCAATTTTAAAGGGAAATGGCTAGTTCTTCAAATACATTATGAAAAGTGTTGTGAAAATTACCATTAAGATGCCACATAGGTACCACATGAGCACAAGATGACAAAACTAGAGATTTTGTGGGATATAAAAGGCAAACATATAAATTCAAAGGTATAAATCAAATCCAAGGCATGAATATGCCTAAGTCTAAGTAGACCATCACCATTATAGCTTCAAAAAATCCCTAGCCTCTAGTTAGATCCCTAATTTGATCCTAGATAAACCATAATTAAACTAGAAAGAGCCCAATTATAATCTAAGTGAGTGCAAACTACTCCACTAATAAGTTTTAGACTAATACTGATAAATTTGCAAAACTCATAGTCATGGCAGCTCAGAAGTAGAACAAAGAAGAGATCGAGTTGTACTTGACCTTAGACATAGATGGAAGAGTCTACAAGGATATTGTATTGGATGTATTAGCATTGAATACTAGGGATAATAACTGGTCCAGACTATTTTTTAATATTAAAGAGTTAAAATCCATCACTAAGGAGGATGAAAAGATAACTATAGTATACCAGAAGTATTATGACATAGTCTCTATCTAGATGGTTGGCCTTCATCATGAAGTAGCATCACCTAAGATACTTCACTATATAAACATTATTTCTCCCATTTTTAAGGATTGTAGGCTTGATCAAGACATGATCATTCATGAATGTAATTTTAAGAAGGTTAATTAAATTTCCCCTATGGCCTTTGGGATTTATTTCAAACTCCCCATTATTTAGGTGGACTTGGACATAATTAAGTAATGGTCTAGTCAGAATGACCTAAAAGCCACCCTAGTCCCATAGCTATATTCAAGAACCCAAGTATTTTTTGACATGAATGCAAGAATTCCTATCACCTAATTTAGGTTGGGAATTAGAATGATCATGACCTTGATAAATAGACTATCTAAGGCCCTTTCTACCACTTATGTTATCAAACTATGGGTCCTTTATGTATAATTTATGGTCAAAAAAGGACTCACCCATCTTATTAGAGAATTGATTAGTGTTTGCCTAAAATAATATTTTTTTACTATAAAGAAGAGGACTAGTAACCACTTATTTATGATGTCCTATCTTTTATATGCCCTGATAACCACCACAACCATCCCCAAAATCAAGAATTGGTCACCTGAAGGAAGTCATACAATCTCCCATTATTATTTTAAACTACACAAATTCAAATACATGAACCACATTCAATTTTTTTATGACTGCATGTATCTAGCCTTGTCTAAGTATATTAAAATGCTACCCATGATCAGGGTAAGTCCCTTAATCAAGAAATATGTAGATCTCATTAGAGATATTTGGTTGTATCCTAATTTTACTATAATCAAGATAAAAGGAACCCTATGCCAGCCTCTCAAATTACCAAACTATGTACCTATCAAGTTGGTCAAGTAAGAGATTGCGTACTAGTTGTTCCACGGAATTGATGGTATATGAAAATAAAAGAGAAAGGGTTACTCCATACATTCCCATTAACTATAAATAAAATGTTATTGTATAATTGGGATAGCGTAGATATCATCTCTAGGTATAGAGACTCATTCAACTTATAGCTAGATGAGTTAAGGCAATGGGACCCTAAAAACAATGTTGTGAATCATTTGAAGGCCAACAAAATGAACATAAAATATGAGAATCAACTTGGTGTCCATAACACCCAATATATCTGGGAATATTCATTTTATGAGGTCCTAGTAAGATTGAAAAGGCATAACATTTAGCTCTAAGCTAAGTTGATAAGAGATGAAAAAGCAACTGGTGAAATCTAGTAGATGAATCCTCTATAGTAATATTTGTTTCTAGACCATATACTAAACCTCCTCTAAAAAAAATAGAAGCACTAATTGCTCAATATATAGGGAAAAAAAGTTTGAAGAAAGACTTGGTGAGAGGCTGGCATCTTCTACCCAACTTTAGAAGCTAAAGTCTCTGATTGAGTACATTGATATGATTACATTGCACCTAGGGGAGACAGTAGAAGATGCCTTAGAGAAAATTGTTAGTGCCTATGGGTTTGATGAAGAGGAAGATAAATAATAATAACATCAACCCCAATTTGAGGAAGCAAGAAAATAAAAAGGGAAGAAAATAGCTTTGTACTTAGTTCTAGTTATCCCCCCTCAAAATAGAAAGGTTGAATTAGCATTCGTTCCTGATGGAACCAAGAGGCCTAAGATAACCCTCACTCACCCTTTAAGTGAGGTTAATATGTTTAGTGATGAAAATTCCATTAATGGCCCTACCAATCTTGAATGGTTTGTATATGTAAAAATACAGAAGATCCCAATGTTGCAACATTAGTGGGCCATCACAAAATCAATCAACATCATAGTTCATGAGGAACTCAAACCCTAGATAGTGGATCTATAGTAAAAATAACATGAAATATAAATGGTTGCTCCTAATATTTAGGTAACACCCAAGTGTAAACCCTAGATCCACCAAAAATGATACATACTTTAGCCAGTGTCCAATTTGACCCAACCACAACTAGATTAAAAGGAGTTACAACAAAGAAAGCTATGGTGGGAAGAGAGGAGTTTACCTTTCAAAAGTTGGATCCATTCATTGGTTTGACCATAGTTAGATTTCAAAGACTATGAGAAGATCCCATTCATGAGGAATATATACTTAGGTTAGCTGAAACTCAAAGTGCCTAGTTGCAAACTGGCATCAATAGGCCTAAGCTCTGTTGGTGCTAGAAGGAGGGTAATATTTATGAGTTTGTAGGACCTTTTCTATTTTTTATGTGTTTTGATTAAATATCAAGCTATTATTTTCGAATTTTTGTTTCTTTTAACATATATATGTAAAGATTGGTGATCTTCATAGTTTCAAACCTATCTTTGTGCTTCCTTAGATAATGATCAGTGTTCTTTAAAGTATGTACATGATTATGGTAAAGATAGATTTAACTTTGTCAATTAAATAGGTTTTAGGTTATTAATAACTATTTTTTTCAAATATTTGTAGATCCTTTGCAAATTTGAGCTCATTTATGCTTGAGTTGTAAAGATCCATCATGTTTACATCTTAGAGCTAGTTTAGTCAAAGATTTTAGTCCTTTGTTATTCCTTACATGAATATTTGAAAAATTCACTTAATGTGCAAGTTTAACTTAGTTAATTATAAAATTAAATTGACACATTGTATTTCAAATAGAATTAAAAGTCCTTAAGTTGAAATTGCCTAAAATCAGAATGAGATCACATTCAAAAATAAGGGAGCCCCTACTTAAACTAGGAATCCACAAGAAAAATAAGTGAGATAAAGGTAGGTGTAGATGTTTAAAGTCTTTTCTAGCTTCACCACTCCAAGGTACTCCTACATTTGACCATCATCAAGGTATTGTATGGTTAGGTGATTCTTCCATCAATGTCCCGAGTGTAGTACATAGTCTCCCTAAAAATCTTGATAAATATATACTAACATTTAGCCCAAATGGTATTGTGACTATATCAGAACACATTAAATCATTCAAATCTACATTAAGATTGTTAAATATCACCAATGAAGATATACCATATAGGCTTTTTTCTTTTACATTTAGGTATGCTTCATATGAATGGTTTTATAATTTGCCTGACAATTACATTACTAGCTGGGATGGCTTTAACAATGTCCTTTTTGACCAATTTGGAAAGGTTATTAGTATTTATATCCTATGCCATTAATTTACCACCATCAGAAGAGATTCTAGTGAGTCCATAAAATATTTTAATGCTAGGTTTCAAAATATGCACAACCGAACCATAGATCCCTACAAACTTGATGAGGTTTTGGCTTTAGAAATCTATAAGAATGTAATAGATCCTATGAAATCTATGTTCTTGAAGAGGTATTTTCTAGTTATAACCACCTTATCCCATGCCTAATCTGAATTAGTGATCATTAATGATCAAATGTAGCCTCAAGGATAAATGGCTTCTTCTATCCTAAATGTTAAACCGCATATGCCTACCTTAAATATATTTCCCAATAACAATTAGAATAAGCTATCCTTGAATCAAATCCCAATGCTAAACTAGTTACCCTTGAGCCACATTTCCCCTAATCAGAGGTTAGGATTCCTAAGCCATTCTACCACTAGGTTTGATCCAAATGATCAAAAGGCATTAATACCAACCTCTAGTGCTAATCATGTTCATAACTCTAAGACTCCCAGGAGTGAGAATGACTATAACCTAAAGATGGTCCAAAAATTTGGCATTGAATTTATTTAGATACAAAAATAGGTTAGTCAACAGGAGAAGGTTCTAGTATAAACTTATCTCTATAGAGGTTTAATAGACCCAATAATAGATTCCAAAATGATAGCTTTCATAACAATAAGAACAATGAATCATCTTATGAAAATAAAACAATGGAAATTAACCTTATTGATATTGCTTTCCCTGATTATTATAGAGTCCATTGTACTGATAAACATGGAGAAATTAATTAAATTAAATTCTATAATGATTTTTGAGCCTTTCAAGAAGACTTGGACACTTTTGAGGTAGTACCTAATAGAGATAATGGTGCAGGTACTTCAAGATCCAAGTCTTTTGATCAAGCCTTCATGGTGCAAATGTTTGATTTCCCCTTCTTAGAAGATAATGAACTTGATGATATTCATGAATAATTTCATGCCTTTCATCAATTCCTAAAGAAGACCTACCCTTTAAGGAACAAATAATAGAGGTAGCCCTTGACTACTTCAACTCTACTGAACAACTTTGGCACTCCTCTAGACACTACATTAGATAACAACCCAGAGCCTCCAAAGGGAAGTAATTATAAATGAAGAATTGATACATTTATTTATTCAAATAAGAGTGGTTATAATATTTTAGAGGATATGAAGAAAATTAAAGCTAACATTACTTTGCATGAATTGATAGATAACTAATCAAATAGATCTATTGATTGATTCCTTATCTAAATAACCTAACAAGACATCCAAGACTGATAATACAAATGTGGATATATACAAAGCTAAGACAGAGACCCCACCCTTCATGCTTATGATCAGAATATTTGATAAGAACTTGCATAATTATTTATTGGATTTTGGTACCTATACAAATATCATGCCTATGGGTATTTATAAGAAACTTGGTTTGACCCCAATTGAGTATGATAGGGATGTTACCCAATTACATAATTCCATGTTCAAATTGATATGGGACTTTTTAAATATTCACATGCAATTGTCTTATGATCTAAAAGTCCAACAATTTATAAACATCCAAGTGGTGGATATCCCTAATGCCTATGGACTAATTTTAAATAGAGAATAGACAAAAGCTTTAAATGGATATATGTCCAAAAATTGTTCACATATGTGGCTACCTTGTAAATGAGTTCCAAATCAAATTAGAGTGGAAAGAGAACCAAGTACAAAACATATGATTATAAAATACAATGTTTTCAATGAAAGTGTTAACACAATTAACTCTATTTTGGGAGTTTTCACTCTCAAAAATACTAAAGTAATTATAAGCCTTCTAATACTATCCCTGGATTATGGAAGATGCACTTTGATGGATCTAGGTGTGAATTTGGATTTGTGTGGGCATTTTTCTAATTGAACCTATCAGTAAGAAATATCATGATTCTTACATACTTTAGTTTCCATGTACTAACAATCTTGTAGAGTATGAGGCTCTCATCCTATGACTTTAATTTTTCATCAAAAACAAAGTAAATGAACTACTAGTTTATGGTGACTCAAAAATAGTAGTCAATTAGGTAAGGAATAAATATCAATGCCAATTTTCATACCTTAAGAGGTATAAATTTAGGGTCTGGGATCTAGTTGAGTCTTTTGATGCTTTCAATATTATGTCCATCCCTAGGGAGGAAAATAAAGTTGTTGATGAACTATCCTCTATCGTGGCTAATCTCATGCCTAACCAAGACTCACCAAAATTAAGCATTGAGTTAATACCTTGTCTTTCTATCCTAGATAATATAAACTATATGTAGGTCTTTAGTGGTGACCAACAAATCCTTAACTTCATGGCCAATTTAGGGGCCTTTAAGGCCTATATCATAGATGAGGCTGATGAAACCACCCTTGAAAAGAAATTTGATGGAAAAATCATTTATCTAAATGACAAAAATATCCCCAAGGGAATGATTTCCTGATAAAGGTTATTTGATTGGGATAAGCTAGTTGAAGCCTCTAAGATTTCCAAAGTAAATGGGAAAGATTACAATGTAGTTGATCTTGAACCTCAAGATCAACCCCAACTAGTCAACACTATAGAATCTTGTACAAGTGTTGAAAATAAAAGAGCCAAGGAACTATTAAAAAAAGTACAAAGATGTAATATCTTAGTCATATGATGACTTGAATATTTTTTATCCAAGGGTCATCACCCATACCATACCTCTCAAAGAGAATTATAAACCTTTTAGATAAAAGCATAGGCTTGTAAATCTTGTTTTAGAACCCATGATTTTCAAGGAAGGCAAGATATCGCTGGATGCTAAAATTGTTTTTCCCATTAGACACTCTATCTAGGTTGCCAACTTGGTACTAGTTAGGAGAAATAATAGTGAAATTAGATTATGTATTGATTTTAGGAACTTGAATAAGACATCTAAAAATAATAATTATCCTCTTCCATATATTGGCCAAGTAATACAAATGGTTTCTTTTTCTGCCATGATATCATTTCTTGATGGTTTTTAAGGATATAATTAGGTGTTGGTGAATAAGGAAGATAGAATGAAAATAACATTTAAAACTAATTGGGGTACCTTTGCCTATAAAAGAATGCCTTTTAGGCTGATCAATGTAAGAACTACATTCCAGAGATCTATGGACCATGCCTTCTAGGGTTTGATTCGTAAATTCATCATAATTTACATGGATGATCTAACTATTTTATTTAAAAATAAGGAGGACCACTTCATGCATTTACAACATGTATTTGAAAGGTGTAGAAGGAATGGAATTTCCATCAACCCTAAGAAAATAATTTTCTATGTTACTGAGGGAAAGTTTTTGGGCCATGTTATTACTAAAGATAGGATTTATATAGATCCTAAAAGAGTAGAATCTATATCAAATATAGAACCTCCCAATAGTAGAAAATAATTAAAATCATTTTTTGGCAAGATAAGTTTTGTGAGAATTCATTTATAGCTTTGTAAAAATTGTCAAGCCATTAAATGATATGTTGAAGAAGGATTCTAAAGTCTCATGGAATGAGGAATCAAAGAAACACTTTGGGGAAATCAAAAAGGTAATCAGTTAATCCATAGTCTTGATAATTCTTGAATTTACAAAGGATTTTTTTCTTTACTCTTTTACCTCTGAGCACACCATTTTTGTTGTTTTAACTCAAAAGATGGATGTGTATGACCATCCAATTTATTTCATGAGAACTAACTTTAAAAATGCTTATCTAAATAATCCTTTAATTGATAAACAATTTTTTGCATTAGTCATAAAGCACATGCCATTATACCAAACCTAACCACTAAGTTAATGCTAAGTCAGAATAAAATTGGAGAGTGAAGAGGTAAGTGGATATTGTTTCTTCAAGAATATGACATAGATATCAAGACAACAAAATTGGGATTCCAATCCTAACCCCATACTAAGTATTATGTAGGTGGATCAATAGAATTTTCAATCTAATGACTAGTATGATCCTATCATTCACGTATTGACTAATGGAACTTGTCCTACAAGACTAAATATGGATTAAAAAATATCCCTAAGGCTCAAAGTAGATCATTGTATAATCAAGAATGGGATCCTATACTAATATAACTTTGAAGGTGTGTACTTGAGATGTGTATCCAAGGAAGAAGCCAATGAGATAATGAGCATGTTTCATAAAAAGTTATGAAGTGGACATCCATCTAAAAGAACCATAACTCACAAGATCCTTAGGACTAGATATTATTGGCCCACCATTTGTAAGGATGCTCATAACATGTAAGGGAATGACGTTCATGCCAAATTTTCAGCACAAAGGAACCAAAAGCAATAATGCCATTGTAACCAATAATGGTTAATAATCCTTTTTCACAATGGGGGATGGATTCATTAAAGTCATCAATCCTAACTCATTTGAAGGTCAAAAATATGTTCTAATAACAACTAACTATTATACTAGATGGACTGAGGCAGTAGCTACCAAACAGTGTAGAATTGAGGAAGTGATCAAGTTTTTAGAAGAAAACATATGCATTAGATTTTTGAATCCACTCTCTTTTGTATGTGACAATGGGTCTACATTCACATCCATATAAATGACATAATGGGCATATGATAATAGTATTATCCTCAAGTTCTCATCCAACCGCTACCCTTAAGGTAATGAAGTGTCTGAATCAATGAATAAGAACTTGATGAAAGCAATCAATAAATCTATTGTAGACAAACCCAAAATATGGCATAAGCTACTTAAATATGTCCTTTGGGTAGATAGAACAAGAGTTAATCAAGCCCTTAAATCATCTCACTTTTTTTTGGTATATGGCCAAGATCCCATATTCCCTATCACATGTAAGCTACCAACTTAAAATTTTATGTAAGAGTATATGGAGGAAGACAAAGAACTGACAAACTCAAGACCACTTGACTAGTTTAGATGGAAGATGCCTGAGAAATAACATTTGATAACTTTAACAGGCACCAGACCATAGTGAAAAGGTGGTTTGACAAGCAATCAGAGATCAAGGTGTTTAGTTTGGGAGACTTAGTTCTTTTTGGGATAAGGCATTTAAACCTAAGGGAAAACATGATAAATTCACACATCTATGGATTGGCCTTTATCAAATTTTAGAAACACTTGGAGATAACACCTTCAAACTGAAAGATCTACAAGGAGTATATTTCACACTACCCACCAATAGGCAATATCTCAAGCATTACTTTTCTACTACTCCACCTAAGATCTTCATGGATTAAATCTTTAAGGATATTTAGAATTAGGGTAGGTAGGCTAGTTTGGTTCCCTTTTGTCCTTTTCCTTTTTGTCCCTTTTTGTATATAAGTTTGTATATATTTACTTGCTTTTCTCTAATTTCTATTATGTGTTCACTTTATGTTGTGTGTTTTCTTTCTATTATTGTGTTTTCTGCTTCTAATAAGTTATTTTAGATAGACCTTAACCCAAATATCACTTAATTTCTCAAATAACTCTGAAACTTCAAAAATTCAGGCAGGGATCATAAGCATGTGATGACCATGGGCTTAAAATATCAACTTGATGTTATAATTTAAAGAAGCTAGTCATGACTGGTGAATAGGTTAACTATTCTATAAAGATTTAAACATTATTTTGATCTAAAATTAGTTTTAAGAATAATTATACATGTAGATTAAGGCATAGTCAAGTTTGCACTTAGTAAACATCCTTGCCTAGGACAAAGGTTGTAACCATAGGTAACTATCTGAAGATCAGATGCTTGACCAAATCCTTAAACCTGGCTATCCTAGTTCCCAACCTTTGCTAAAAAAAAATAAAAACAAAAACAAAAACATGAGCTTATAATAAAATCAAAAAGCTTTTCAAGCAAAGGTGATTCTAGTAGTCTCCAGTAGGGCTATGGACATCTAGCTAGCAGTGGAGAAAGGTTGTGAGTAGATCTAAATGCATCTCTATCAAGGTTATCGATGCCTGGTTGGTAGTAGAAAAAAATAAAAACAAAAACAAAAACATGAGCTTATAATAAAATCAAAAAGCTTTTCAAGCAAAGGTGATTCTAGTAGTCTCCAGTAGGGCTATGGACATCTAGCTAGCAGTGGAGAAAGGTTGTGAGTAGATCTAAATGCATCTCTATCAAGGTTATCGATGCCTGGTTGGTAGTAGATAAATGCCCAAGCCTTCACTAAACTAAGAGCATGATGTTTAATGAATATCCAAACATTCTCTAAGTCAAGGTTAATGATTAAAGACTTGAAACCTGGAAGTTATTCACTGAATCTGATGGAAAATAGTAAGTAAAATCAAAGCACATACATAACATGGCTATGTCTTGATGTTTAAATCCTAATTCTTTAGTTACAAGGCTTGTTTTAACCATGAACTGATCTTAATAATGGCTTTGGTCAAGTGGAATAAGTGACCTAGTTATTTGTCTAAACTAAAGTCTCTAAGTTATAACATATTGTTATGTTTCCCATATAAGTTACCATTTTCTGAGGTTAACATACCTCCATTTCTAAAAAATAGGGACCTTTCTGCAATTTTAAACCTTAATACTAAAAATTTGACCTATTTTGCATTTGAAGATCATCCATGCCTGATGAGGGTGGCCTTTTGTTTATGACCCTATTTTAAACTTCACTTAATAATGCTAACAATGGATCTTCATGCTTTAGTACAAGTTTCATGGGACCTTCATTGAGTGGATTACACATGGATTTTATAGATTAATATTCATTCAAGATTTTAAAAGCCTCTAGTCTATAGGAACTCAAGATTAAATCCCTACACTAAACTTCTTTAAACCCTCCTTCGAAAACCCTTGCTTAGACCCTTTAGTTTAAATTCAAATTTTATGGGAGCAAAATTAGTGAAAACACTTTAAAAGATGAAATGAATGAAGTTTAATTTTTATGATAAGTCTTAATCATATTTTTAAACATGACTAAGCCCTAGCCTAAAAATCATGTTTGGTCCCTTTATATTTCACCTTCCTTTATTCCTTTTTAGTTTAAAACTGGGTCTAACTTTCATGTTGCAGGCTCCTTTACTTTCCTAGCTTGGCCTCACTTTTTATTTCATGGTCCCTTTTGGTACTTAGCATAAAATATTAGTCCTAAGACCCCATTCATGTTTTCAACATAAATGAGACCTTGGCCCTAAGACTTTAGCCTAAGTCTTTACGTTGTCTCGAGATCTAACTTAAATGTCTTGCTTCTTCACAAGATTGATGGTTCATGCTTCATTAAACAACATTTATCAGACAAAGTGAAAGTGACTGAATGCAAAAGGATTTGATCCATCAATCCAATCTCACTTGATCACTTAGATCATAATCAACAGATCATGACAACCCATATGAAGATCAATGCTCTATAGACTCTTCATAGGGTCAATAGATTCAAAGCTCCAAAGCATCATGGGGTCATTGCATAGCACTTTCATGTTTGAAATAAATATCAAAATAACCTTGGGATAAAAATCTTGCATTTTAGTTTTTAATCATTCAGGGGGTTATCATTTTATTATGTTTCAAAATTTGGGCTTATAGCTTAGTCTAATGTTGTATATGACACTGAGCTAACTTAATCCACTTTATGACTATAGGGACTAATGGTGTGCATCTGTTCGGATCATGATGTATGGTTTACACTTACTTATAGGAAAGATCTGATGGATCATATTAAAAACTTAATTTATGTGGGACCAACTACATTTGATATTTAAATTTGACACTCTCATGCCCATCATTTGATGACTATGAGGCTATCAAATTTTAGTTCAAAGCTAATTTCACCCAAAATATAAATGCACTTAAGAATTGAATTTGAATGACGAAATTACTATTCTATAGATTAATATAGTTCATTTAGATCCATGTCTAGACTCAAGATCCTCATAACCATGTTTAGATTTACATAGGCTAAGCATGATTATCATGCTAGAATATAGTCATGTTTTTAAACATTAACCCAAAACTTAGTCTTTGTACATCCCATGATATTTTGAGCCTTTTAAGATTAGTTTGAATAAATGTCCCATTACCATAAAACCTAGCTTAAAATTTTTAATCAAAATTTTTATCATGTTTACTAACATAATAAAACCCTAGGTTAAAACCTTACCTTAGATTTATTTGTTATTTGGGACCCCCCTTTTAATGTGTTCTAAACTTAGCCTAAATACTTTGGTTTAAAGTTCATTTATTTTTTATCAACGTAAAATAAAACTATAGCCTTAAGAATTTAGCCTAAATTCTTTGCAGGACTTGATTCTAATTAGAATTCATGCACATTTGTAGGATCTATGTTTCATGCTTCATCGAGCAACATTGATCGAATGGCATGAAACCAAGATATAATTTTCAAAAAAGATCCAAGAAAGTGTGAGACCACCACATGGTGGAAGCATGGTAACACACAAGCTAGTAATGAGTAGAGCCTTGAAGACCTATAAAACTACCAAGTGGCACAACCTTGAGTCTTGAAGCAAATGAGGACCAATAATTTGTAAGCCCTTGGATTAAGATCAATTGACTATGTTGATCCATGTATGGAGATCTGATGGTGTGATACAAAAAATAAATTTTAAATGGAAATGGCTAGTTATTTAAATATATTATGAAAAGTGCCATGAAAACTGTCAGCAAGATGCCACATAGGCACCGAATGATCATAATATGACAAAACTAGAGATTTTCTAGGCTCAAAAAGACAAATATATAAATGCAAAGGTCTAAATCAAATCTAAGGCATGAATACACCTAAGTCCAAGTAAACCATCACCATTAAAGCTACAAAAAATCCCTAGCCTCTACTTAGAGCCCTAATTTGATCTCAAATAAATCATAGTCAAACCAAAAAGATCCCAACTATCATTTGAATGAGTGAAAACTAATCCAGAGATAATTTATCGACTAGTATTGAGTAATTTGTAAAACTCAAAGTCATAGCAGCTCAAAAGTACAATAGAGAAGAGATCACGTTGTACTTGTCCTTGGACATGGATTCAAGAGTCTTCAAGGATACTATATTAGATAAAGTAGCATTGAATACTAGGGATAATAATTGGTCCAAACTCTTTTGGGCCATTGAAGAGTTATAGGCCATCACTAAGGATGATTAAAATATTGTTATAGTCTGACAAAAGTATTAAGACATATTCTTTATCCAAATGTCCATCCTTCATCATGTAACAACAAAACCTGAGTTACCTCACTATACCAATATTATTTCTCTCATTTTTAAGGATTAAATACTTGATCAAGACGTGATCATTCATGAACATATTTATCAGAAGGTTGCTTACTTTCCCCTTATAACCTTTGAGAGTTACTAAAAAATCCCCATTCCTTAGGTGGACTTACCCATAATTAAGTAATGGTATAGCTAGAATGACCTAAAAGCCACCCTAGTCCCATGGCTATATTCAAGAACTCAAGTATTTTCTGACCCAACTAGAAGAATTCCTATCACCTAATCGGGTGGGAATTAGAATTATAATGACCTTGTTAAATAGACTATCTAGGGCCCCTTCCACCACTTATGTTAGAAAACTATGGGTCCCTTATGGATACTTCATGGTTGAGAAAGGACCCACCCCTCCTATTGGAGAATTGATTAGTGTCTACCTAAAACCAAAAAAAATTGCTATAAAGAAGAGGAATGGAAACCACTTATTTATGATGTCCTACCTTTTGGATGCCCTAATGACCACCATAACCATCCCCAACATCAAGAATTAGTCACCTAAGGGAAGGCATATAGTCTCCCATTATTATTATAAACTACACATATTTAAATATAGGGACCACATTCAATTCATTTGTGACTACGTGTATCTAGGCTTATTTGATGTTATTATAGGGATACCCATGATAATGGTAAGTCACATAATAAAAAATTATGAAGAGCTCATTAGAGATCTTTGGTTGTATCCTAATTGCACTATAATCAAGATAGAAGGAACCCTATGCTAGCCTCTCAGATTACCAATCTATGTACCTACCAAGCTGACCAAGTAAGAGATTGCATACCAGTTGTTCCATTGAATTGATTGTATATGTAAACAAAAGAGAAAGGGGATACTCCATATGTTCCCCTTAACTATAAAAAAGATAGTGTTGTAGAATTGGGATAGTATGGATATCATCTCTAGGTATAGAGACTCATTTGACTTACAACTAGATGAGATAATGTAATGAGACCCTCGAAACAATGTTGTGAATCATTTAAAGGCCAATAAAATAAACATAAAATATGATCATCAAATTTGTGTCCATGACACCCTATATATCTAGGCATCTTCATTTTTAGAGGTCTTAACAAGATTAAAAAATCACAACATTAAACTCAAGGCTAGATTGATGAGAGATGAGAAGCCAATAGGTGAAATATGGCAAATAAATCCTTTATAATACTATTTATTACCTAGAACATCTATTATACCTCTTCCAAAATAACTAAAAGCATCAATTATTTGAGATGAAGGAATAGAAAATATTTAAGAAAGACCTGGTGAGAGGGCAACCTCTTCTACCTGGCTTGAGAAGCTAGAGTCTCTGATTGAGTACATTTATATGATTGCATTTCTCCTGGGGGAAATAGAATAAGATGATTTGTATGCATTGGTTAGTACCTATGGGTCTAATGAAGAGGAATTTTAAGAATAATAACCTCAACCCTAAGTTGAGAAAGTAGGAAAAGAAAATGGGAATAAAATAGCTTTAGACTTAGTTTTAATTATCCCCCCTCAAAATAGAAAGGCTAAATTAGCATTAGTTCCTACTAGAACCAAGAGGCCTAAGATACCCTCACTCACCCTCTAAGTGATTTCAATCTATTCAGTGATGAGAATGCCATTCATGGCCCTACCATTATTGAATGGTTTGTATATGTAAAAATATAGAAGATCCCAACACTTCAACATTAGTGGGCCATCATAAAATTAGCCAACATCATAGTTCATGAGGAAATAAAACCATGGATAGTGGATCTATATCAGAAATAATGTGAAAGATGAATGGATACTCCTGGATGTTTAGGTAGCACCCAAGTGAAAAACCTAGAGCCATCAAAAATGACATATTCTTCAGTCAATGTCCATTTTGACCCAACCATGACTAGATTAGAAATAGTTACAATAAAGAAAGTTATGGTGGGTGGAGTGCAGTTCACCTTTCAAAAGGTGGATCCATTCATTGGTTTGACTCTAATTGAAGGTCAAAGACCAAGATAAGACCCCATTCATGAGGTAGATATACTCAGGATGGGTAAAGCTCAAAGTGTCTAATTATAAATTGGCATCAACAGTATTATAGATGCTAAATATATATTTTATATGATAAACTAGTATTTTACACTATCAAATATCACTCATGGCTTATTCCTTTAATTCATGACCTTTCTAGGATCTAAAGGCTCGTATTTGTCATCTTATTGTGCATAAATGTTTATCCTATAGTCCAACCTTGGTAGTTTGATTATCCAAATCACCTATAGCCCATAATATGCTTAAAACCTAATATAAATCTTCTACTATCAGTAAAAGATCTTCAATAATAATCTATCCTCCAATATGCTACCATTTAGTCTAGGACACTATCATCGACATTAGTGTCCTAGATCTGATGCTAATGTCTCTACCCTAAAAACACTCAAATTTTAAAATATCTTTATATATACAAGTCAACCTATTTTTCTAAATTAACCCTCGCATGGTATTTTTTCAAAATTTATAGTATAAATAAAAAATAAATCCCACTCATTATTCACCTAAAAATTCCAATAAATCACCTCTTAAACTCACTAGAATACCTTATTCTTCCTTATTTCCAAATCAATGATAACATTATTCTTCTTATAGGTCTGAAGTATTCAAAGATTACCCCATCAGTATTATTTTTCAAGTTATAAGATATATCACTACATGAAATTATAGATAATATTATCCAAGATGATATGACATCTATGGGATTGACAACCAGTTACAGTTGCATTCGACCCCCATATATAAATATGGTGGATGACCTCTAATATAGATTCCATTAGGCATTTGGTTGATGGAGAGGATGAATCGATCTAGGTTGATTCCCATATCTATATATGAGAGTATCTAATCTTAACCACTCTATATATAGGTAATATAAATTAGGACCCCTCTCTATATATGCTATGTTGAGTCCCCTACCTATATATGGGAGACTAGAATGTAAACAATTATTCACACATAAACCCACATAAGGTGGAGAACTACATAAATCTAAGTCCCTCTTAAAATTATTAGATATATATGTATAAATCATATATATATGAGTATTTAACATCATTTGAGCCTATTAACCCCCATTTTGCAAGGTGGTATGCCCTAATTGGAGGACCTAGGTTTTTGACCTACACATTGATATCCTGAACTTGTGAAAAATTATTTGAATAAAGAAGCTATAAGGTGGAAGTGAAACCTAATAGGTGAAGTTTTAATTTATGTAAAATGACATATGTTTCCTATAGGATATAAGTTTCAAATTTTTAACATAAGCTTCAATGCTAGTTTCTTATTTTGAACATAGCGTCTAGAATGAGAGAGCTCTAATTTCTATAAAATTATGAATCATAGTTGAGAATTATCCTAGATATTTATACACCTAAACTTATCATACCTATTTGTACCTAATTAAATAATCTAAGTATTATTCTTTCTTCATGTTTAATAAATAAAATTATTGTATTGCATTGTATTTTCTATCTTTAGCATATCTCCATAATTAAGTATTGTATCATAATATATTATGATTTTTGAATTATTTAATTGGTCTAATTTTTATAATAGTTTTATGATGCACTTTCATCAAACTGCAAACAACGATATTGATGAAAGCGTTGTTCTGAAAATACCATCTGGGTCTTATATGTATATCAAGTGAACTTCATCTTGGCTATAATCCCTTACCATCATAGGCGTTATGGAAACCATAGACTTTATAATAGATACTTCCTCTCAGTTTTGAGATTGGCATATATTTCCCTTCTAGGTTTATAAATATATTTCTATAGAAATAAATTCTGCAATGCTATTATCCTTTGCCCATTATGAACTTAGCTCAGTATGCAAATATCTCTCTATTCTCCCTTATCGAGGCCAATGAAAAATAGGAAAACAATATATATCTATTTAAACCCTTTACTAACCCTCAGGCTGCATATAAAGTTGACATTCACCATATGTTTAAGGTTTTGTAAAATGGATCTATGACATCTACCCACACATACCCTTCTTCCATAGCCAAATATTCTGACAATTAGGAGAAAAATGCATTAAAGGCTATATACGTCACGCAGATACACCCCTAAGCTCAAGTTCGGTCAAACTGAACCATCTTGGATTTGTTCCTTTTTGATGGCATAGTCTAATCGATGCCCAATTCATTCAATAGTGGTCTCTATATATGGCTTGGCTTCTACATTACAGGCATACACGATACATCTAGGCCAGATGGATTTGCAAATAGACATATCATTTTTCTACCCAATCGAATGGATGGTGAGTTCTCAATACGCAACAAGCTTCTCCAACACCCTTTCCATCTTTGTCTTGGCCTTGTGAACAAACACTAGACTTTCTCCTTAATATCACGCCATTGATTTTATAGAATTGACACAATACCTCCCTTATGGGACTGTATCTTTGCCCAAGGTTCCAAAACCAAAACTTGCCTAATAGGCCACAACTTTATTCACATCAAGACTATGCAAACTCAGTCATAGGATCACACCTT
Organism: Torreya grandis; assembly: GCA_037957365.1. Taxonomy (NCBI): domain Eukaryota; kingdom Viridiplantae; phylum Streptophyta; class Pinopsida; order Cupressales; family Taxaceae; genus Torreya; species Torreya grandis. The sequence continues at coordinate 1,081,470 of JARHVA010004482.1, forward strand.
GTTTTTCCATATTGGCTACACCTTACATAGAGACGGCCCTAGGTTCCCAACAACTTAACTCTCGATCTGAGTCCTTTCAAAATAGAGGCCTATGCCTTTTCATAATAGAATCCCTACCTTATTACCTTTGGGACCCCCATCTCCATAGCACTCAATCCTTTGCCTTCCCAACTCGACTCTATTTAGGCAAAGCCAGCAAAATAGATGCCAAAAAAAAACCAAACTAGCTATGTGGTAGCAAAAGCAACTATAAGCTCATGCTTCTTTTATGTTCGCTTGACATGACCTATCTTTTCAATATCCTTAGCTTGATTTCTTCTGAGGCTATCATCTCTTACTTGAATTATTCCTTTTTTGTTTCCCTTTATGCTTAAATCAAGGCCTTCAATCTTAAAATAGTGTTGACCTTATCTCCTTGAATCTTCCATTATCCTATAAAGACTCAACTACTCATCTAATACAGGAATTCTAAAACTATGCTTTACTCCACGCCATCCTTAGATGATTACAATAATAATAGGATTATTGAAATCCTTTGACAACTAATAAATCCATACAAAACATATTTAGGCCTTATTTCTCCTCCACATGACAAGTATGAATATTTGAAAATATAACTTGGAGGGAAACTTATATAATTGCTTAAGCTAATGCCTATCAAAGGCTTATTCAACTAGTCCTTGCTAGATGCTCCTGCATCATACTCTCCCTATAGAAAGGATTTGAACCTTAGTTCCAATGAAATTCTTCCTCCATGCATTAGTCTTCACTATATGCCTAGATCCCAAGGTCTTGTTGTGAATGCCAATGCTGGTGTTTGTCTTTGATAGTCTTTGTCTTTCAACTTCTTGATTTTCTTCCTTTTCTGGTATGTTCTTCTCCTCATCTCTTTTTTAGCTATTATGTCCCATCTCCATGCTTCATTCTCATACATGTCTTCAAGATCTTCTTGATCTTCTTGGTTAAAAAATTTGTCCATTGAACTATGGACTTCATTCATCTCCACAACTTTAACACCTGCATTCAAATCACCAAAGGCAATGTTAGAAGTAAAAACTTGAGACCATAAAGTCTCTTGGTTGCCTCCACTCTTCAGCTCTTTGGCCAAAATTGCCTTTGCCTCTTTAGTATGCTCTTTTCTTGGTTCACTCTCACCAATGGTGTTCTTATCATGGTTTGTGCCTGTATGTAGCTCTCTTGAAGAACTAAAGAGCTCTTCCAATATTCTCATTTCTTCCTTTAGTGATCTCTCATCTATCTCCCCATTCACTTCATCAAACTTGGGCTTATCAACCTAAAGGATTGCTTGTCCTTTACTTTTCATGTACCTCATTTCATTCTTTCTTGGCTTTTTGTCATACTTTATTCCCATCAGGACTATGCAAATTTAGTCATAGGATCACACCTTTTTTCCCCATATCAGCTACATCTTACATAGAGATGGCCCTAGGTTCCCAACAGCTTAACTCTCGATCTGATTCCTTTCAAAATAGAGGCCTATGCCTTTTCATAATAGAATCCCTACCTTATTACCTTTGGGACCCCCATCTCCATAGCACTCAATCCTTTGCATTCCCAACTCGACTCTATTTAGGCAAAGCCAGTAAAACAGATGCCAAAAAAAAACCAAACTAACTCTATGGTAGTAAAAGCAGCTGTAAGCTCATGCTTCTTTTATGTTCGCTTGACATGACCTGTCTTTTCAATATCCTTAGCCTGATTTATTCTGAGGCTATCCTCTCTTACTTGAATTATTCCTTTTTTTGTTTCCCTTTATGCTTAAATCAATGCCTTCAATCTTAAAATAGTGTTGACCTTATCTCCTTGAATCTTCCATTATCCTATAAAGACTCAACTACTCATCTAATACGAAATTCTAAAATTATGCTTGACTCCACGCCATCCTTGGATGATTACAATAATAATAGGATTATTGAAATCCTTTGACAACTAATAAATCCATACAAAACATATTTAGGCCTTATTTCTCCTCCACATGACAAGTATGAATATTTGAAAATATAACTTGGAGGGAAACTTATATAATTGGTTAGGCTAATGCCTATCGAAGGCTTCTTCAACTAGTCCTTGCTAGATGCTCCTGCATCATTTTATCATTAGTTTATTAGGATATTATCCCTACCCATATTTCCAAAAAACAATTAAACATTTGGTGAACCTAACTTTTTATTCTTCTTGTGCAACCTTAGCTTACTCTAGGATTTTTAGCCTTCTAGGGTTTCAAATTGTTATGATGGATTTTTAGATTTGAATATTTTATCTGTGATAATTTTTAACTTTGGGTTTGATTATATTTCCTTGGCTTCTAAAATTACTTTATTATCTTTTTTTCAGCATATTTTCCATGATTTTGTTTCTATCATTTATACTTTCTCTTATTTTTCTCATCAAGGATGATATTGATATTTTTTTATTATTGTGATGCAGTAATTATGCAACTCTAGACACAAGCTTCATTAATGAAATTTTTTATCAAACCAAGTGTAGAATAATAATAATAATAAATGTATCTTCAGTATGCTATAAGGCCTCTAAATTTTTTAGATGGTAATATATGTATGTAAATGTAAATTCAACTGATTTATTAATCAATCTTAGCTTAGAGAAGATAAATCCTACTCACACTTTCAATTGTTGATACATTAGATATGCATGTTCAAGACCAAGATGGATTTTTTAGACCTAAATAAGGGATATATTACCATAATAACATCACTATAGAGAGTTTTAATTCATCTATTCAAACAACACCATCTAATAACCCTATCTAGGTCCTATGTTTTCATATTCACAAAAGTAAATGACAAATAAATTAAAATATAATTTAGTGCTCACCAAAGCTTGTCAAACAAAGTGGGTGTAATGAACATAAAATCAAACGTGCATAAGATAATCATAATTAATATATGTATAGGTAAGACCCTAGTGCATGGAGAGAGCAATATATTCAAAATCCATCACTTATGGTACTTTTATCTACTAAAATAGAGGAGTAAAGTTAGAGATACTTACCTTGAAGATGAACCCATTGAGACTCAATCTCTCCCTTGGCCAAATTTCATTTTCAAGAGGTGGCTGTGGTTATTAAGGATTACTAATAAATGCCAAAACATCTAAGACTTTTCCACAAGATAAGATTCTTTATCCAATTATAAACCCTAAGCTATAACTCCTCAAGTAGAATGGTAGAAGAGTAGATTGTAAAGAAGTTCAAATGAATAATTAAATATATTGTCTCTCTCATAAATGGAAAACTGAATATTTATATATAGTTGAATCTAACCCTAAACCTTTCCAAAAGTTAATTTGAAAGGGTCAGTCCAATCAACTCTGTGTAGTTATTGATAAAAATAAATTAGGTCTTGGTCTAGGTAATCCAGGGGCTAACCTAAACCTTTAACATGTTTTATAAATTTGAGTAAAGGGTTTATGGGGATAACAGTGTAATGTGAATCATTAAGAAAGGGTTTCAAGCTTAGGCAGGGGCTAATGAAGGTAGAAAATGGTTGTAAGAGTGTGAAAGAGAGGAGATAAGGCTTAGGAAACTATTCAAGAGAAGGTTAGATTGATAGAAAGTGGTGGTATATGGGACAATAATCCTATGAAGAACCAATAATCTACCCACCCTTTTTCTTAGTGCACCCTTTAAGGCATAAAATCAGAGATATTGAGACTCGACAAGTTATTATAAGAGAAAAAGAGTTAGTAATTGATAAAGTTTGATAATATTATGTGTATACATATTCCCTAATATAATCTTATCACGTGTCACTCATGTGAAATAGGGGATGGTGCTTTGAGAAAATAACATAGAAACACACAAAATTGAGGCTGAATAAAGTGTAGTATTTTAAAGCATAAAATTATTGAAAGGAAAATCATGGAAAATAAAATTAATGTATGCATAGCTTGACTTACCTTTATCATTGGATGGTTATCTATTGTGTTTTTATTTTTTATTGTGAAGGGCACAAAGACTAGTTTAGAAAAACCCAAAGATATAAAAATAAAGAGAAAAAATAAACAAATGCAAGAAAGCCAAGATAATTGATGTGGTGTACTCAAGATTTACTTATAAATTTGGAAATATGGGGTGATAAATTCTAATTTAGGAACAAATGACCAAGTTAAAAATTATATTAAATTAGGTAATCAAAAATCCAAGGCTACTAAATGTCTAAAAAACTGACAAGAAAACCTTAAGAAAGAAAGACAAACTAACCAAGTCAAACCAAGGATACGTGTCAAAAATGGTAATCAAATATCAATGTGAAAGAAGTAATAATTCTTACTTAAAAATTATGGGAAAATAAATGGTAAAATAACATTGATGAGTGAGCAATAATAATACTTACTCAATCATCAATGGAAAAAGTGCATCAAAGGGAAAATAACATTAGTGAGTGAGAATTAATAAGCCAACCTCACACAATAATTGAAAAAATAAATAAAAATAGAAGTAGATGTAGCTGTCCAAAAAAGGGTTTACAATAATGGAAAAATAAAATGGTAAAAGAAACCAAGGTGATTCTAGAAATGGAAACCCATATTGCAAGGAAAGTAATCCATAGTCACTCAAGCATATTATTTTATTCTGAGGATAGATAAAGCTAAAACAAAGTAGTGCTAATATGTTTTTAAGATGTGAATAAGATGAAATATAGAAGAGGGAAAATAAATTTAGAATCACACTTGACTATCAAGGGGAGAATGAAATGTGTGGAGTGGAAAACAAAGGAAAAGTCAAGGTAGAGAAAATCCTTATTGAAGTCAAGACAATCAAAATAAGTATGTCAAAATAAGAGGACTTTTGACATTAAGGAATATGAAGAAATTTTCTTCGCCACACAAATATTAGGTCAATATATGAAGTTGGAATATCATCACATGAAGGTTGTATGCATGAAAATTAAAATGGACCTATCTTCCTACAACATGTTCCCCATTCCTCAAGACCCTTTACATAACCATTGATCTACTACTAATATTAGGTACTTGTGTGAGAAAGTAGGTAACACCATAGATTATTTTGAATTCTCCTATTCTAATATACTAGCCTACCACACCCCAATGGACCTCAGATCTAACATGAGGCCAAATGTGGAGTTTGAGATTTGATTGGAGATAGGAGATGTGATGTTAATCACATATTTTGGTGTGATTTTTACTTTCTACTTTATATGTTGCCTTTTGATCATTTCCTTTTGTTTGAAATGATTTGTATTTTAACTTTGTGATGGTTTTTTCTATTCCTCCTCTACATGGATTCATAGAACCAAACATGGGTGCTAAAGATGACTATCATTTGAAGACTTTGGAATTGGTTTCTAAGAAATATAACTTAGAGAGTATGATGTCTAAGAGTCTTGTTAATTTAGGTGAGATAAAAGTTTTATATTGACTTCGACCTTGTTTTATCTAAAATGTAATGAAAGGAAAGAAAATTAAATCAAGATGAATGAAACATGAAACAATTTTAATTAATTTAAATCATAAAAAATGTGACAAAGATGAAAAGGGATACAATAACACATGAGTGTAATTCCTTATCATAATACTATCTAAAGTGTAGGGAAATATCCTATCAGAGTTTTTCGTGTAGGTTTTATCTAAAAAAGAAACAAAAGTTAAAGATAAGAACAAGGGATCATAAACTTGCAACCATTACTTTCCATTCTAGAAAAGGAATATTAAATTAATTAAAGATGGTTATTTTATGAGGAGGGCCTGGTCCTATCCATAGTTTTACACTACAATTCCCAAAATAAAAACCCAAGGGGTACAAAATACATTGGAAAGTTAATGACATAATAAGATCAAACAAAATAATGAAGAAGGTTGGGTCCTATCCATGGTTTTACAATGTAACTCATGAGAAAAGGAAACTAAAAGACCAAGATAAAGAACTAATGCTTATGGAAATATAAATTGTTGTAGAGGGTGAGACCCGTGTAGATATCCTACAAAAAGTGTTATTAGTATAGTATATAAAAATCATGATAAGAAGGGAAAGATATAGGTAAAGTATTTCTTTAAAAATTACATGTTGATGGGATATATGAAAATGTGACCTTTATTAGTTTGAAGGTGATAGGTGTTAGGACCAAGTATGTCTTTTTGTAGACACTCAAAAATGTCCCCTTAACTAGTTTGAATGTCGCAACACCCTCAACTAATTCTTGACCTTAACTATTCACCTAGTTATCCTAACCCCCTTTGCACTTGTCAAATGGACCTAGACATTCTTTAATCATTATGTGAAACATCACCCTTTAATCTGTTTCTAGCCATTTTTGTGCTTAGGGATCGACAGTCAATGGTTGGCCTAATCATCAACGGTTAGTCCCCCATACTGTAACAAAAAAAATCATCCAGCTACAGGATAGGCTTGCATGGAAAAAATAAAAATTTCCCATGCACACTTCAAAGCTTTCCCTCTCTTCAAATTGGCATCTTTACCTTCACTCAAATTAGTAACTTTCCCTTTCCTCACTTGGCAATTTTGTGCTATAAATGTATGGCTCTTAGAGGAGTTGTGGATCCAAAAATTTGCATCCAAGCTCTCTTATTTTCTTTGTGTAGGCATCTAGCATCTTGAAAATCTATCCACATGACTCTTAAAGGTTGGAGTACTATTATTCTACCTAATTTCATTTAGCTAGTCATTGATTTCTATTTTTCATCCTTTAGGTGTTATTTCTCTTGTTTTTAACATTCTCTTTTCCATCTATCTCTTTTTGACTCAACCTGGTCACCTGCACATCACCCCAATAGTCCAAAAATTGCCTTCTACCCATCAACCACTTCATCCTCAACTCCATTTCAATTCCCCATAGACCTCCCATAGGAAACCATCATTGGTTTTTGCAACCATCACTGGTCACCACAACCATCTCTAGTTACCTAACTATCACTGATTATACCCAACCGTCATCAGTTAGCCTAACCACCAATGACCACTATCAAGGAAAATAATAAATTGTTCTTTTATCCCATTTTCACCTAATCAAACACCTATTTTTATTTTTGGCCTACTTCTAGACCCTACCCACATCCTCTGCACCTTGCCTTGATCCTCTTACACATGGTATTGACCCACCATGTGATATTTCTATTGAATAGGTACTTTTATTTCTTTCTAGCATAAGAATTTTCTTTCTTATCAATCTAAATGCAAACACACTTTATTTTTGTTATCAAAACTTTTTATCGTTAGGTAAGTGGATTGATAGCCATCCAAAGGGAGCTTTTGCTTCTTGGATCTAGCATTGCTAGGTAGTCCACCCTTCATACTCATCTAACAAACAAGTTGGTTTCATGCAGTCTTATTATAGGTAGTCCTTCCTCACTAAAAATGGGCTCTCACTTTATTTGGTCATCAATGATTATAACATTTTACCAGATACACACCCCTTATCATTTGTTTCTCTTTATAAAATAGAAAAGTTAAAATTAGAGTTAGAAATAGTAGGAAACATTTTGGCACACCCAGTGGGACCCCTTCTAGGTTTGTAGTTCTTTTAGGCATATAGTTGCATTAGTGAAAATTCATGCTCTTGTATTTCTATTATTTCTAAAAATTTCCAAAGATATAAATTATCTCTCTTTGTCTTCCTAAAAAAAAAAATCATCTTAGGGATAGGTTGCATTTGTCATCTTACATTAAGTGCATTTTGGTTATTCCTTGTTTGCATGTAAATACACCAAAAATATTTTTTGGGTTAAAATTGAGTGCATCCATTATTTTTCCTTCTTAATGATTAGCTCACCTAGATTATATAAACACATTATGAATTAATCATAGCACATATATGTTACACTAATACATCACACACATAAGATTAACATCAAAACTTACTTGAGACAAGGCCCATTGGGATTTCATCACCCTTTGGATCACCTTACTCTACCTAGTGATCCCAATTACATTTCATCATCAAGGGGAGGACCCACCACTCCATTCTCTATTGGAGTATAAACTCTAGATAAATGGTATATATTTGCTAAGGATCTTGGCTTGGCTTTAGGTTTGTGAAGTGTAGGGAACAAGCTCCAAGTACCAAGCCATGTACCAGGTCCAGTGAAAATTCTTTGAGCACCAAAACTTAACCTAAAACCATCTTTAGATGGCTCTTATAGTACCTAACTTACAATCCAATTTAATTTTTTTACACTCTTTAAGGCATAAGCCAAAAGTGATTTAAAACAAATCCTGTGATTAATTGCACTTTTAGTGTGTGCTTTGTTCACTTTGGGATTTTCATTGTTTGCTCATTGTTTGAGGTGAGAGGCTCATTAACCATCTCCAATTTCTCATATGGTCTTAGCTAGACAACAAGTGAAAATTTTAAACAACCAACCACCATCTTCTTCTTCTTACTCATCCATAGATTACACCTTAGATGTTGATAGATCACTCCATGCTTCGCCACACCATTCTCCCCCACCTTCAACACCTCCTAGGATTATTGAAGGTGATTCATATTTTTCCACCTTTATAGATAACAATATGATGGCTTTGCAACACTATATTAATAAATTAGCCTACCATACTTCAATGGTTTCAATTCCTCATACGAATCCACCCTATGATATGCCACATCACCTCATGGTTGGTGTTATATCCTCTCAACCTTATGTTATCCAAGCTTCATCTTCTATCATTAGTTCATCTACCACCATAAATTAGACACCTATTACCCCAACCAATACCTCTAACATTGTATCAACTTTACCCCTTGTCACTTCTACTCCTTTTGCTGATGTGGTGTCTTTTACACCCGCTCCTACCATCCCTATTACCTTGACCAATATAAAAAAATTTACCCTCTTTCATATTTTGTTACTATCCATACACCAAACACTTCCCCCAATTATCACTATGGTGACTACCCATCAATAACCCCTGAATAATTAGTATCACCAACCCAAACCATTCCCCCATCAACTAACCCAAATGTGCCCCTAAACCAACCGTTATTAGTTCCTCTACAATCCCCTGCAACCCACAAGCATCTTTATTAGGTTAGGTTGGGGTTGGGAAGTTGCATAATTTAGTGGTAAGTTCTATCGAGGTTGAGTTGTAACTAGTAATTGGTATGTGGTAGGAGGTACATAAGTGAAGCACATATTAGTATGTGGTGACTTGAGGTTGGGATAATGCCCCAGTAAGATTGATAGGCATTAATGGTTGGGTGGAAGGTGTAATGCTATGACTAATTCTATCTCTAGGTCCCATAACCTTTTATCCTATGACTAATTCTATAATGAACCTATCAACCCTTTTGTCCCAATTCATGCTTATCCTCCTCAATGGGAGCTTCCCAAATTTTCTAAATTCTAAGGTAAGGAGGATCCTCAACAACATTTGAGGGCATTCCACCATTCTTGTTACTTTATCTCATATGATGACACCTTTCTTATCTAAACCTTCCCTATGTCATTATCAAGGCCTGCCTTGGATTGGTACAGTGGCCTTTCTAGGCATTTTACCTTTTCATTCTCCTAACTCACCCAAATTTTATTAAAAAAAATTTAGTAAACATATCCAAGAGGGTCTCCATAATTGACCTCTATTTCATTAGGTAATTCGATGATGAATCAATTACAAACTTTGTTTTACAATTATGAGGTCTCATTAATCAACTATCCTTTTCTCTACCTCAAATGGAACTCATTGAACTTTTCTCTAGGGGATGTGTAAAACACATCGCTCCAACCCTTTAGGTGCAAACATTTAGAACCTTTGATGAAGCATTCCCAATGTCATGTAAACTCAAGAATTAAGCCATAGATGAAGGTAAATTGAAATTGTGAAATAAGAATTCCACTTTTAAACCCAATGACCCCTCTTCCACCAAAACAACCAACCAACCCAATTCTAGAGCCAAAACATCTGTAAATGCAATTATCTTGAAAACTGCCCCACCTCCATCAATTAACCAACCACATCAAAACACACCTTCTAATCCTTCTTACCCATTAAATCAAAACCAAAATTATGCCCCTTAAACAATTCACACCTATAGGAGAACCTTATGCCTCTGTATTGGACAAACTGCTCAAATCCAACTTTATTCAACTTTCACGAATCAAGCCACCCAAATAATTTTACCCTTCTCACCTCGTGCCTAGATGGTATAATGAAAATGACCATTATTCTTTCCATTAGGTCATTAGGCATGCCATAAATTGGTGTACACTTTTAAAAGTCATATACACCTCCCAACCATTCTCTCGATATTTTCCACAAACCCTTTCCTTACCATCCTCCACCTAACCAAGCCCATGATAATCCATTTGATCCCTCTCTATCTCATGAGTCACACACAATTAACATCATCATAAATGATCCCATACCAGATAAGTCTCACATTTATATTGCTCCTTCACCAACCTCACCTATGAAAGAAGAAAATTCACCCCTTATCCCTTCAAAGACCTAAATAGAAGGATATATAGACCCCACATATTCTCCTCTCATATAAGTATTTTATTTAACCATCCCTTCCTCTACCCCAACAAATGAAATGGTATAACTCCCTCCTTCTCCTTTGCATACCCTAGTAAAATAAGGAGCTGAGACCATACCTACACCTCTAACCAAACAACTATATCCTCCCTTAATCACCCCATAGGAAACCATCATTTTGGAACCTTATAACTCAAGTAAAGATGAAGGAACCATTTCCTCTTCTTCACCTGAGGGCTTAACATTTGAAATAACTAATCAAGGACCCAAACCTATTTACAATCCCTTTTCTTGATTAGTGTAAAGTCTAGAATTTTACTCACAACCTACCTAGATAGATCCACCTTTTAGTGCCATTTGGGGCTCCCATACCAAAATCAAACAAAATCCTTAACCTTGTTGGCATCCACTCTCCAACTTATTATCACCTCACCATCAAACATTTCTTCCTCCCAAGACATGAGAGAATAATATCACCCACCTCCACCTAGATCATCTCATAATTTTCTTGCTAAACCAACCAAAAATTTGGGTATCTTTCCCACACCTAGCATCTCCCATCGTCCAATAAAATTAGACCTAACCCCCTCTAATATGCCTAAAAAACCACCAACCAAGATGGATCAAAGGTTTTAGCTACCTAAAACTCATCCTAAAGCTCAACCTATGCCACCTCCTTCTCATTTGCCATCTATTTTGGGATGCCACCCTTCTACCATCCCAGTCACTTATTCTGCTTTAATTAAACCAATGCCTTTTTCTATGCCTACCCCTCTATTAACTAGGCCACCGACTTCTCCATTATTCTTATCTAGTTTATCCCCTTCCACTCTTCCACCCATTATCAACTCATAATCCTCTACTTTGAAACCATCCTTTAGTAGATCAATCATAACTAAGCCAACCCAACCCAAATGATCCACAAAAGTTGTTCAAACACCTACCCCTTTTAACGTCAAGTCCATGCCCAAGAAGGTTGTCATTTCTAAAACCAAAACTAGAATGCCCCCAACACCTATGAATGAATCCTACTCAGTTATATTGCAAAGGTTACTACAAACATCCACCATTAAGCCTCCACCTATTAATCCATTCACCCCCTCTAACACCAAACCCTCTCAATTTGATGATACTCAGATCTGTGCATACTCTAGGATGTCAGGGCATGACATGAAGACCTATAAACCTCACCAAGATCTTATCCACTACTTATATGATGATGATTTGTTATCAAATGAACCACTTTCACCTAGCTTACCAACCCAACTACCAACTAAACCAATCCAACCACCATCCCAACCAACTCTCATTTCCCCACTTCCATCTCAAACTAGGGGAGAGGATCTCAATCCGTCGCCTAGTCCAACTGATCCTATTGTCTATACCATCTACATGATTACCTAATCTCAGGCCCAAAAAAGGGGTAAAAGAATAGCCAATGCATCCATTCCATGGATATATCCTTTAGACTCTTAACCTTCCAACCAATCCCCAATGCCAACAGCTTCACCTACACCATCACCAAGACCCAAGGTGTCTATCCTAGGTTTCCCTCTCTCTAACCCTTATAAATCCATTCAATGAACTATGTTAAAATAACTTCATCAAACTATGGTCAAGATGAGTCTTTATGAGATAATCAACACATCACCCCATCATCATCAGGCAATGATATAGGCTCTCCAATTAATAGAGGTATAATTAGATGACCCTTAACCTTGTGTGTCTTTCATTGGAGCCCTTTGACATTCAACTATTGTTACCTTTCAATATATTGAGATACCTCTAGCACACTCTAAGCAATCTGATCCTCCTCTCTTTATCACTGCATACATTAACCATACCCATGTCAAAAAGGCAATGATTGATGGAGAATTTAGCATCAACATAATCTATTCTCATACTTTTGATTAGCTATATTTAACCAAGAACATCATGGCTAAAATAATAATAGTTCTTCACTCCTTTAATGACATAATGACCACTACCTTAGGGACCATTGTCCTTCAAATATGCTTGGGACCTTAAACCATTTCGAAGCTATTTTATGTTGTGGAGGGTGAGTTCCAATATAACATTCTGCTTGAATGCCATTAGATTTGAGCTATGAGTTGTATCCCCTCTACTTCACACCATTGTGTTAAGTTCAAACATGAAAGAAAAGTTATAACCATCAAGGCTGATCCTAGTCCTTTTACATCTTGAAACATGACCTATTGACATAGTGATGTCCTTCTTCCACCTTCATCTCTTGCACAATCAAACAAAACCACACCACCAACCATGATTCACAATTCTTCTACCATAAATAATTATGAAGCCTTAACCAATGTATCTATCTCCTCTTCCTAGATTCCCATTGAGGACTCCTTGCACAAAATTTCCAATGTCTCTCCCTTGGGGAATACTGAATTTTATTATTATATGCCTTTCCTACTCCCTAGGAATATGGGAACCTTCAAAATGACCCTTTTTATGACCCCAACATAGGAACCCTTGTCCCCTTTGGACTTCCCAAAAATTGAACATATTTTTTCTATGGGGGACTCAATTGACCACTCCTTGTTCCTATCACTACTCCATGTATTCAGCCTTTCACTTCTAATTTCTCCTATCTAAGCAATCCAACCTTTGCCAAGACCTATCTTCACCATTATGCTTGGAAAGGATTTTCTATGGGTCTTTACAAACAAGGACCTCATGAATTTCATGTTATCAAAACTCATAAACCTTGTGAGTTCTTTTGGCTTGGATTTGAACCAGCAAATGAGCCCACCTCACCAAAACCTATTACTACCCCCAAGGAAGAGATTATATCCTCACCTAGTTCATCTTATCAATCCAAGGACTCTGACATCATCCCATTGACCTTTTTTTATCAATATTATTATCCTAGGCCCACCAACCTATCAATAAGGTGACCAAACCAAAACCTTTCCCCTCATCTATCCTGAGATGATTGACTATGATTCACCCACCATTCATACCATTCAATGTCAAGATGATAATTGCATCCTCACCTACCTTGGTGCAAGAGATTCTTCTATCCATATATCTCTTCCTCTTAAAAACCAAACCATGCTCAATGAATCAACTATCAATGTTAACTTAGGGACCCAAGAGGACCCTTATATCATTAAGCTGGGCCAATCCTTGAACCCAAACAAGCAAAATTATTATCCCACCTTCCTTTGAGACCATAACATCACATTCACATGATCTTATTAGGACGTGCCCAGGATTGACCCTTCCATTGCACTCCATAACATTGTTACCCATCATGAGGCTAAGCTGGTGTGGTAAAAGCTTCACAAAATTCACCCTCGCATATCTCTTATCATCAAAGAATCTTAACATATTTTGTCCATCAATTTCATTCAACCCATTGACTATTCATAATGGGTCTCTAATATCACTCCTATTACCAAACCCACTGGGGGACTCTATCTCTATGTGGATTTCTATGACCTTAACCTTACATGTGCTAAATACAACTTTCCTTTACCCAACATCAATCAATTAGTTGACCTAACTATGGGATATGACATGTTTTTCCTTATGGATGGTTTTTTAGGATATAATCAAATCTTGATTGCTCCCCTAGATCAACATAAAGCTACCATCATTACTCTTTGGGGAACCTCCTACTATAGAGTCATGCCTTTTGGATTAAAAAATGTAGGAGTGACTTATCAATGAGCCATGACCTTTATCTTCCATGATATTATCCATAAGATTATGGAAGATTATGTGGATGATCTCCTTAAAAAATCCAAACACTGAGAGGACCATTTAGCTATTCTTGCTATCACTTTTGATCGACTAATCCAATTCCATGTCCAGTTTAATCCCTAAAAATGAATTTTTGGGGTTATCTCTAGGAAGCTCCTTGTCTTAATAATTTCCCTTCATGGAATTAAAATTTATCCTATTAAAGTCATAGCCATCTTAGAAATGCCTCCTCCAACAAACCTAAAACAACTTCATAGTCTACAAAGAAAACTCTAATATATTCATCACTTTATCTCCCAGTTATCAAATATTGATCAAATATTTTCAAGAAGCCTTTAACTTAATCAAGGAGTACTTACTTTCTCCACCATTTCTTATCCCACCTAGGGACAACCAAAATTTATACCTTTATATATCCACCACTAACCACTCTTTAGGTCCATGATGGCTCATCAAAATTAATAAAAACAAGGAGAAAACCATCTACTATATCATCCACAAGCTTTTAGATTATGATACATGATATACCCACCCAAAAAAGCTTTGTCTCACTCTTGTTTTTTTCACCTCTAAGCTATGTCATTACCTTCTCAATCACAAAACATATGTTATTACCACCACTGACCCACTCAAGTATATGCACTCCAAGCCATATCAAAATCAACGTATGGCTAAGTGGCTCATGCTTCTAAATGAGTTCAACCTTGAGTTTCTTCACCAAAAATATATTAAATGGCAAGTCATTTTTGATCAATTTACTGAAGCAACCCTCCCAGATAAGCAACCCATTCCATCAGCCTTTCTTGATGAGTCTATTGCCATATCATCTTAGGGAGAACCCCCTTACCAAATGGCCATGTTTTTTGATGGCTCTAAATGCCAACATGGTGGGGGTGTAGGCATAATTTTCATTCCTCTTCATGGTGAACCTCTTCCACTATCCTTTAAACTTGGCTTTGAATGTAATGCCAACATGGTAAAAAATGAAGCTCTGGTTATCGATCTCCAAACCGCTCTTTCCTTAAAAATTAAAACCATCTCTATCTTCAATGATTTTCAACTTGTGATCAACCAAGTCAATGAGTCTTATCAATGTAAGAATTATATTTTAAAAAATTATAAGCTTCTCATTGATAATCTCTTGACATCTTTTAAATGTTATCAGATCTAATTGGTACCATGATCTACTAACAAATTATTAGATACAATGGCCTCCCTTACATATCAAAAACCCTCTCAACCTATTGAATCTAAATTATTGGTTACAATCCATCACTTCATCAAACCTTCATATATTATTTTGGACCTTCTAACCAACTATAATGTAGAGGCATCTCCTTTAGATGTCTATTATGACCAAACTTTTAACTACCTTAACCTTGGCATCATCCCACCTAACCTCTTAAAGAATGCCTGGAAAGCCTTTATGCAAGGTACCTCTTGTTATAACATACTAGGGGGTATCTTATACAAACATGGCTTTGATGATCTTCTCCTCTATTTTCTATGTGGTCATGAGATTCTCGATGCCATCAAGGAAACTCATGATGGAGTTTGTGGGGGCCATTTTAGTGGCCTCATTCTCTCTAAAAGAATCCTACACTTGGGTTACTATTGGTCTACCCTCAATTAGGAATATTGTGACTATGTAAATAAGTGTGTTAAATGCCAACAACATGCTAACTTGCATCACGTGCTCACTCATGGTCTTTAGGTATCTAAATATTATTATCCCTTTTTATAATGGGGGAATGATTTCATTAGAAAAATCAATCCTCACTCATCTCAAAAACACCAACACATCATCACCACTATCAAATATTTCACTAAATGGGTAGAGGTCATCCCCTTTATCTCCATAAAAGATAAAAAAAAAATTCAATTTCATAAATCACCATGTCCTCTATCATTTTGGTGTCCCTCACAAAATCATAACAAATAATGGTAAGTCCTTTAAAAATAAGAAAGTTCAAGCCCTCTATGATGCTTTTGGCATCAAGCTCAACAATTCCTCACCTTATCATATGTAGGAAAATAGATAGGTGAAAGTCTCTAACAAAACTCTCATCAAGGTTATAATTAAAGTTGTAAGCGCTTCAAGCTAGGACTGGCACATACACATCCCATTTATTTTATGGGCCTATCATACTAGTATCTAAACTGTATAGGTGCTACACCTTTTTCCCTAGTCTTTGGTGTATAGATAATCTTACCTCTCAAATTCAAGATCCCCTCTCTTCATATATCCTTACACAACATCATTTCTAAATAATATTATTGACAAGAATGCCTTACATACCTTGAGTTTCTTGATGAATATTTCCTTGCTTGCTTTAACCATATTTTCATCTACCAAGAATTTATCACCTGTGCTTATAACAAACATCTTAAAGAATGGGAATTTAACATCGGAGACCTCATCCTAAAAGAAAACCAAAATGTAAAAAACATAAAAAATATCAAAAAGGGTAAATTTTATTTCAATTAGCTTGAACCCTATATCATCACACATAAGTATGGATCAAGAGCTTAGCGATTGTCCTATCTTAAAGGCAAAATAAAACCTAACCCTCTAAACACTTCACATCTACATCTATTCTACTATTAAGAGATCTAAAATGAAGCCTATGGTCTAACTTAAGCTACCCCTTGGTTTTATGAGATTTACCCTTCCCTTATCCTATTACCCTATTCCTCTTAGGGACATTTGATTACAACAGACCCATGTGATTATCCATCATAGTTTTATCCCAATCTTAAGGTACCACAACTCTACCCATAGTATGGTTCTCATGGATACTTTTTGTCTTTCACTATATAAAATCCCATGGTCATTTGTCTCCCAAAATCACCTTTCCTTACCTATCAACCACCTTTTATGGTAATAATATTACCCTGACAAGGTCAACCTCTAATCTTGGGTAGATGGGTCCATGTCTAAGAAGGAACAACATTTAAATATTCTCTATGAGATATAATATATTATTTGGGTCCATTTTATTAAAGATAGACTACTCACTCAAAAGATGGATGCTGAATATAGTCAAAATAAATAGGTTGATCCCTTGAGAGGTAGCTATCAAAAATTTATTCATTCTTAGACCACTCCCTCAAAGGATGACTAAGCCAAAATATCAAAATAATAATATTTTCATAAAATCCACAATCAACTTAATCAAAGCATTTGAAGCTTCCCACATTGATCAATTTCACCTCTCTTATCAAAAAATCAAAGCAATACCCTATTATCCCACAAAAGGTTGTAATCGACTCTCTCATAAAATTATCATATATTTGTAGACTTCCCACATCGATCAATCTACACCTTGTAAATAAATGGACTTATTTTTTTTGGTTCTTAGGTCACCTATAAAAGGGTAATAAAATCCACATTCAGTTCCTATCTTATCCCTTTTTCCCTTTATTTACCTATCATTTCCTTTTCCTATATACCCTCTATAAATCGACAGACTATGAGCTCACTTGGCAACATGGCATTTATATTGATACCCTTTTCACTAAGAAGGTCCTCATGTGAAGCCCATCAGAGGTTCATTTTCATTAAGCTCCTATCTAACTTTGGTTCCATAGGGTCCTCACCAATGGATCAAATATGTCTCTTTCTATTTATCTTGGTTCATGGGGACATTGTCTCCTATCCTTATCAAAACCCTATAAACTTATCAAAGGATACCACAACACCATAATATGTAATAAATAAACATATCATAAAATCCACATCATCACCTAAGATAACAATCTCTAACATCACGATCACATAAAAAACAAAAACATCATATCATAATCAAAATCAAATATTATATATCATCACATGCCTATACTATGACATCACCAATCTCAAACATAAGCATCATCTATCACATCTAACATTAACATAAGTCATCCTCACCACATTATCAACACATAAGCATTCATTTCATAAACACATGAACCAAATAAAATCAACCAAACCTTCTGAATCATATATATATATATATATATATATAAAGTGTCTATAAGTGTCTACAAATATACATATCTCTCACTCATATACATCTTGCATCTTTAGCATGTAGGCTGATATTAAAATCATATACAAAAAATAATCTTGACCATATCTATATCAAGATCTTGGGGCACTACTACCACTGGCCCCACCCACACCTATACCTGTACCTTTACCTATACCAGGTGGAGGCCTTGTCAGATGACTTGCTACCATAGCCTATTAACTTGGGGCCACAATCACTACTCCACCAACCAAATTAACTTTAAACTTTACCCACCTTAGCTCATTTGGACATTGTGCTACCATAATTCCCTCATAATAGTGCAACTCCTATATGGCCACTAGATATTTGGCCTATGTAACAAATCCTAGTGGTATTATCATTGCTCTATCAACTCCCCATGGAGAGTCTCTCTATTATGTCACCAAATAAAGTGAGACCCTCACTTGGTCCCACTCTCCCATCACTGTGGTAACTTGCCACTATAAAATGGCCACCTAACCTTATAAAATGGTGACCTATATCTGGGCTTTATCTCTCTGCACTATCACTCCTACCATATAACACTGAAGAGTGGTAATATACCCCAATAACATATCAATCTGAGCCTATGTTACCACTATCTATGGATCACCTTGTGTTGGTCCTCCTATTGGGTGAATAGCCATAGGCCCTTAGCCTCCATCTCCTAAACCAAAATCAATAGTTGTGTATCTCCCCTAAAACCAAGTAGTATAGTCATCTGTATAACTTGAATCATCTCCATCCCTCAAGGGTAACTCCTCATAATCCAACTCCTTATATGATTGTGGCTCTGATAAATAGAAATTTTCATCCTCCCTCTTATATCACATAAAATCTTGAGGGATACCCTACACAAGCCCAAACTAACACTGCACTCACTCAAAGGGGATGCACTATATCTTGCCATCCTACCTCACATAGGCCCATCTCTAACTCTATAAATATAAGGTGTGGTACCTATACCCAACCCATACTGGCCAAGTTTGATATGGCCTCCAAACTAAGTCACCAAGAACTAAACCCTACAAGGCTCCTCTAAACCAATAAATATCCCTAAAAGCACCACTATCACTTGTCATAGCCCCATCTATCCTCTATTGATAAAATTTGACTACATAATCCATTGACTAGTAAATCTCGATTAGAAGGACTAAGGGTCTCAATACCTATATATGCTCATAAGCCTAGTAGTGAAGTACAAATCCCACATTGATGCCATAATGCATATACACTATAAACCCCCATAGCTCTCTATATATCAAAACTAATAAAACCTATACCCATCCAAAAACTATACCACCTAAAACTATCTCTACCAACACCCCCAATAGTACACTAAGAAATCTCCCTCCCATAGAATTTGATAATCCATAATAAGTAAGCACTAGCTACAACATGGTCAACAAATGTCTATCTCTAAGAGCCCTCTATTATAGAGGCCTAATGTTGAAACCTCCAAAGTGAAATTGTGCATCATCTCAATCATCTCTATATAGCATCTCCACGTACTCATCGATCTCATCCCCCTCTATATGGTAGATCAAATCTCAATGGATGGGTAGAATGTGATTTAGTAGACATCCTCTAATAGGATGCTCATCTTCCCAATCAATAACTAGAAGGTATTAGTCACCAGGTTCCATCTCTCAATGAGGGTGACTATCATTGTAGCATCCCTAGGAAGGTGATAGTAATGTTGTATCCCTCCAAAACCCACTACATCCATGTGACACTAGTCCTCTATAGATATGGCATCCCTCACCTTTATAAAAATCTCAAGAACTTGATCATGTAGCTATATTTAATCCCATGCCTACAATAATACGTATATCATGAATCAGGTAAGTAACCTATCTCAACTATTACTTAGATGTGTAATAACTATTTCCCACCCACTTCTATATCAATATGATTTCATTTATCAAACCTGCCTTTTGAACACTTATTATGTCTATACACCCCTATTAACTATTCCTATCCTACATAGACCCACATTTACCTGAGATTTATATACTCCCTAACCCATCTCAATTCTACCCATCCTAAGCAATCCAACTCCTACCCCAACCCATGTCAACCCATTTCACTTCTACCCACCCCAACCCATCTCAATCCTAACCCATCCCACCTCCCAACTCTTTCACCCCAACCTAACTCCTACCCTAACCTATTGACCATTGATGGATCTTCTAAAACATCAAAGGTCCCCTTGAAGCCATTTTCCCCTAAGGTTGACCATCACTGATTAGTTTAACTATCAATAATCACTGTTAGGTGACCATAGGTGGTGAGCCTTGACCCCCTAACCTCCTCCTAAAACCCTAACTCCCTTTGTACCACCCAAAAAACTACCCTTTACACCTTTAAAAATTCCTACTTACCTATATACAATTCATACACCCCCCAACCATATAATCTCACAAATAAAAATATAGATATCCAAAACCTAGCATCAACCCTAAAACCACACAATGCCTAAATCTAGCATTACTATTTATATTTTCCCCATATTTAAGTCATAAAATACACTTTACATCAAAATTAAAACATAGCCTACCTCATTTCATGACTAGTGGCATCACCTCAATCCATGCCCAACTACTTGTCCCTGAGCATCTCCAATGTCCATCTCAACCCCACCATCACTCTCACACACCACATTAATCTTGCCAACACACCACACTTCCATGCGCCCACATGTAAATATTCATACAAACACTCAAACTACATAAAGCAAGAATTCTCAAAAGTTGCAAATGAGGATTAAAAGGGCCAATTAAACTTTTTATCACTAATTTATGGTTTCCACCCAATCATTGATGGTTTTTCAGCCATGATGGTTGACCCTAACCATCGATGGTTACATAACCCTTGATAGTTCACCTTAATCATCACTAGTTCCCCCTAACCATTGATGGTTATGGTGATTTTCTTTTTCCCCTCCAAACCTACACATTTGTTACTTCACTCAAAACTCTTAATGAATCCAAGTGACCTAATCCACTTCTTGTCACCCTTGTGCCTATCTGGGAGATACCTTCTGCCCACCAGCCAAGAACTACATTAGGTAAAAAGTCCATATTACAGATATTATCCATGGGACTATGTAGGCAATATCCTCTTACCTAGTGCATTAGGAGTCATCTCAGCGACTACCTACCCATCCAACCACCTGACCCCTTTACCTTCATCCACCTTGATGATGGTACCTTTTTAAACCAACCTATTCACATACCTTACAACAACCTTGCTTTGGTCATAATGACTACCTTGACTAATTTTTCCATGTTGAACTTTTGCATTACACACCACCTCATGCATAACCCAACCATTTATGTTTTTCTTGAGAGCACTTCTTACCCTAGATACCTGAACAAACACTAACCTTCTCTAGGAGACTTGATAATCCTAACCAAATTAGTTATGACCAACACTAGGGATAGGTTATTATTGTCATAGAACCTAAATTTATTATTGAAACATTGGCACCTTTATTCTCTACATGATTTTGACTCTTTTACCTAGTCGCATTTTATGCATATATCTCCTACCATCTTCATTACCAACCTTGTAACCCACATTTCACCTTTTTATCAAACCAAGACCTGATTTTGGTGTTACCTCATCAATTCCTAGTTTGAGGGGGAATACCCTCCTCCCATACTCAAGGCAATCAAACCTTGACCATCAATATCTCATTTTTGGTTTATATATTATTGACCTAAAGCCACACAACAAAAAGGGGTAAAATGTAGACACTCAAAAATGTCCCCTTGACTAGTTTCGATGTCACAACACCCTTGACTAATTCTTGACCTTAGATATTCACCTAGCTATCCTAACCACCTTTGAATTTGTCAAATACACCTAACCATTCTTAAATCATTATGGAAAACATCACCCTTTAACCTATTTCTATCCATTTTTATACTTAAAGATCGATCATTGATGATTAGCCTAATTGTTGATGGTTGGCCTCATCATTGATGGTTAGGCCCCCAATCTTGTAATAAAAAAAATCATCCAACTATAGGATAGGATTTTATGGACAAAATATAAACTTTCCCATGCACACCTTATAGATTTCCCTCTCTTTGAAATGGCATCTTTATCCTCACTCAACTTAGCAACTTTCCATTTCTTCACTTAGAAATTTTGTGCTATAAATGTAAGGCTCTTAGAGGAGTTGTGGATCCAAAAATTTACATCCAAGCTCTCTTATTTTCTTTGTACAAGAATTTATCATCTTGAAACTCTATCCACATGACTCTTGAAGGTTGGAGTATGATTATGATACCCAATTTCATTCAGTTGGTCATTAGTTTCTATTTTCATCATTTAGGTATTATTTCCCTTATTTTTAGCATTCTCTTTTCCCACTATCTCTTTATGATTCAACCTAGTCACCTTCACATCACTCCTCACCCCAATATTCCACACTCTACCTTCTACCCATCATCTACTTCATCCCCAGCTCTATTTCAATTCCCCATAGACCTGCCATTGGCAACCATCACTAGTTGTTACAACCATCATCGATCACCGCAACCATCACCATGTACCTAACCATCATTGGTTATACCCAACCATATTTGGTCATCTTAATTATCGATGGTCACTATAAGGGAAAATAATAGATTGTTATTTTCTCCCAATTTTTTACAATCAAACCCCTATTTCCATTTCTATCCTACTTCCAGACCCTGCCCACATCCTTTATACCTAGCCTTGACCCTCTTACAAAAGGTATTGACCCACTACATGATATTTCTATTAAATAGGTACATTTATTTATTTTTGGCATAATCATTTTCTTTCTTATCAATATGAATGCAAACATAGTTTATTTTTGTTATCAAAAAATTTTAGCATTAGGGGAGTGGATTGATAGCCATCCAAGGGAGATTTCACTTCTTGGATCTAGCATTGCTAAGTAGTCCACCCTTCATACTCATCTAACAATCAAGTTGGTTTAGTTTTGTCTTATTATAGGTAGTCCTTCCTCACCAAAAAGGGGCTCTCACTTTGTCTGATCATCAAGGAGTTCAACATTTTATCAGGTTCACACCCCTTATCATTTGTTTCTTCCTTCAAAATATAAAAGTTAAAAGTAGAGTTAGAAATAGTAGGAAACACTTTTACTAAATAAGGGCCCCATCATTTTCGAGAATATTTACCTTATTTATTATTAATGAAATCAAATTTAAGGACAAAATCACCAACATTGAAATTATGGACTTTAACCCTTTTATTATGTAGTTTGGCAATGTGATCCTTGTATCGGTGATTTTGTTGTAAAGAGGATAGATGATGTTCATAAGAATATCAAGAGCATGAATGTGAGATTAACATAATTATTCATCAATTATGATACCATGAAGAGATACACAAAGAGAGCGAATCTCAACTTCTAATAGGATGACAAATTTGGGACCATAGACTAGTGATAATGGTGTTTCCCTAGTGGTAATGCATATGTTAGTGAGATAGGCCAAAATAGCATGACATAAATGAAGATGCCAACCCGTACGAGTTTCAAAAAAAAATTGGATAATTTTATTAGTGGCCTCATCTTGTCCATTACATTGTGGATAGTATAGTGTGAAGAATTTGTGACAAATTTTTAATTTAGCATAGAGTTCCTTCACATATTTATTTTAAAAATTACCACCATTATGAAAAATGATAGTATAGAGAACTCCAAAATAACAAATGATTTGATTCAAGATGAATTTAAAAATAGTGGTTCTGGTGATATTGATGAGAGGCATGGCTTCAACCCATTTGGTAAAATACTTGGTAGATGTGATGATAAATACATGCCCATCTTGTGATCTAGGTAGTTTTCCTATGAGATCCAATCCCCACATAGAGAAATGACAAGAAGACTCCATAGTTTAAAACTTAATTGGTGGTTAATTGATAATATCATCATGAAGTTGGCAAGGACTACACTTTTTAGTGAACTTGATATCATCCTTTTCAAGAGTAGGTCAAAAGTATCCCATATGTGGGCATTTGCATGTTATAGCATGTACACTATAGTGAACACCACAAATAACTCCATGTGTTTATTTAAGGAAAGGAGAAACCTCTTATTTCATTATAAAATAGAGAGGGGTACCTTCACCTTTAAGATAATAAAGGATGTTATATCGAAAGACATATTTGAATGCTTGTTTGAGAATTTAAGTCTTTTCATGGGAATTAATGTTCGAAGGATAGGTTTTATGCTCAATAAATTAAATGATGTCTTTATACTATGGGCTCTATCAAATGGAAACAAACTCAATATGAAATATAAGTGAGTATTTTGGTTGAATGGAATATGGGGAGTGAATGAGTAAGAACTTGGTGCAGATGAAATAAAGATATTGAAGAAGTAAATGAATTAGTCATAGATTTTTCATCTCTATGGATGGGATCGATGGTAAAATAAGTGAATGATTTGGAAAGGGTAGTGGATATCTGATGATAAATAATAATATTTCACTTTTGCATTGATAATTTCCATTAACCTATTGGTAGATGAGTTGGGAGTCACCCAAATCATGCATATATGTAATGTCTAATTCAAGTGCCACTATCATGCCTAGGATTAATTCTTCCTATTCTATCATGTTATTAGTGAAGTCAAATTTAAGTCAAAATGCTAAGGGATAATTTTTCCATGAGGACCAGTCAGTATACAACATGTCTCATTTCCTTGAAGGCATTTTCTACCATCAAAATGAAGGGTCAAAGTGTCTTCATGTAAATTAATTCTGATTTTGGGAAGTTATTTCATGACTAATTTCGATTTAGTAGTGCCAATAAGGATAGAGTAATCTTCTTGATTACTAGTTTCTAGATCAGTAGTGAAATTATGAAAGTAATATTTAAGAGAGAAATCTTGATTAAGACCTTCAATGTAGAGGATATTGTCATCAAGGAGACTATCTTGAAGGTGTTCTATAGCAAGTATTGGAGCTACTATGAGTTGGTTAGGAATGATTTGTCCTTTGACAACTTTTTGCCTGATAATGCAGAGAAAAAATTTCATTAAAAGGACCATCCACTTGCCAATTATGTCTCTAGGTAGAAATGATTTACATAAAAAGTGATAGAGTGGATTAGAATTAAATATAATGTAATTATTTTAATAAATCATATAATTAATTTTAGCTATAAAATATATAGCAAAACAATGGAATTTAACTTTAGTATAGCATTTTTCATAGTCAATTAGAACTCAACTAATATAATAGCTGGCATACTCTATTCTGGTATCATCTTATTGGAAATAATTTCCTCAAATTATATGGGTGTGGAAGAAGTGTAAGATATTAAAGGATAGTCATTATAGGGTGGATGAAGGGTTAGTGGATGAAGCAATGATTCTTTCATATTGTCAAATGTTTTCTAATAAGGATCCATCCATTCGAGAGCATTACCTTTTTTGAGAAGGGAATTAATAAAATAGATGTAATAATCCATTTTGGGTATAAATAATATTTTTACCCAAAGCTTGCCAAGTTAAGTGAAAATATATGGAATAAAATGAGGAATAGGCATGTTTAAAATAGTGTTGATCTTAAGAAGATCAACATCAATACTACAAAGGGAGACTAAGAACCCTAGAAATTTACTAGATGTGATGCCCCAAAGACACATTTATATGAGTTTAGTCTAACTTTATATTTGATGAGGTGATTAAAGATACTAGAAAAAATATAAAGATGATTTTTACATATTTTATATTTAGCGATGAGATCATACACATAGGTTTCCATAATCTTATGAATAAGATCATGAAAATTGTGGGTTATAACCCACAGATAGGTAACTCTAGAATTTCTAAGGCCAAAGGAAATTTTAACATTGAAATAGATGACACATTCCATGGTGAAATTTTTCTTGTGTTAATCTTCAAGGGTGATGTTAATTTTATTATGTTGAGCATTGTTCCTATTGTTGAAAGTTTGACATTCATATTTTCATTGATGTCAAAAGTTCTTAAAAAATATGTTCATGAGGTCATTGAATAATGTTCCTATTATAGGATCATGAAAGGCATATGAGTAAGTTGTAGAAGCATTAAAGAGTGTTTCAAGTTTACTAGTCATGACACTAGTCATTGCATGAAGAGACCTTATGAGAATGTATGAGCTTGGTGGCCTGGTGAGGTGGATGCACATAACTTGTGAGAATGTATGAGCTTGGTGGCCTAGTGAGATAGTTGAAAAGAGGAATAAGAGGTTTTATGATGTTTTTTTATCATTCATATGATGCATTGGAGCACTCATAAGATTCTCAAAGTGAGCTTATAGGGGTAGGACTTACAGACTTAGTATGTAACTAGACTACTTCTAGATGTTACTTGGCTTAATCAAGCATCGTGACCTATTTTCAAGTCATATAAATGATGTTTTACATTTTTTGAGCATGATATATGTTGTGTGAACATGTAAGTGATGTGGAGAGTGCATGAAAAGAGGATTGAAGGCTATTTTCAAGGCCTAATGTAGTTTACAGGTCAAGGTTTAAGCAAAAAAAGAGAGGGATGGTGACCAAATGAGGTATGAGATTTAGATTTCAAGATAAGAATGAGCATGTGAGAATTTTCAATGGTGTGATAGGTTTTCTTAGGTGTTTTGACAAATTTTAAGGTCAAAGTTTACAAAAAAAGACATGAAAAGTGGTTTTGAGGTTTGTCACATGCACATAATGAAGGGTTCTCAGCTCGAGAAGGACTTTAAGTTATGCATTGGAATGAGTAACATTTTCATGAGAAATTGAGTTGTTGAGGAGATATTGGTAAGATTCCTAGCTAATATCTCTATGCATTAGTTATGGAAATGAGGGGTAGTCCTTTATGAATAATTGTTAACACCAAAAATAGTGTTAACCCTCTTTAAAACCCTAACAATGACCTGATATGAAATAATTTATTATAAAATACTCATAATGGATTGTTATGGATAGTTTAGTTATTAGAGTTTGTATTAAAATCTTCCATGCATCTTTAGGTGTGATTGGTTTGTCAAGTGAGTGAGTGAAACCTATAAGAAAGTCCTTATTTCTTAAATATTTACTGTAGCATTTAGAGTTGACCAAGTAAAAGTTGATAAATGGATGGAGGAAAAATCTTGATACTTATATTTTATTTCTATGCTAGTTTCTAAGTAGTTTATAGAACTTAGGTGTGTTAAACCATTCATCCAAGTTGACTACTCACTAACAAACCTAATGGTGCAAATACTGAGAAAACAAGGTAGAAGTGAGAAGTTAATTATGGATATGTTATCATGGATTTGGTATGAATCTAAGTGCATGGATAAGTTATTAAATACATTTAAGACATGTTCATGTTAGATAGATGCTTTAGAGATCAGTGAATATGATGAAAATGTTGCTTATAAGTTAACCTATCTAGTTCAGATGAGACAGTGAGGTAAAAGACTATGAGATTGGTTTGCAAGACCAATATTTCCATTTGAATATTTTATCTATATACTGTAGAATGGTATAATGACCTAATATGATTATGTACATGCATTTTAAGTCTATGAATGTGGTTCTATAGGTGTTTTAGGTCATTATTTCCATGACTATGTTTTAAGGCTAGTTAGTAGTTCTGAGTGGGCTACTTGTAGAGAAGGGTTTGAGTCCTTTTGCCCTATGTAATGAAGTATAATGAGCTTGGTGAATTTTTTTAGTTATTTAATATTCTATTTCTATTATTTTTTATATGTTTGTTTGACAAAATTATGTTTTCACATTAGTTGTTCTAGATAGACTTTTTGGGTACGCACGGGCTTAATTGTGAACAATGCTAATGGCATGCTTCAAGTGGTGGTTGGAGATAAAAGGTGATATTGGAAAATTTTATCCTAGATAAAAATATTTCCTATATTTAGTGTAGTGTCTTGAAGAATCCAAATGATCAAATGACTTAAACCCAATTCTAGATGGAATGAGTGGACCAAAGGGATCCTACAACTTGTAAATCTTTTAAAACACTTTAACATAAAGTGAAAATTGTCATATTTAAATGATATATATAGAGTTTAAAAGACCATATGAAATTTCAAGAGTGTTTTTAATGAGTATGGAAGTGCATGGTGTTCATCTGGTTCTTTATTATGTTCATCTAGACATTTTGGGTCTAGTGGCAGAAATTCTGAGTAAGTAGTTTAATGGCATCATAATTACCACATGTGGATGAGTTAGTGGGAATTGATCATATGGTTGTGATAAATTTATCCCCAATAACATATTTGATAAATTATAGGGAACACATCTAAGTAAAGTAGAAGATATGAAGGTTCAAAGTTAGAATCTCATATAAACTTTCCTAAGTTTCCATACTTAGCCAATTTGCAAAGAAGCTCAAATAGAGCCGAGTGAGCATATTTATGAGGCCATTTCCTACACATGTGTCAATAACAATATAAAATTGTCACACGTGTCTAATAAATTTCATTCCTATAATATATTCACTAAGTTTTAGGTCATGAGATGAAGCATAAAAGAAGATATGAGAGTGCAAAGTTGACCTTCCAGGTAGTTTGAGACTGTTTCTTATGATAGGTATAGAGACATCATGAAAATAACATATGTTATCTCACTTTAAAAAAATGTAAACACACTTAGAAAGATCTTAGAGCTAGCAGATCAAGTGGGCCCAATTTTTTTGGTCTTAGGAACATCTCCAATAAATTTGGTCCCTCCATGATTTTTGCACTTCAAGATATAAATCTTCAAAATTGGTCAAATAATAGGATACATTAATTCAAATGTCAAATTTAATCCACTAAAAAAATCCATTGGAGCTTAAATTTATGGTATATAGGATGTCAAAAATATTCATGTGGACATCAATTTTAAGACCCAATAAATAGTCATTTGTTTTCAAACAAAAGCAGACCCAATGAGTGGCATTCTTTCATACCAAGAAATATCGATCAAGTGATATGATTTAAAATATAAAGGATCTTTAGAAACCACCATGTGGTGTAACCACATAAAGTGGTAGACTGATAATAGGATCCTAAATGCAGATGTGGGATTGCCAAGTGGTACCAATTTGGATAAAATTAACAAGTTAAGGGCAAGATCGATGGCTCTTTCTCAATCATTAAAATTGAAATTAATGGAGTGAGATGAGTCAATGATTCAATAATATAAGTCAATTTATCGATATCCAATTTAAAAAAGGTGAGTGTATGAATTTTGACAAAAGTTGAGAAACCATTTTTGACCAAGATAAAAGGGTCTTGCAGGATCATCATGTTGCCATTGAAGCTCGATATAATTCCATTAAAGGGACACACTAATGTAGCCAAGGTGATAAATAATATATGGGACTAACATTTAGGTTAAATATGAACCTTTATCTTGTAAACTTTATATCATGTAGGTTAATTTTTGTAACTATGTTTGCCATTTTCAAGAAGGATCCATGTATATGGTGAAATCTTGGTTCATATAGAGATAGAAGGGGTTTATTTGTACATATTATAATCCAAAAAAGTGGGGATATGTAGTATATAGGTATGTATTAATATGTAATCTATAGGCAAACCAATAATCTTATATTATTTTTCCATTTATAGGATGGACCTATGATATAAACATGAAGAAAGAGTAGATATGTGATTAATGCAAAGGGTCCTCATCCTTAAGCATGACCATATTTTCAAAAAGTATTTACTTAAAATGAATAAAGCCATGATTTTATTATATCCATGAGCATGAATTTTTTTCTTTAAGTTTGAGATGATGTAAAGGATCAAAGAAAATGTCTAGTGTTGGGAACTGCAGCCATGGGCATTCAATGCATCCTCAGAATCTTTGGGACTTTATCACTCAATAATATCTAGGTAGTTTTATTATTGATTCAAGTTCAATTAATGATTCAAGACAGTGTGTTCCCTTTATGATGGCTTGTTCTCACTTCTCCTATATATCTTGGTCTCATTGTCATTGAATGGGTTTTCAGCTCTTAGAATTTATCATTATTTTCTGGGGTAAGGATAATCCTTGATACTCTTGAAAAAGTGTGATAATTTGATATGGTTAAACACTATCAAAATATTGTAAGAAATACCTTTTAAAGTAATAGGATCAACTCTTTACCTATCTCTTATTTTTAATCAATGCTTAGTATGCTTATGTATGGTGAATTTGTGAAGGAGATTCTTCCTAGTTTACTATCCTTCTATTTGCCTCTTTTAAGGTGTTTTCAAGATAAATTTAGGTCTGGATTAGTGTTATACTTGGATCCTTTTCTATGAAATATTTATGCAACTAGTGAGATTGTGAGATTGAGTGAGCCATAGTTGTATTTTATTGATCTAGTGTGTGTTCAAGATTATATTAGTGTCCATTTAACTTTGGTGTATCACCCTTTTATCCTTTTTATGAGCCCTTATCCTCTTTCTAACCCTTTTCCATATGAATCATTAGTTTAGGTGAGCATCAAAAAGAAGTTGACCTTCTCTGAAGGTTCAATTCCACCATAGGTGACCCACAGCCTCAGGTTGTTCCCAATATGTAGCTCAATTAGAGGGAGCCTAAATAACTCTCTCCAAGGGTGAAAATTTATATTAAAATATTTTTTGACATGCCTAGTGTGACCACAATCCAAAAGTAATATTTATTAAATTTGATGCTAGTTTAATCAAATTTGTAGTAGTTAAGCTCCCAAGCAACAACATTTGGTGACTTCAAAAGGAACAATCAACACTCTAGTGAAAAGTATTAGTTGTCTCTCATGCCAAAGGTGACAAAAAGGTGGCAAGGCTTTCATTGGCTAATGAGGGTGACAACTCAAGTTTAATTAATGATTCAGGATGGTGTGTTTCCTTTTTGATGGTGTGTTCTCACTTTCTTTCTCTCTCTCCCTTCTCTAATATATCTTAGTCTCATAACCATTGAATGGGTTCTCAGCTCTTATAATTTACCATTATTTTCTCGAAAAAGGACTCCTTGAGACTCTTACAAATATGTGCTCATTTTATATGGTTAAACCCTATCAAAATATTGTAAGAACTGAATTTTTAAGTAATAGGATCAACTCTTTATCTATATCTTGTCTTTAATTAGTGCTTGGTATGCTTGTATATGGTGAATTTTTTAAGGATATTCTTCCTAGTTTACTATCCTTCTTCATGCCTCTTTGAACATGTTTTCAAGCTAAATTTTAGTTCTAGATTAGTGTTCTACTTGGAACCTCTTCTATGAAATATTTATGCAACTATTGAGATTGTGAGATTGAGTAAGCCATAGTTGTCTTCTATTGATTCAGTGTGTGTTCAAGCTTATATGAGTTTTCATTTAAATTTGGTGCATAACCCTTTTAGAATTTTTATGAGCCCTTATCCCCTTAATAACCATTTCCCCTATAAAGTATTAGTTTAGGTGAGAATCAAGAGGAAGCTATCCTTATTCAAAGGTTTAACTCCACCATAGGTGACCCATAGCCTAGGGTTATTCCCATTGTGTATCTCAATTGGGGGGAGCCTGAATAACTCTCTTTGAGGGTGAAAATTGAGCCTAAAATAGTTTTTAGCATGCCTAGTGGGACCACAATCTAAAAGGAAGATTGATCAAAGTTGATGATGGTTTGATCAAATTTACAGTAGTTAACCTCCCAAGCAATAACATCTGATGAATCCAAAAGTAACAATCAACACTCTAGTGTAGATCCATATTTATCTCTCATTCCAAAGGTGACAATAAGGTCAATTCAAGAGGTATTCCCTTTGAATTTTTTTAACTGCCTTTAAAATCAATAAAAAGATAAAGGTTTACCAATACACATCCATATCAAGGAACCTTTGCTCCTAGGTCATTTTCAAAGCCTACCCTTGCAAGAAGACCCTTATTAATCCCTTGCATATCCATGACATCCCCTAAATATTTTTTGGATTTTAATCGCCAAAGTGCTTTAGAACTTGCCCAATATGAACCTATCATATTTACAACCCTTAAAAGTGTCCCTTATTATGTTGGTGACCAAGCTACAACACCTTATGAGCACCTCATTCTCATAGCCAATTTTTATAATATCCATAATGTCACCAAGGAAAATATATCTATTAGGTTATTAGCTACATTTTTGAAAGGAAAGGGCCTATATTGGTATATAGATCTTGCTACTAATTTCATTAAAACATGGGATCAATTAGGACAAGCCTTGTGTAAAATATTTGAGGATAAAAGTGACCATTTATCACTTAAATATAAACTAACAGCCATTAAGAGAGCTTATCATGAAGTCATGTAAGACTTCAACACAAGGTTCCAAAAAACCTAGGACATAATCCCAGTTTCATTTAGGCAAACCCCAAACTTTGCCTTTCTCTACTATTTGAAGGCTTAAAATAGTGATATAATAGTGATGATCCAATATATGAAAGGAAATATACTTCCAAATGCTTATGAGGTGGCCATCAAAGCATAAAATTATCTAGTTCAAGCTATCAAGCTTACACCTAGACCGCCAATTCCCTTTTTTCCTAAAATTAGACCACCTCCTATTATTATCCCTCCACTAGATGTCATTATTCTTACACCAATAATTTCTACAATACGTACACCAACATAAGAGAAAGCTTCAATTAGAGGATCTAATGACTCCCAAGACAAAAATAACTTCAAAGAATTCAATAACATGTTTTAGTCTTTGGTAAATGAGCTAGTAGATTTTAAAAGGCAATAGGCTTTCAATAGGCCTTCTCAAGTTTCATATCAGCCTCAACAACAAAATTTTCAATTAAATAGGACACCATATAAAGGGAACTACCAAGGCAAGGCCAAGGTCAAAACCAAGGACAAGGTAAGCATGGCTATAATAGGTAGAATAAATACAATACTAATGTTGTTAGCACTTCCAACACCTTGGTACCAGTACAAAATAATGTGGCTCAAGAAGGAAAGGGTACCATGCCTTGGAATTAGTATTTTTTTTTAACATACTATCCCAAATATTAACCTCAACCAAGCCTTCAATGATCAATTGTAGAAAGCTCCTAATTTTGGGTACAACCAAGCTCTCATGGCCCAAAATAGAGACAAACCTATGATGACCAAGATAGAATAATCTTCACAATTTGAAGGGTCTAATCAAGTACCAAACTAGCTAGATGCCACCATGGTCAATTATGAGTAGGAAGAATGTTATGCATCTAACCAGGAGGCTAGGTATAGACAAGCCTACATACCAATGGTAGCAAATACAAGATTTAAAATAAAGAACATGGATGGTAATTGAGAAGCAGTCAAAGAGCTTTCTACCATTACTCCATTGATAAATCCAAATGAACCTGGTGTCACTCCAAAGGTTTTAGTACCGCCAAAGAATAAAAATCAAGGGAACCTTTTTGTGCCCCAAGGCTCACAAGTTCAACAAACAACAATAATGGCTCCCAAATCCCAAGCAAACGTTGGTGGTTCACCCATCAACATTTTTAAACACATGAAAAGGTAAAATGTGAGTGTGCCAATGTGAGACATGCTCTCCATGCTTGGTCAAGTAGACATCCTTCAAGGACTATCAAATATCAATGTTGTAGATAATCCACCAAGTAAAGAGAATGTGGTTCTTACTAATGCATCCAAAGGACCAAATGAAGGGTAATTAGGTAAAGTAGTCAAGCCTCCTCCCTTATAAATTTTAGTAATCATTGGAAATTATCTAATACATAATCACTTAGTGAGGCTAGTATCGTAGTAATGCCAACATCCATAGCTAATCAACTTGGTCTAAAATATGAACCACATTCCAAAAGAGTGATGTAACTTGATTGTTCCTCTACCAAGCCATTTGTCATAATTAGAGACATCAATATGACCATACACACTTGTCCTAGTGTCTTAGTGTCTTAATATGTATTGATCTTGGTTGTGCCTCCTCGCTTTACACTATGTATATCCAGAGAGTTCATAATAAA
This sequence comes from Torreya grandis, assembly GCA_037957365.1. Taxonomy (NCBI): domain Eukaryota; kingdom Viridiplantae; phylum Streptophyta; class Pinopsida; order Cupressales; family Taxaceae; genus Torreya; species Torreya grandis. The sequence continues at coordinate 1,115,666 of JARHVA010004482.1, forward strand.
GATTAGAGGCTACCTTGCAGCAGATTGGTCATATTTGGCATTTAGAACAAGGTATGGGGCCAAAGTGTTAATCAAAGCTAATCCCATTGCATAATTTATTATAAAACCCTATGGACTAGATAATTTCAATATAAATTGCACCATCATTGATGATGATGAGTTTGTAATTGGGCAGAAGTTGAACACTCATCCAAAAGAGGTACCAAACATGTTATTATATGAACTATGGAATGAAATATAGCTAGTAGATCCCTTAGAGGGTGTTGGAAAAAGGGAGTTGGGTGTATACTATTTTCATGAAAAAAGCTATCCCATACCATTCCTCATGAATCCTCAAGAAAATCTTAGTGTTTTATAGATGTTGTTCTTTGATGATTCAAAGAGAAATAATGGAGTGGGTGTAGGTATCATGCTAATTTCCCCTTCAAATGATAAGTATTTTTATTTATATAGGTTCTAATTTAGTTGTTCTTATAATGTAGTAGAATATGAGGGCCTTATTCATGGATTTTAGTGGGTTAGTAAGAGAAGGAATAAGCAATTACAAGTCTATAGGGATAGTGAATTGGCTATACACCAAGTCAAAGGCCATAATGCCACTAAGAACCCCTTAATGAATTCCTACAAACATAGATTGTGGGATGTAATTGAGGACTTTGAGGCCTTCAACATCCAATCAATGCGAAGAGCCCAAAATTTACATGTTGATAGACTAGTAGCTATAGGGGCTCATTTTGACATCCCCAACAAATTGAAAAAACCAAGGTACAACCAAATGTCAAAGTGGTAATAAGATCATTAGTGTCAGATAATGAATCTCATTGGTAGTTCTTTGAAAATGATAAATAGATTGCATGTTTCTTGTAGAAAAAAGTAGATTTTTCCTCCATAAACCAAGGGAAATTATAACATTAGTATGGAGAGCAGATTGTTCAGCTAAGGTCCAATAAGCTTCCTAAAGTGCTAGTCACCCTACAAGGTCTCTTTCATGAAGGGGACCATATGAAGAAGTAAATAGAAATGATGTCAACTAATGCATATAACTATGAGAGATTTCTTATCTTTGAAGATAAGCTACTCAAGCTTGGGAACGTAAGCACTAAAGCTAAAAGGCATGATTTCGTAGAGCTTTGTAAGGAATATGTAGACATATTTACTTGGAAATATAATGACCTAAGGGGATTTGATCATAAATTATCTAAACACACTATAGAGATAGAGGCTAATGCCAAGCCTCTCAAGTAGAATCAATGGCCCACAAACCCCAAGATTGAATATATCATGAGAAAAGAATTAACTAAGCTTATTGAATCTAAGATCATCTTCCCAATTAAGAACTCTTCATGGGTAGCTAATCTAGTACATGTCAGGAAGAATAATGGGGAGATTAGACTGTGTGTGAACTTTAGAGATCTTAATAGGGTATCTTTTAAGGATCATTACACTCTACCATCCATGGAGCAACTTTTTCAGGTAGTTTCTAGTTCAGAACACTTCTTTCTCTCTTGGATGGATATTCAAGTTATAACCAAGTGCTAGTGAGAGAAGAGGACTAGTAAAAGACTGCCTTCACCACCAAATGGGGCACATTTTCTTATCAAAAGATGACTTTTAGATTCTATAATGCTAGGGAAACCTTTCAAAGAGAAATAGACATGGCATTCCAAGGTTTGCTAAAACAAATGGTACTAGTCTACTTAGGTGACATCATAGTCTTCTCCAAGAAATCTAGTGAGCACATGGACCAACTAAGGTTGATATTCCAAAGATGTAGAGAGTATACGATCTCTTTAAATCCTAAGAAATGTGTGTTCTCTATGCAAGAAGGTAAGTTATTGGGACACATTGTTTCAAAAGAAGGATTATCCATTGACCTTGATAGAGTAAGTGCTATGTTAGCCTTATCCTTTCCAAAGCATAATAAGGGGATACATAGCTTCCTTGGGAAGATCAACTTTATGAGAAGGTTCATACCTAGTTTTCCAAACTTGGTCAAACCTATCACCACCATGCTAAAGAAGAGCCAAGTGTTTTCTTCATTAGATGAAGACAAGGTAGCTTTTGATGCCATCAAGTAGGCCATTACCCAATCACCCTTAGTCATAAATCTTGATTTCTTCAAGGATTTAATCTTGTACACCTTTGCCAATGTTGAAAACATATTAGCTATCCTAATGTAAAAGAATGGTAAAGGAATGAAGCAGCCAATTACAATTTTTAGTCAAGGGTTAGAGTGATATGAAGTGAGGTACACTTTTGATTGAGAAGAAATTTATTAAAACCTTGAGAAGCCTCAAGAAGTTTAGGCCCATGCTCTCCAATAGCAAGATTCATCTTATGGTATCTCATCCTACAGTTAGGTACTTCTTCATTAACAAGTATTTGAATGAGAAGAGAGTGGGTTAGATCATAAAAGTCATGGAATATGACATAGATATCAAGGTCACCAAATTGGTTAGAGGTAAGGGATTGTGTGAGTACATGGTAAATGACCTCAAAGAAGATAAGGAAGTTGTTTTGGTGACCCAAGACAACTCATAAGTAGGTGCACCTCCACTTAAAAAGAGTTGTCTTTAGAATGTCCCTAAGGGTTGAATAAAGCTAAAATAAAGTACTTCAGGCTCTAATACATACCTTATGAATTGATTGATGGAGTTATTTTTAGAAGGGACATCAATGGGGTACTCCTTAGGTACATAGATGATGACCAAGTAACCAAACTTTTGGAGTAGTTCCATGATGGACCTGTAGGAGGCCGATTTACACCTAAAACCACTACAACAAAGGTTATTACTTTCCCAATCTTTTAAAGATGCTCATGCATGGGTTAGCTAATGCTAGAAGTGTGCTCTTTTTGTAGAAAAGCATAAATTAGCATCCCTTCCACTCAATCCAATTCAAGTGGAGCACCCCTTCATGTAATGGAGGCTAGACATCATAGGGATGTTCTATTCACCATCAAGTGTAGGGCATAAATGGGTGCTCACTACAATTAACTATTTCACTAGGTGGGTGGAAGCCATTGATTTGAAGGAAGATAGTGAAGGTGTTGTTTTTGACTTCTATGATAACCTTATCACCAGGTTTGGTGTCCCATCCACAATTATTTTAGATAATGCATTGGTATTCATTGGTATGAAGCTAAGTGAGTGGGATCTCAAATGAAGCATCTACCTCAGCACCTCTTATAACTACTATCCTTAAGGAAATGAAATGGTAGAGTCCATAAATAAGAATTTAAAAAGCATCATTAGGAGGACCATGGAAGAGAATCAAAGAACATGGCATATCAAGCTAAGGACAGCCTTATGGGATAATAGGGTGAATCCTAAAACTACCATTGGTAATTCTCCATATGTCCTCATATATATAATATAAGTTAAATTACCTATCTCTCTTGAGCTTCCTACATTGGAATTGGCCCATCATCTTGAGTTGATGGAAGATGAACCCATGAATGTGAGGATAATAGAGCTTATGGAATTGGAAGGAACTAGGGACCTTACCATGAAAACACTAGATTCATATCAAACTTAGGTCAAAAAACCCTTTGACAAGAGAGCTATAGTAATGAGCTTCAAGGAAGGGGACCTAGTCTTCAAATGGGACTCAAATAAGGACAAACTAGGAAACCATACCAAGTTTGATAGCTTATGGAATGATCCTTATTTTATCCATGGATGTAAGGAACACAATGCTTTTCATCTTGCCCAACTAGATGGAGAGGTATTACCCATTCCAATAAATGTCATTCATTTAAAGCCCGGTTATTCAATAGATTATCATCCTTTGTAACATATTGTATATGTTAGAATAGATTTTATTCTTTCCCATAAGTGCATTGTAAACATTTCCTTTTTGTTGTGTGTTTCATTTTCATAAGTGCCTCAGGCACTTTGTTTTCCTATTTATTTTGATCTTGTTTCTTCAAGAGAGGTTCTAAAGGTGCAACCTTATATCATCTTCATGATCAACTCAGTTTCAGAAAGGAGACTCCATGCCCAATAGATTACACTAGGCAACTATGTCTAGGTTCTCAAGCATAGCTAGCATGCTTCCTTGTGATTCTTTGGTCCACATACTAAGCTTGTCTAGATATAGTGTAGTGTCTTGAAGAATCCAAATGATCAAATTACTTAAACCTAGTTCTAGATGGAATGAATAGACCAAAGGGATCATGCACCTTGTAAATATTTTGAAACATGAAGTCAAGTTAAAGTGAAAATTTTTATTTCTAAGGGACAGGTCTAGAGTCACAAAGACCCTAAAGAATTTCAACAGTGCTTGAAATGAGTATGAAAGTGCATGGTATTCATTTGGTTCTTCATTATGTTCATCTAGATATTTTGGGTCTAGTGGTAGAAATTATGAGTAGGCAGTTTGATGATGTCATAATTGTCACATGTGGATGAGTCAAGGGGAATTAGTCATATGGTTGTGATCACATTAGTCCCAAGAACATATGCACTAAATTGGTAATGTCAAAGTCCATAACTAATCAACTTAATTATAAATATGAACCATAGTCCAAAGGAGTGCTACAACTTGATGGTTCTTCTACCAAACCATCTGACATAATCAAAGACCTCAATATGACCTTGCACACTTATCCTAGTGTCTCAATGGCTCAATATGTATTGATCTTAAATGTGCCTCCTCACTTTGCACTATGCTTATCCAGAGAGTTCACAATAAATATTGAAGGCTACCTTGTAGTAGATTGGTCATATATGGCATTCAGAATAAGGTATGGGGTTAAAGAGTCAATCAAAGATAATCCCATTGCACAATTCTATATAGAATCCTATAGACCAGATAATGTTAATATCAATTATACCATCATTGATGATGATGAATTTGTAATCTGGTAGGATCTAAAAACTCATCTATAAGAGGTACCAAACATGTTCTTGGATGAACTATTAAATCAAATCTAGTTGATAGATCCCTTAGAGGGTGTTGAAGAAAGGGACTTGGGTTTCTAGTATTTTCATGAAGAAATCCAACCCATACCATCACTCATGAAGTCTAAACAATATCCTAGAGGTCTATGGAAGGTATTATTTGATGGTTCAAGGAGAAATCATGGAGTGGGTGCAAGTGTCATGCTAGTTTCCCCTTCAAATGATAAGTATTTTTTTCATATAAGTTATAATTTAGTTGTTTCTAAAATACAATAGAATATGAGGGCCTTATTCATGGCCTTCAATGGGCTAATAAGAGAAGGATTAATTAATTACAAGCCTATGGGGATAGTGAATTGGTTTTACACTAAGTAAAAGTCTAGAATGACACTAAGAACCCCTTAATGAAGTCCTATAAACATAGAGTGTGGCACCTAATTGAGGAATTTGAGGCCTTCAACATTTAATCAGTGCCAAGAGGCTAAAATAAACATGTTAATAGACTAGCAATTGTGGGTGCTCTTTTTGACATCCCCAACAAATTGAAAAAGACCAAGGTGTACCCACATGTCAAAGTGGTAATAAGACCATCAGTGCCAGATAATGAATCTCATCGATAGGCCTTTGAAAATGACAAATAGATTACATGATTCTTGCAGCAAGAAGCAAAGTTATTCTCCATCAACCAAGGGAAATTGTAGCATTAATATGGAGACCAGATTATTCAGTTAAGGTCTAAAATGATTCCTAAAGGGATAGTCACCCTAGAAGGTCTATTTTATGAAGGGAACCATATAAGGAAGGAAAAATAAGTGATGTCAACAAATGAAGAGAACTATGAGAGATTTATTATATTTGAAGAAAATCTCTTCAAACTTGGGAAGGTAATCACTAAAGCTAAAAGGAATGCTTTCATAACGCTTTGTAAGGAATATATAGACATATTTTTTTGGAAATATAGTGACCTGAGGGGATTTGATCCTAAATTGGCCTAACACACTATATAATTAGAAGGTAATGCCAATATTATTAGGTAGAATAAGAGGCCCATAAACCCAAAGATTGAAGAGCTCATGAGAAAGGAATTGACCAAGCTTATTGAATCTAGGATTCTCTTCCTAATTAAGCACTCCTCATGGGTAGCTAATCTATTACGTGTCAAGAATAAGATTGGGGAGATCAGACTATATGTAGACTTTAGAGATCTTAATAAGGCCTATTTGAAGGACCATTACCCTCTGCCATCCATGGATCAACTCCTTCAATTAGTTGTTAGTTGAAGATGCTTCTCTCTCTTGGATGGATATTTAAGTTATAACCAAGTTATAGTGAGATAAGAGGACCAGTACAAGACTACCTTTACCACCAAGTGAGGCATATTTATTTATCAAAAGATTCCTTTTAGATCATCCAATATTATGGTAACCTTTCAAAGAGAAATGGACATGGCCTTCCAAGAGCTACTAAATTAAATGGTAATGATCTACTTGGATGACATCATAGTCTTATCCAAGAAAGCTAGTGAGCACATGGACCATCTGAGGTTGATATTTTAGAGATGTAGAGAGCATGGGATCTCTTTAAATCCCAAGATATGTGTGTGTTTTCAATGCATTAAGGCAAGTTATTGGGTCACATTATTTTAAAATAAGGATTATCCATTGATCATGGTAGAGTAAGTGTTATCTTATCCTTATCCTTACTAAACCAAAAGAAGGGGAGATCATCTTTATGAGGAGTTTCATACCTAATTCTTCAAACTTGGTTAAACCTATCACCACCATGCTAAAGAAGATACAAGTGTTTTCTTGGTTAGATGAAGGCAAGGTAGCTTTTAAGGCCATTAAAAATGTTATTCCCCATGCCCCCTCAATCATAAATCATAACTTTCCAAGGACTTCATAGTTTATAACTTTGCCAACAATGACAAAATATCATTATGTTGATGCAAAAGAATGGTGAAGGAATGAAGTAGCCAATTACCTTTTTTAGTCAAGGGCTAGAAGGATATGAAATGAGGTGCACTTTCATTCAAAAGCAAGTTCTTATATACTTGAGAAGCCTCAAGAAGTTTAGGCCCATGCTCTCCAACAATAAGATCCATCTTATGGTGTCTCATCTTGGAGTTAAGGACTTCTTCCTTAACAAGGGTTTGAATGAGAAGAGAGTGGGTTGGATCACAAAATTCATCAAATATGATTTAGAGATCAAGGTCACCAATCTATTCAAAATCAAGGGATTGTGTGACCACATGGTAAATGACTTCTAGGAAGACAAGGAAGTTTTGGTGACCCAAGACAACTCACAAGTAGGTGCACCTCCACTTCAAAAGAGTTGGCTTCAAGATATGGCTCACTTTTTAGCAATAATAAAATTCCCCCGAGGATTGGATAGAGCTAAATTAAGGTACTTCAAGCTCCAATCCATACCTTATGCATTGATTGATGGAGTTATTTATAAAAGGGACCTCAATAGGGTACTCCTTAGGTACATAAATAATGACCAAGTGACCAAACTCTTGGAGCAGTTCCATGATGGACCTATATAGGCCATTTTTCACCTAGAACCATTTAAACAAAGGTAATGAGGGTTGTTTATTACTATCCCAATATTTTTAAAGATGCTCATGCATGGGTTATAAAATGCTAGAAGTGTGCTCTCTTTGTAAGAAAGTAAAAATTAGCATTCCTTCCACTCAATCCAATCCAGGTGGAGAAACCCTTCATGAAATAGGCATTAGACTTCATAGGGATGATCAATCCACCATCAAGTGTAGGTAATAAATGGGTGTTCACTACAACTGACTACTTCACCAAGTGGGTGGAAGCCATTGATTTGAAGGAGTCTAGTGAAGGTGCAGTTTTGGACTTCTAAGATAGCCTTGTGACTAGGGTTGGTATCCCAACCACCATAATTTTAGATAATGTGGCATCTACCTCAAAACCTCTTCCAACTACTATCCTCAAGGAAATGGACTATTAGAGTCCACACACAAGAACTTGGTTAGGATCATTAGGACCATGGAAGAGAATTAAAGAACATGGAACACCAAGCTAAGGAAAACCTTGTGGACTAATAGGGTGACTCCTAAAACTACCATTGGTAATTATCCATATGTCCTTTTGTATGGAAGTGAATCCAAATTACCTATCTCTCTTAAGTTTCCTGAATTTGAAATGGCCCATCAGCTTGAGTTTATGGAGGATGAACCCATGAAGATGAGGATGATAGAGCTTATGGAGCTAGAATAAACTAAGGACCTTACCATGAAAACACTAGAGTCATATCAAGCTCAAGTCAAAAAAGCCTTTGAAAAGATAGCTATAACAAGGAATTTTAAGGAAGGGAACTTAGTCCTTAAATGGGACTCAAATAAGGCTAAACTAAGAAATCATACCAAGTTTGATAGCTTTTGGAATGGTCTTTATTTGATTCATGGATGCAAGGAAAATAATGTTTTTCAACTTGCCCAACTATATGGAGAGGTATTACCCATCCCAATCAATGGAATTTATTTAAAGTCCTATTATTGAATGGATTTATATCTTTTGTAACATATTATACATTGTTAGAATAGCTTTTATACTTTCTTTTAAGTGATTTGTGCACATTTTTTTTATGTTGTGTGTTTCATTTTCATAAGTGCCTTGGGAAATTTTTTGTTTTATTTCTTTTGATCTTATTGCTTTAGGAAAGGTTCCTGAGGAGCAGCCTTGTATCATCTTCATGATCATTTTAGTTATAGAGAAGAGACTAAATTCCCAATGGTTTATACTAGGGAAATGGGTCTATGTTCTCAAGCATAAAAAGAATACTTCTCCTACCCACATACAAATCTCTCTTGGATGTAGTGCATTATCCTAAAGAAAATGATCAAATGACTTAAACCTAGTTCTAGATGGAATTAGTAGACCAAAGGGATCTTGTAGCTTGGAAAGCTTTTGAAACACTTTAAGTTAACTTAAAGTGAAATATTTCATTTTTAAGGGATAGGTATAGAGTTTCAAATACCCTAAATAATGTCAAGATTGCTTGTAATGATTATGGAAGTGCATGGTATTGATTTGGTTCTTTAGTATGTTCATCTAGAAATTTTGGGTCTAGTGGTAGAAATTATGAGTAGGTAATTTGATGATGTCATAATTTCCATGTGTAGATGAGTCAAGGGGAATTGGTCATATGGCTATGATCACATTAGTCCTAAGAACATATGAGATAAATTTTAGGGCACGCATCTAATCATAGTAGAAGATATGAAGGTTCAAAGTTGACCTCTCAAATAAAATTTACTAAGTTTCCATACTAGCCAATTTGCATAGAAAATCAAATAAAGCCAAGTGATCATATTGATGAGGCCATATCCTACATGTGTGGTGGTCTCAAGAGAAAATTTTCACATGGGTTTATTTATTTTTGTGTCTAAAATATATATGTTAATTTTTAGGTCATGTGATGAAGCACAAAATAAGATATGAGAGTGTAAATTTGACCTCCCAGGCAATTTGAGACTTTTTTTTATGATAGTTATATAGATGTCACATAAATCACATAGGATATCTAACTTTAAAATTTTGTAAAAACACTTTATAAATATCCTAGAGCTATTGGATCAAGTGGGCACAATATTTTTGGTCTTAGGAACATCTCTAGCAAATTTGGTCCCTCCATGATTTTTGTACTTCAAGATATAAATCTTCAAAGTTTTTCAGATAATGAAATATGTCCACATAGACATATACATTAAGACACTAAAAAAATAAATTATATATTTAAATTAATGGTTTATAGGATGTCAAATATGTCCACATAGATATCAAATAATGGTCGCATAGACATCAATTTTAAGACCTAGTAAATAGCTATTTGTTTTTAAACCAAAGCAGATCTAATAATTTGCATTCCTTTATACCAAGGAAGATGTATGGAGTGATATGATTCAAAATTTCAAGGATATTGAGAAGCCACCACATGCCATAAGGGTGTAAATTGGTAGAATAACAATAAGATCTTAAACATAAATGTGGGATTGCCAAGTAGCACTAACTCGGATAAAGTTGAAAACTCGAGGGTAGGATCGATGGCTCTCACTCAATCATACATATAAAAATAAATGGAGAAATATGATTCAATGATTAAATAAAATTATTTGGTTTATCTATAACCAATTAAAACAAAGGCGAGCCCAAGACATTTGACGAAAGCTAAGAAACCATTTTTGACCAAGGCAAAAGGGTCTTCCAAGATCATCTTATTACCATTCAAGTTCAATCCAATGCTATTAAAAGGACACACTGATTGATCTAAGGTGATAAAGAATATATGAGACCACCATTAAGGTTAAATATGGACCTCTAGTTCATAAACATTGTATCATGTAGGTTAATTTCTACAACTATGTTTGTCATTTTTAAGAAGGATCTATGTATATGGTGAACTCTTAGTTCATGCAAAGATAGAATGGGTCTATTTGGACCTATTATAATCTAGAAAAGGGAGGATATATGGTCTATAGGTCTATATTAATATGGAATATATAAGAAAACCAATCATCTTAGATTTGTTTTTTGTGTATAGGATGGACCTATGATCTAAACATGGAGATAGAGCAGATATGTGATTAATGCAAAGGGTCCTAATCCTTCAGCATGGCCATATTTTTGATAATTAGCCACCTAAAATGCACAAATCCATGATTCTATTATATATATGAGCATGAATTTTTGTATTCAAGTGAGAGATATCATGAAGGATCAAAGAAAAGGTATAGTGTTGGGAACTATATCTAGGGGAATTCAATGCATCTTCAGAACCTTTGGGGACCTTCTCACTCAATAAGCCACAGGCAGTGTTCTAATTGATCAAAAAAGTGGAAAGGCTTTCATTTTCTAAGGAGGTTGGTAGCTTAAGTTCAATTAATGATTCATGATGGTGTGCTCCCTTTCTAATGGTGTGTTCTCACTTTCTTTCTCTCTCTCCCTTCTCCTATACATCTTAGTATCATTCCCATTGAAGGGGTTCTCAGCTCTTTAAATTTATCATTCTTTTTTGGGACAAGGATAATCATTGAGACTCTTAAAAAAGTGTGCCCATTTGATATGGCTACACCATATCATAATATTATAAGAACTACATTTTAAATTAGTAGGATCAACTCTTTGCCTATCTCTTGTCTTTAATCAGTGCTTAGTATGCTTTTGTATGGTGAGTTTGTGAAGGAGATTCTTCCTAGTTTACTATCATTCTACTTGCCTCTTTTAAAGTGTTTTCAAGCTAATTTACAAGTCTAGATTTGTGTTCTATTTAGAACCTATTCTATCAAATATTTATGCAACTAATGAGATTGTGAGATTGAGTAAGACATGGTTGTGTTTTGTTAATCCAGTGTGTGTTCAATCTTATGAGTGTCCATTTAACTTTGGTTCATCACCCTTTTATATTTCTTAGGAGCCCTTATCCTCTTTCTAACCATTTTATATATTAATCATTAGTTTATCATTAGTTTAGGTGATCATCAAGTGAAATCCATCCTTCTCCAAAGTTTTATCTCCATTATAGGTGACCCATAGCTTGGGGTTGTTCCCATTGTGTAGCTCACTTGGACGGATCCTGAAGAACTCCTTCCAAGGGTGAAAATTGAGCCTAAAATAGGTGTCATGGACCTAATATGAGATTTTTAGATATCTATTTGATTTACATATGATATGTTATTTCCATATGAGAAGTTTGAAAGTGTCCCAAGAAATTCAAAGGGTAACACATGCTAATGAAGGCCTAATCGAGTTAGGTTTCCTTAAGGCCTAAAAGATATTTTTAATCCTATATGCTATGACCAAAATATTACAATAGTTAATTCATGTTTTTGTTATGTATTAATGTCTATTGTATTGGAAATATAAATTGTCAAGTGTGTATGGCTAACCAATGTGTGCATGAGCAAGAACCTAGTATAAAAACAAGGCCTAATGGGCCAAATGACTAGTTAGAAGATGAGTGAATTCAATTAGAAGATATAGAAATTTTTAGAGATAAATAAGGTCCTATATACCATCATAAGGATGTATATAAACTATCATGAATGTCTAATAGTGATACTGTAAATGACTACCAAGTTCAAATGAACTAATTTGTCCATAAGAGACCAAGTTGAGCGAAGGAGCCTAGAAGGCAGCTTGACAGGGATAAGAGTCTAAAGATATGAATAGGTGTTCATCATCAATTGGTTTAGAAACAATGTGTCCTAAATTTTATCAATACAATTAAGTGTTTGAGTTGGTGTTGAGTCATATATGGGGTTGGTGCCTCCTTATAAGTAGGTACTTGTTAAATCCTAGTCAGGTGGGTATTAAGAAAGTTAGGGTTCATACTCCAAGTGAAGTTCCTTCACTAAATATTAATGTTTTTCTTATAGAACTATAGTTCATTTTCATCATCAATGCTTTTTTTCCCTTTGAGAGTTTCCCACTCAAATAAGTGTTCTATGTGTTATGCTCTTGACTCATGCTCATGACTCTTAATGTGTTTTTAGTTCACTATATTGTTTTGATAGTTTATGAATGATAACATAAATTTGTAAATTTTTTGAAGACTAATTCACCCCCCCCCTTCATTCATTATTATTCCAATAATTAGTATAAGATCTAAGTTCTTTGAGGCAAGTCTAACAGCTTGAAGGTGATCCCAAAAAGCACAAAAAAATCTTGTGATCAATAGGAAGAAGACAACATGTATGATGAAGAAGTCTAATATGATACTAAAGAAGGAAAAGTTGAAATAGACCTTGAAGCTAAGCTCATAAATGCCCTTGATGATTTATAACATCAAAATAATACTATCAAGGATATTAATATTCAATTAGAAGGGGTTAACACAATATTTAAGACAAATTTATTTGAGTATAACCAATTAAAGATAGAGCTATGTTCCTTTAAGGTTGAGCATGAGTAGCTCATGGAAAAATGAGAAAGTTTGAGAGAGAGTGTGAGAAGTTAAAACAATTCAAGAGTACCAGCATAAAAATACTAATCAGGCATCCCAATTTAATAAAGGATAAGTCATCATGGAACCATGGTAAGTATAGGAATGTTGTTTGCTAAATCTATCAAAATATAAGACATAATGCAAGATTTTTATCTAATAGAGTTAGAAGGCCCACAATATTCAACAAGACATATGAAGATCATAGAATGAATAATAAGGATCAAATATTGGTATGGAAGCCTAATCAAGTTAGGATGTATCATATTAAGCTCTAAATGTAAGATAGACTATTTATCAAGGAGGAATAAAAGATTAAAGAGGAATCTATGGAAGCTTAGACTGCCTTTCACATTCAAGATTAAGGCATGAAATGGTATATAGATAGTTTTTGATCAAGACACATGATGGGAGATAGAAATAAGTTCATCTCATTATAGAATAATGTTGTATGAACAATGAGGTTTGGAGATAACACAACTACCAATTTGGTTAACAAGGGTGTCTTGAGTTTGGATAATGGAAAGACAAAAACACAAAATGTGGTATTTGTGGAAGGTTTGAAACCTAACCTAATTAGTGTAATTCAAATGTGAAATCAATTACACACACTAACCTTTCATGATAGAGGGTTTGAGATAAGGATATCCAAATTAGGAAGGCTAATTGCCAATGCTAAGAGGATCGAGAATAACCTATGTGTATTGAATGAGATCAAGAAGAGACGATTCATGAGCAAGATAGATGAAATTTGGGTATGGCACAAAATTTTAGGTCACCTAAACTTTTAAAACATGGTCAATATTAACACTAATAATTCTATGAAGAATATGTCTAAGATCATCAAATCTACAAACATACTTACAAGACATGTCAACATGGTAAGTAGACTAGAAGAAGGTTTAAGTCCAAGGATTACTCTACTACAAGACACTTGGATTTAATAGACACTGATATTGGTGGGCCTATAAGAATTCAAAGCATTTAATGGGATAGCTACCTCATGGTACTCATTGATTATTATATAATAATGACTTTGGCTACATTCTTGAAAGAAAAATCAAAATCTCTTGACAAGTTCAAGGAATTCAAGGCTCTTGTTGAGAATGAGAAGAATGGGAAGATCAAGTTCATAAGATATGATAGAGGATGATATTTATGGTCTAATTAGTTTTATTACTTCTATAAGGTTCATGGAATAAGGAGACAATTCTTCACAACTAGGACACCTCAACAAAATGGGGTAGTGGAAAGGGAGAATAAGATAGTTTAAGAGATGGATAAAACTATGCTAAATGAGTATATATTATTTAATGGATATTAGAGAGAGGAAATAAGCACTGATATCTATATTTTTAATAGATTATATATAAATACTAATGGTAATAAGACTCCTTATGAACTATGGAAGGGCAGACCTACCAATGTGGAACACTTTATAGTGTTTGGAAGTAAATGTTTTATCAAAAGAGATGATGAAGACTTGGGAAATTTTGATTCTAGATCTGATGAAGGCATATTCTTAGGATACTCATCAATGAGCTTATCCTATATATTTTATAAAAATAGACTACAAAATATAGTGGAAAGCACCAATGTGAAAATTGATAAGACAAGGAAATCTCACTCACAATCAAATAACACTTTAGAGAATTTGGAATTCAAAAATGAAGAGGATTCTATAGAGGTTGATGAGGAAGAAGAAGAATTTAAAGAGAGATAGTACCTAAAATGATCCTCAAGATAGATTCAAAGAGATCACCTTGAATCTCAAATCATTAACAATAAGTATGCAAACAAGGAGAAGATTGGTAAGTAATCTAAATCAAGATAATGTTTCTCTATTTTCCAAGATTTAACCTAAGAGTCTTATATAAGGAAGTAAAGACAAATTTTGGATAGGTTTTATGAATGAGTAATTATACCAAATAGAGAATAATGAGACTTGGGAACTAGTTCTTAGGCCTAAATATAAGAATGTCATTGGCACAAAATGGGTATTTAGAAACAAGTTAAATGAAGATGGATAAGTCACTAAGAATAAGTATATATTGGTATGAAATGGATATGCACAATTTAAATGATAGACTTTGATTAAACCTTTACACCTATAGTAAGATCGGAGGCCATTATATTATTTATAACATATGAAATATTCAAAGGATTCAAGGTATACTTGATGGATGTCAAATTTGGATTTTTGAATGGGAATTTGGAAGAGGAAGTATACATTGAGAAACTTGAAGGGCTATCATTATTATATGAAAAATACTATGTTTATAGATTTAAAAAGTCTCGTTATGGTCTACAATAAGCTCCTAAATCTTGGTATGCAAGTTTGGATAAGTATTTTTTGGATCAAGGGTTCCAAAGTGGAGTTGTCTATAGTAATCTATACATCTAGATAGAAGATACCCATCAACTAATAGTAGTTTTCTATGTGGATTCAATTATCTCTAGTGGAAAAAATGAAAACATGACCAAGGAATTTGTAGAGGTGATGAAGAAAGAGTTTGATATGTCCATGCTAGAAGAACTATCATTCATTCTTGGGTTGTAAATCACTCAATCTAAAAAATGTATATTCATCTCAAAATCTAAGTAAATAAGAGAGATGTTGAAGAAGTTTGAAATGGAAGATTGCAAGGAAATTAGTACACCTGTGATAATAGGATGTAAGTTAATAAATGAAGATGAGTCTTTAAAATTTAGTCAAATGTCATATAGGTCAATGATTGGAAGTTTGTTGTACACCATTGCCTCTAGACCTGACATCATGTAAGCTCTTGATAGGTTCAAGGCATTCAAGGCTCTTGTCAAAAGGATACTTAGGTACCTTAAGGGTATTATGGAGTATCGATTGTGGTATCTAAGAATCAAGGAGTTTAATTTGACAACCTACACAAATGTAGATAGGGAAGGAAGTATAGATAATAGAAAGAGTACTAATGGAGGAGCCTTCTTCCTAGGTGGGTGTCTAGTTTCATAGATAAGAAAGAACCAACCATAAATATAATTTTACACATGTGAGGTTGATTACATTACATAAATTTCATGTTACACTTAGGTCTTATGGATGAGACAGACCTTAAAAGATTACAAGGTCGACTATGATGGCCTTAGCCCTATCTATCATGATAATACAAGTGTTATAAGCATCTAAAAGATCCCTATTACGTACTCAAGTAACAAACACATACCCATCAGGTACCATTTTCTAAGAGATAAGGTAATTGAAAAAAATGTCAAACTTGAATATGTTTCTACACATGATCAGATTGCATACATCCTAACCAAACTGCTTCCAAAGGTAACTTTTGAACACCTAATAAATTGGGTGTAATTCTTGATCTTAAAAATGATTGAAGAAGTCAAGTACTTAGAGGAAGATAATAATTCTCATTATCTTCAATAATAGGTGAGTTATTCCAAGAAGGTATGCATGAATATAGGGAGAGCATATTTGTATTATGTCTCATAAACTCATAAGTCTTGTGTGTTGAGTATTTTGGCTACAAGGAGTGTGATCAAGGAGTTGTAGACATCAATTTTTCATTTATGTCAAATAAGGAGAAATACAATAATGGGGAGATAATATTGATTAGTATAAATTATGTTTTTATATCAAAAAGGGAGAGATTATTAAGAAAATTTCTTGTTGTTGAAAGTTTGGCATTGATATTATTATTGATGTCAAAGGTTCTTAAGAAAGGTGTTCATAAATTCAATGAAAAATGTTCTTGTTTCAGGAGAATTAAAGATATATTATTAAGGTGTAGAAGCATTAATGAGTTTTTCAAGCTCATTAGTCATGACACTAGTCATTGCATGAAGAGACCTTATGAGAATGTATGAGCTTAGTAGCCTAGTGAGATGGATGCACAGACCTTGTGAGAATGTATGAACTTGGTGGCCTAGTGATATAAATGTACATAGGTATAATAATTTGTATGAGGTTCTTTGAGCATGCCTATGAGGCATTGGATCACTCATAAGAGTCTCAGAGTGAGCCTACAGGGGTAGGACTTACAGAACTAGTATGTAACTAGACCACTTCTAGACCCTACTTGGACTAATGAGGTATCATCATCTATTTTCAAGGAATATAAAGGATGTTTGACATTGTTTGAGCATGTGATATGTTTTCTTATAATGTAATTGAGGTGGAGAGTGCTTGGAAAGAGGCTTGAAGCTCAATTTCAAGGCTTAATCTGGTTTGTAGGTCAAGGTCGAAGCAAGCAAAGAGAGGGATGTTGGCCAAATGAGGTATGAGATTCATATATCAAGATAATAATGAGCATGTGAGAATTTTTGGTGGTGCTATAGGTTTTCTTCAGTGTGTTGACCAATTATAAGGTCAAAGTTTACAAGAAAAGACACAAAAGGTGGTTTTGAGGTTTCTCAAGTGCACAAAATGAAGGGTTCTCAACCTGAGAAGGACTTTTAAGTGTTCATTGGAATGTGTAACCTTTGAATTGTAAATTTAGTTGTTTATGAGATATGGGTAAGGTTCATATATAATATCTCTAGGCATTAGTTTTATAAATGAGGGGCAGTCCTTTATGAGCAATCATTAACACTAAAAATAATGTTAACTCTCTCTAAAACCATAACAATGACCCAATATAAATAAGTTATTATAAGTGATTATAATGGATAGGTATGGATATTTTATTGATTATATTTTTTGCTTAACTGTCCCAAATATATCTAGGTGTGATTGTTTTGTCAAGTGAGTGAGTGAAACCTATAAGAAAGGCCTTATTTCTAAGAGATTTGTTATAGAAGTTAGAGTTGAATAAGTTAAAGTTGATAAATAGATGGAGGATAAATAATAAGACTTATATTTTATGTACATGGTGGTTTATAATCAGTTTCTAGATCTTAGGTGTGCTAAACCAATCATCTAATTTGACCAATCGATAATAGACCTAATGGTGCAAATAGTGAGAAAACTAGTCAGAAGTGAGAAGTTGATTAGGGATGTGTTATCATGGATTAAGGATGAATCCAAGTGCATGGATAATTTTTTAAATACCTTTAATACATTTTTCATATTAGATATATTTTTTATTATTATTTAATATGATGAAAATGTTGCTCATAAGTTTACTTGTCTCATTCAAATGAGATAGTGAGGTCTGAGACTATGAGATTGGTTTGCAAAACTAATATCACCATTTAAACACACACACACACACACACACACACACACACAAAGAGATATATATATATATATATATATATATATATATATATATATATATATTGACATAATATGATAATATTAATGTATTATAAGTCTACGAAATTGGTTATACATGTGTTTTAGGTCATTGTTTCCATGACTATGTTTTGAGTCTAGTTAGCAGTTCTGAGAAGGATAATTGTAGAGAATGGTTTCAGTCCTTTTGCACTATGTAATGAAGTATAATTAACTTGGTGAAGTTGTATATATCTTTAAAGTTATATTTATATGATTTTTTTCCATGTTTGTTTAAAAAAAATTATTTTTTCTTTATTTATTCTAAACAAACTTCTTGTGTATGCACAAGCCTAATTTGAAAAATGTTAATGGTGTGATTTAAGTGGTGGTTGGAGATATAATGTGTCAGGGATTTAAGATGATCTTGGTATGGTTCTATTTGAGTGACATATTATATGTTATTTTGATGTAAGTATTTTTAAAATTTTCACAGTAGTTCAATGGGTAACGTGTGATAATGAAGGCCTAATTGAATTAGGTCTCCTTAAAGCCTAAAAGAGGTTTTTTGTCCTATATGATATGAATGAATTATCAAAATGTTTTATTCATGTTTTTTCATTTCCTAAGGCCTATTATAATGTAAATCTAAATTTTTAAGTGTGTATGGATGACTAAGGAGTATATGAGCAAGAAACTAGTATAAGAACAAGGCCTAATAGGCCAAATTGACTAGTTAGAGGATGATTTAGTTGAAGAAGAAGATATATCACTTTTAAGAGATAAATAAATTCCTCTAGACCATCATAAGGATGTATAAAATCTATCATTAATATATAACAGAGGTATTGTAGATGAATATCAAGGTTGAAGAGACCTAGTTGAGTGTAAAGAGCTAAAGAGGTGGTCATCATCAGTTAGTTGAGAAATAATATGTCCTGAAGGTGATCAAGGCAATTAGGTGGTAGATTTGGTGCTATGTCATTTTAGGTTTGGTGCTTCATTTCAATTATATGCTTTATAAATTCTATTCAAATGGGTGTTTGGCTAATTGGGGTTGGTGTTGTAAGTGAAGTTGGTGCTTCAATAAATCTTGATGTTTTTTTAATAGTAATATATTCCATTTGTATCATTAGTGGGTTTTATTTTTCTTGAAGGTTTATCACTCAAATAATTGTTCTATGTGTTATGCTCTTATCTCATGCTCATGACTTTTAATGGGTTACTAGTTCACTATATTATTTCGATAATTCATGAATGATAAAGTAAAGTTGTAAAAGTTTTGAAGACTTATTCACCCCCATAGTCATTATGATTTTGATAGATTATAGCCTAAAAAACCATACATGAGTGACAACATTTCATATCCAACATTGGAATTGATGATGGCATCTATCGAAGGTAATGGTAAGTTATCCTTTAGATAATCAATATTGAGGTTATAGAATCATTGTAAATGTGAATGACCATGGTGAATTTTTCGTAACCAAGGACAATGTTTGAGACCCATTTTAAATATTCCATAGGCTTGATAAATTTGGTGTCTATAAATTTAATGACTTCTTTATGGCATAAATTAGAAACTTCAATGGGAACTATTTTTTCCACATAGGTTTGGCATCATGATAGGTGATGATGTGTGCACCATGATACTAAGATCAATTTTAGGCATGTCCTCATAGGACCAAGTGAAAGTCTCATGATATTTATCAAATAATAAACTAAACATATCATTTTCAATTAGTTTAAATTCTATATAGACTATTATATGTCAAGGGCATGATGGGGTTCCATATTTGATTCTTTTAATTTTTTCAATAAACATATCATTTGCATTTGGTAATTGATATGGTGAATTAGGCAAAAAGGAAATGGGAATTGTCTTAAGATCAATGCTAGAAATTAAGTTTTTAAAATGTGGGGATTTTGTCTTGAAATTCCCAAGTTTATGATATTTCCAAGGAAGTTGAGGTTCTTCGACATGGAACAATTCAAGCATGGCTTCATAGCTAGGAAACATAGGAAAAATCCCATAATATTCCACATCTAATTAAATATCAATGAATTTTGACCATGGTGGTCATATTTATAATGCATTTAATGTACATTTATTTCCTTGGAATCAAAGGTGATCTTCAGAGTAGGTGGAACTATAGAGGAAGGTTGATTATATTCAACTAGTTTATCATTAGCATTATTGGTGGGTAGAGGTTCAGAGAAAATGACTAGTTCAGTATGAAATATAGAAGATGATGGAAATTCCTAAGGTGTGAGAGGTAAAAAATTTTCTACCACCCAAGTAGTATCAAGAAGTTGAGAATTATCAGGAGTTACATGACCCTTAGGTTCTAACTCAAAATATATGGAAATGGTATGAACACCGAGGATGAAAGCATGTATTTGAGCTAAAGTTTTTTTATAGCGTCGAATATCCAAGTCTCATGATCGATCTTGGGATGTGATGTAGTTATCATCATAAGTTGGAGAAATTGTACATGTTTGTGATTTGGGAGGAACTTTAGAATGTGAGATGCCTAAATCATTGAATTTACATGGAGACATGATTAAAGAATCTTGAAATAATTCATCTAATCTATAATCATTACACATGAAGTCATCTTCTATGTAAGATGCTTCATGAGCATTACATGGAGGGAAATAAGTGACCTTGTGAACGAAATGTATGATATAATCAAAATTTAATAATGTGGGAAGTAGCCACTCTGAGATGTAAGGAGATAGCTTAGTAGTATTGCATGTATTTTGCAAGTCATTGGGCTCAATGTCAACAAATTATCAAGAATGACATGTAAATCTAGATTCATATCAATAAATTTGAGTAAGGGGAAAATATTAATATTCAAATAGTGGGAATATAATATTAAGATTTAGGATTTAAAAGTTGAATACTCCATGCATTAGGATCAACCTCATGTTCATACCTTTTTCCATTATAAAATAATTTGATATATAGGCTACTAAAAGAGGTGACAGCCCTCATTCAATGAGTCCATGGGCATTCTAGGAGTATGTTGTAAGATAATGGTAAATTGAGGACCATAAGCTTTGTTAGTATAGACTTAGTTCCAATAGTAAGTGTTGAGAGAAGAATTTGGATTGTAAAGCTACATAGGATATTTGACTTATATTCATGTTTTATTTACTCATTGTATCATGTATAAGTCTATTTTATCCTATCTCCATGACTTATAATAGGTTATAATATAAATAGACTCCACTTTTGGTGCCAAGTACGATAAGAAGATGAATAGTCATAAACTAGAAATGGCTATATATTCTTTGGATTGTAAGAAGAATAGAGTTTCACTTTTAAAGAGATCAATAGAGACTTATCTGGTTATGGTTACATGTGTGATTTCTTACTTTATTCCTTGCATGCATTCTCATGTATAACATTTGATTACTTTATGTCTAATTCAACTTCAATATTCTATTTATGTCATTAAATCACTAGCTGTTCTTACTCCTTATTTAGCACATGATAATTCACACTTGTTATGTTTCTATTATCTAACCTCTTATATGAATACGATTCACTATTTTGCACACTAAAGTATATCCTAATTATCCTTGTCCTAAGCATGTTCTGATGCTTTAGTAACCTCTGCTAACAATGGTGCAATGGCCATGGAACACTCCTTATAGAGGAAATTATGCTAAGATGGTTACTACAGTATAGAGATATTGAGATATGGTTAGACCAAAAAATATGTAATTTTACATAAGAACAATCAAAATGAACTTATCTAAACATATAGTAAATCATTAGAAAACATATTTATGGAGAGATTTATAAAAAAAACTGGTGTGAGTTGCATGAATTTCTAGCTAACTGGTTAGCATAGTTGGAATAGTATTATTTTAACCTAAGAATATAAGCAACAATAATCTATTCTGAAGAAAAGATAGACCGGTTGTAAAATTTAGAAATTGACTGGACAAGATCAATAGATTATTAGGTTGATACTATAGTAGATGGATATATAACTAAGTTTGTAGTATAAGGATACAGAGTTTTTGAAGTTGTGAAGGACTTGTTCATCAAAGGAATTTGAGGGAAATTTTTGTAACAATTACATATCCTTATGAAGATGTTGGTTTTGGACAAGGCCATGGTGCCCACTCCATCCAACATAGATTAGTCACTTCAGACATATGGGGGTGTGTGTGACATGATAGTGAATGATGATTAGATGAATGGATAAGGCTTTAACCTATATTTAGAATGGAGACATGAGGGAAGAAGAGTCAAAAGAAAAGTCTAGATTCAGAACGTGAGCTATGATAATAGAATAGATGGAGTAAATAGAATAATACCCAAGTACTTATGAGTAGAGTTAAGAGTATCAATAAAATAGATGATGAACAAGTAAAAATATGTGATGAGTGAGACAAATGAGATGAATAACAAAGGATGAAGAAAGATAAGATGAAAAAAATGATAAATGCCAGCATAAAGAAAAGAGTGATGAATAACAAAAGGAAGAAGAGATGTTTAAAGAAGAAGGCAATAATAGTGTAGAAGTAGAGTAGATAGATGATAGATGTAGTGTAAAACTACAAGAATGGGTATTATTAGAAGAATTCCATGAATAATTAGGCAAAGAAGCTGAATAAGGTCATAGAGTAATCATAGGTTCAAGTGTAGAAGAAGTCATAGGAAATAATCATTCATCAAAAAAGCACATATCCCTATAGCCCAATTTATTATATTCCAGTAGAAGTTGCGAGGAAGGTCCATTTTTATAAAAAGTGCATCATTGGGGTAATAAAATTGAAACAACATAAATTTTTGAGGCTTTAATGTCCATAGGTTTTATTCAAACCAAGCAAAGAAAAGAAGTAAACATAGAAAAATAGAGTACACAAGTTGACTCTTCTAGTGCACAATTAAATCTTCATAATATGAAAGAATCATCACATCCTCTTCTTGTAACAACTGCACAATAGATCCCCTTAATACCAGTTTACACAATGGCTGTTGTAGGAGAATTTATAAATCTAGCAACATATGATGGGTCTACGGGCCCTGAATAATACTTACTAATCTGTGAGATGAGATGGCAAGCTAAGGGTATTACTAATGAGGCTTTCAAGAAGTGGAGTTAATAGGGTCACTGAATGGAAGAGCACTTGAGTTTATATACCATAGATAAATGTAGTAGGAAATTCTACAATAGGTTAAGGAATGGCTTATCACAGAGTTCAAGATAAAGAAATGTACAAGTCAAACTATTCAAGACTTAAAGAAGAAAAGGAAAAAGTTAGGAGAATCAGTTGGTGACTATGATCACAAGCTCTCTAATGTTATGAACAAGGTGGAAATTTATTTATTAGATAAAGATAAAGCTACATGGTTTGTCAAAGAATTACATTCTAAAATCTGATTTTTTATAGTGTAGACTCAATATGCTACTAAGGTAGATGCTAGAGTTGTTTCCTTGTAAGTGGAGTAAATTGAAGACAATGAAGAAGCTCCCATCATAAGTTTTAAGATTAAAAATACATTGTAAGATTTTATGAAGAAGAAGGAGCAATATCATGAGGTAGATAAACCTAAGCTAAATCTATGGTGTATGGAGTACAAGAAAGAATGACATCATAGGAATGATTGTCCTAAGATCAAGACAGTTTTATGAAATATGTTGAGTAGTAGGGCATGTAACAACACAGTGTTATTTCCTAAAATAGTATGTCTAAAATGCATAGAGTTTATATTGTAATTTTTGTAAGTTGCATAATCATGATGAAAATAATTGTAGAGATCTATAGGAGCTCAAAGAAGACATCACCAGAAATGTATTCATCATCAATGTGCATCAAGTGTCCTTGACAAAGTAGATAATTCTAGGCCCAAAGGTCGATAAAAGTTGTGTGACCCATGCAGGTCCATAATGGATTCCTAGTTTTCCTTAGTACCAACCTCAATATCTATCTAGTTGGACCCCTCTACCAATTTGGACACTACCATGACCACAATACTAGTATACAACACCCTGGAGTCTAGTAATGACACGATAGTAGAAAACAAGTTGGGACCCATCAGTTTCCAAATAATAATTTAAAATTGGAGATAATAACCAATAACATCAACATTAGAATATATTATAGTAATAAGGAGGGTATAGTGGAGCTTATCAATCGATCAAAGGAGGATCTAGGGGTGGATACAGAGGAAGTTACAAAGGTGACAGAGGAAATAATTATCAATGCCCTCTTTTACAATGTTACTTGTGTGGAGAGTATAATCATGTGTAATGTAATTTCCCTTTGAATCCCTAAAGATAGTCTTACTTCACATACTTTAGAGTATATAACCATCACAAGATAGAAGATTGTCCTATCTTAGAAAATCAAATAAAGGATAAGTCCATCAAAAATGTTAATATGGTAAATGCATAGCCTAAAGAGGATGCATTCCTAAACATTGTTACAAGACGCCAACATATAGAGAGAGGATTGTCCCCTCTAAATTTTTGATGAATAGGAAATCCAAAAATTAAAAAAGGATAAATACCTAGACCTAGCTATATAAAATGGGTTCACATATGAAGTTGCACATATGTTTAAAAATATTAAACATCAAGACAATATTGAAAGAGATGTTATAGCAATAGATACCCAAACGTGTGGTTCGATCATGTGCATTATGCATTAGGATGGAAGTGTTACTATGTTGATAAATTTACTAAAGCTTTTAAGCACAGTCCACAATAAATGCATCTCTTAAAACATCATAAACTTACTACATAATCTATTAGAGTGTGCACATTGAGAGCAATAGAAAACAAAAAAATCTTATTTGGTATGTCAAATTAAAGAATACATGGGATGTATATGCATGAATTAACATTAAAGTTGTGGGATATGAAATTCCAAATGTTGTCTTTGATTTTGGCAACACAGTAGACATGATTCCTAGGTCTACATAGGAGGCTATTGGATAATAGATTCTAAGTTGCAACCCAGTAACTCTGAGCTTAAAAGACTATGGAAGAGTTGATCTCATTATCAAATTAGAATAAATTGAGATTAAAATCATAGAATTGACCTTTCAAGTTGACTTTGAAGTTATAGATATGAATATAGTAGTAACACATTACCCTACATTGATTGGAAAAAAATGGGCATATGATGGTTAGAAGACTATCAATACTATGTAAAATCAACTAGATGTGCATCAAGCAGATAAGCTTATCATCATTCCTATAAATAAGATGCACAAACCCTACATTATTCTAGCTGAATTAAACTCTCCTTATGTCACACAAGAAAATAGCTAGATGAAGGTAAACTCTGAAGAGAACCCAAAAGCTCTATGCACAGCTATGTGTAACTTCTTGTATGAGCATACTAAACCTTAGGTAAAATATTTGCTCACTTAGTAGTTGAAGACATCTAAATAATGGAATCCTAAACTAGTAGTTACTCATCCATTAGAAACCAAGTTTGTCATAGAGGATTTTACATCCATGTCTACAAAATCCCATACTCATTCAAAAGTTGATTTTCTCTATTAAGTAGATGATAATATGTAGGGTTATATATATTTGACTAGAGAAGGAACTTTTCCTTTAGAAATATATTCATCTATCAGTGGATACTCAGACATGCACCTACTCAATTAGGCTCATGGTGATCATGAACTTGGACCTATGAGAATGGTCTTTGCACATGAGAGATAAATTCCTATGTACTATGTGACTAAGGATATAAATAAAGTCATTTTGTGCCTATAAGTTCATGTGCCTTACATTAGTTAGTGGGTCAGTGCTTTGAATTATGCTATAAAGGGAGTTATAATGATATGGTGGATAATTCATAAAAATGATTAGCTTGATTGGAATGATGCATGTGAACACATGATTAATAAATTCTAACTACTGCAAGTCATCAAAAGTAATTAGCCTTTCTTCTAATAAGGTGAGTTGCCTAAAATGCATACTAAAAAATGTGTTACAAACCAGACTAAATAATGTGTGACACCAAATTACTAGGTTCACATCTTTCATTACACACTAGCTCCTTTAACATTAGCATGGTATATGCATCAAGAACATAGGAGGTAGACAAAGCATTGGGCATAGGTGAAAATTGAATTCATAAATACATTTTTTTTTTAATATGAAAACCCTTTGTTTCACAACACACTGCTAAATATCAAACATTTCCTATGCCATAGGTACGTAGAAGATTTAAACACCATGATGGAATCCACTACGTAGAAGAATGTAGCCTATGATCTAAATACAACATTACAAAGATATAAAACTACCAATATAAAAGAATAATATCCCATGAAACCATGCCATTTAATACAAGATGAAGCAAAGGACATTGAATATTTAGATACTGATGGTGATATCGATCTGACTAATTTGTTTGAACCTAAACATCTACTAAAACTAGTCAAGGACTCGATCGTAGAACCTACTAAAGAAGACAAGTTGCACAACATAAAAATTCTAGAATAAGAAGGGAAAATATAATATTTTATTACTGAGGAAAAGTGTAATATTTATGAGCACCCCATTAAAAATCATGTAGAAAACATTGGAAGTGAGGGGATTCCTAAATTATCACATATAGGTGATTAGTACACTGAAGTTGAAATTTTTGAAGCTATATAACTCCTAACAGATTATCAAGATATATTTCCCACTAAATTTTTAGAGGTCAGAGGAGTCAATCCATATCTAGGTGAAATGCATATTGAACTCAAAGAGTGTGCATGAACCATAAAGAAATGGCCATACAATTTAAATCTAAACATGAAGTTGAAAGTGAAGGTTAAACTTGATAGAATACAAGACACATGCATCATATATCCTATAAAAAAGGTAGATTGGGTTAGTCCCATGGTATTGTAGCTTAACAAAATATGGGAGATCAATCTATATGGTGATTATCAAATTTTGAATGATGCATGTATGAATGATCCATTTCTGATTCCCTTCACAGATGAAATTTTAGAATTTGTCATAGGTCATGAAGTTTACACTTTCATGGATAGCTTAAGTGGCTATCATCAAATACCTATCATAGAAGAAGACAAAGTTAAAATAAATTTTTCCATGGAATGGGGATCCTTTGCATACAAGGTAATGACTTTTGGCCTCAACAACACACCTATGGTTTTCTCTTGATTAGTGGTGACTGCATTCAAGGACTTCATTCATGACTTTATGAAAGTCTATCTTGATGATTAGGTAGTCTTTGATTTATTTAAATATAATTTCTCTAGGTTGTGCCTCATGTTATAATGTTATCAATATCTACACATTACCCTAAATTTTTAAAAAAAATGTTTATTTTTTACACCTTTTAGTGTTTTTTTAGGTCACATAATGTGTAGTGAAGGCATTTTCGTTGACCAAGCCAAAATTGTAGTTATTCTGAGTATGCCTTCACCATTTAGCTCCATATAAGTGTGATATTGTCTTGGCCATATAGGGTAATATCATAAGTTTATCAAGGGATATGCATCCATTTCATCTCCATTGCAGTATTTATTGTGCAAAGGTGAAAAGTTTATTTGGACTTCCAAGTGCCAAGTAGCCTTTATCAAACTAAAGTAGAGACTGGTTATTATGCATATTCTTGTCTTTCCAAATTGGAGTAATCCCTTTCATGTACACATTTATGCTTTAGGTATTATATTTGGTGTTGTGCTTGTGTAACCAAGAGATGATGGACTAGACCACCCCATACATTTTTTAATCCATAATTTATCTGACATAAAAAAGAATTACATGATAACTAAAAGGGAAGCACTAGATATTGTGTTCACACTATAGATAATTTTCCATTATCTTCTTGTGACATAATTTGAAGTTTTCATAAATCATCAAACTCTACACTACCTTGTCAATAAGCCAATACTAGGAAGACACATTTCTAGATGGTTGATGTTATTTCAATAATTCTAATTTTGCATTAACATCAAGCCAATAAGATAAAAGGTGGGTTTGGATCATCTCATTCGTATAAAAAATGGGGAAGAACCAAAATAATTACAAGAAGATTCTCCTGATTCCCATCTATTTCATGTTTCTATGATCCCCAAAAATTTCAAATCAATTACTGACTTCCTTGAACAAGGAGTATTCCCTGTGCACTACCAAGAAAGAGACAAGAATCATTTTTTCACCAAAGCTTTGCCATATACCATTATAAATGGGATTTTTGTATCATATAGGTAAGGATGAATTATTGTGTAGGGTAGTTAAGGAACATGAATGACCACATCTTTTACAAGAGGCACACCAAGGAATAGTAAGAAGACATTTTGTTAGAGAAGCTACTATAAGTAAATTGTTACAAAGTGGTCAAACCTTTTTTAGGATGCATATAGAATAGCACCACACTACAACTTATGTCAATGCATGGGTAAACCATTAAAAAGAGATGAAATTCCCTTACTACCTTTATTATCCAAATAACCCTTTGAATAATGGAGCATTGATTTTATCAAACCTATCAATCCACCAAGTAAATGTAGTAAATCAAGGTATATTATTACTATCATAGATTACTTTACCAAATGGGTTAAATTTTTTACAACACCTAGATATGGTACAAAGGATGTAATAAAGTTTCTATATGAGAAAATTATTACAAGGTTTTGATGCCCTCTCAAGATCATTAGCAATTGAGGGACACACTTCCTAAATAGTACCATTAAATCCCTTATTGAATAATTTATGATTTCTCATTGTAAAAGTACTGCATACCATCCATAAGTTAATGGCCAACTTGAGGCTTCTAACAAAGTATTGGGGAAAATGTTGACTAAGATCTATGATGTCAATAAGGATGATTGCGAAGATCACATTCCTATGATTCTTTGGACATATCACATGCACTATAAGAGGGCCATAATATTTACTCCATTATAGTTGGTCTATGGGCTTAAAGTAGTTATGGCAATGGAAAATTTGGTACCTAGTCTATGCATTGTAATGGTCATGAGAATAGGATATCTTGAACTAAGTCGAATGAATGAGTATTGATGCATATCATCTTGGATGTAAGAAGTTAATAAGTAGATCTAGAAAGCATGACATGATAGTAATTTATGCCATAATGAATTTCATAAAGATCAACCAGTTTTGTTATATGATAGTTGTTTCAAATCATTTCTAGGCAAATTATAAATTAGATGGAAAGGGCCTCATCTTATACATGAAATATCATAGCAAGGAACCATTATTTTGATATATCTATAGGGAACCATTTTGAAAGGGTGGTTGAATAGTTATAGGCTTAATCCCTACCACCAACAGTCTTAATTGATCTCTTTCTACTAAGTGAGTAGATGTTGAGTAGCATCGAGTAGATTAGGATATCTCATTTCTACATTTTTTTGTGTGTTTCTTTTTCTATGTATGTGTGTGTGTTTTTAGATTGTCTCTTCACTACCATTTGGGAGCTAAGATACTAAGTATAACATGCACCAAATATGTGTATGGTAATTCATGTGCATCATCATGGATGTCAGTAAGAGAAAAAAAACCAATTAAGTTTGGGAAATGTATAAAAAACTCATATCAACCAAGATCTTTGCCATATAATAGTCATCCCCAAGTAGTTAATGTCATATCTAAGGTTTAATTGAACTAATCTTCAACAAATCGATCGTTGGTCAACATCATCCACTCATAATCTTATATAGACTGAAAATAACATAACAATATATCTCTACACATGTGCCAATGACTAATTTCCTTAATTTCAAGATCAGATAATATTTTCCACATTAACATTTGCATTGATGTTGAACGTATAGCTTAGTGAAACATTTGTACCAAAACAAATAGGTGCAAAATATATAAAGGCATAAGCTTGTGAATTAAATCTATATTTCATCCTTACAAATATTTTCATGACCTACAATTTTAAAGAGCCAAGCTAGTTTACTATGCAGAGATCCAACAGAGTTTTAATTTTATCACTCAACAATCATGGATACTTCACATCTCATTAGGGGTTTGATAGATGCTCAAGAAGAATCAATGGGAATAAATCTATCACTTTGACAAATAAAATTTGATGATTTAGATCCCTTTAACTTTTTTTGAGTAGTAGAGCAAAAATTATTTCACCCAAACCCCATCGATGCTACAAGATCACTAGCTCTCACAGTCCCCCACCACTTCCACAACACATATGCTAAGCATTTTCTTTGAATTACTAATTTTGGTGACTTGGGGGATATTATACAAGTCTCACTTAGCCATTATAATGATGGTAACATCTACATTGAGCCCAATAATAGGATCATCATTAACACAGAAGTAATGACCCAAGCATTGGGCATGTCTCTATGAGAAGATTATTTTTCCCCGTACAAGATGAGAATACCACCCATTCTTTATAAGGTCTAATATTTATATGTTCCAAGATCCATAATGATCCCAATTGAATAAATTCATGATGAACTACTGTGCATTCTGGTAGAATGCATCACATTGAGGTTCTAGTAAACCACCAAGTCGACCAAGCAAATTTCAAAAGGGGTCATGGACATTGACCACCACATACTCCACTAAAATGATTAATTTAATTGGCCTTAATACTTCATTTAAGAGATACTAATAAACATTTACAAGTACCTCACATCTCTCAAAAAAACATTCCAATACTAGTTCCTCATTTTTTTGATATGCTTCACATAATAGAAGTATCCTAAAGGATAGGTTCACCTTGACACCAACTATTATTTAGTACATTAACTCCCCAACCTAATATTAACACCTAAATACAAATCCCTAGCCCATGATGGAAAATTCAAGACATGATAGTAGGATTGTTTGGAGTTAATCACCACACATCCTTGAGTACTATCAGATGTAATGCAATACGTGGGCCAACACATTATTATCACTTTGATGTCAAAAGGTGTGTTCTTCCATATCCATGATCTAACAAGGACTCCCTTTAGACCTCTACCATTTTTTCTTACCATGGACATGGTATAGGATGATGTTGCCAAATATAAAGCCTTCACAGCTAGGTTTGCAATACCACTCCAAGCTATACCACTTGGCATAGCCATCACTGTAGCATAGTAATAAGAGGAAGACACTACTTTACAACCATAGAAAGGAAATTGAAAGATCTCTACTAAGCATTAATCCACATCTCCTCCATTAAAGTTAAATACAAAGAGCATTGTAACCTAGTTAGATGATCCTAAGGTATCCTAGACCACAAGCTCATGCAACCTACCATTGATGGGCATATATGAATAATAAGTATGTTAGGTAATGGTTACTAATATGGTCAAAGAATTATATGATATATAAGGATAAGAAATTATTCTTCTATAAGGTTGTGTGCATGGTCTAAGTGCATAATAAGGTTTCTCTAAATTTATGGGTGGACCTACCAACTTTCCTTACATCCATCATCATCAACACTAAGCAAGAAGAAGCTTAGAAACTACAACAAAAGGTTGAGTTCTTCTAGTTGTAACCTTTTACTAAATTCATATATGAAGATGTTTTTGTGCCACTTCTAGAAAGCCTATAGGATTCCCTTATGCACATTCAATCAACTAGACATGGTGAAGGAAGAATAGCTTGTTCCCTCTTCAAATTCACCACCACCAAAACATAGGTTGGTTACCCTACGATGCAAGAAAACACAATTTTCTAGCTCTATGTTCCATCCAAATCATTTACCACCTTCACAAAAATCTTAGGAGATTGAATAGATCACACCAGAGCAACCTATAGCAAAGGAATAATATGATTTAAAGGAGGAAACGTCTCACACATCAGAATGATGTGTCATGAAAGAGAAGAATAAATTTCATGAGTAGTCTCAATAATAACAAGCTCAATAATAAATTTAGCAAGCCAAAGAAGTCAATGCCACACAAAAGGCCCGAGATGCGGAGGCTTACTAATAAAAAGCTATTGAGGTGGATAAGAAGGCATAAGAAGCTTCAAATGTATCCAAGAAAGAATAGAAGGCACAAGCTTAGAAGAGCAAAAAATTTAAGCTCACTATAAAGGCTAAGTCCAAAGAAGAAAATCAAAAACTATACATAGTAGCACAAGCAAAATAGTCCATGGAAGATGAAACTTGCACACAAAAATAAGTTAAGGAAGATGCAAAGAAGAAGAAAGAAGAAGAAGATGAAGCCATGCACAAATAATAGGCACAAGCATAGTCATAACAAGAAAGTGTATCCAAGGTACAGGCACATTCACAAGCATAGGCACAAACATAGGCATAGAGTATGGTTGAATAATCTAAGGCTATGACTCTGGAGGAATAAAATAAAGTAGAATCACATGCACATAAACTATATGAAGAAGAAGCAAAATAGAAATATTTATAGGATGAGCTTATTAGAAAAGCAGAGGAAGATTCTAAAAAAATAAGTTAAAGATGTTGCACAACAACTCAAGCTTAAATTAAATGCCATGATATAGAAACAATAGGTACTTGAACAATAATAAGATAAATTAGAGAATATATAATAAGAATAACTAACTACCACTCCAATAGGTTTACATCTACCAGAATTGCCTTTAAGATTAGTTTGGTTATGAAATGTCCTGACTATGAGTGTTAGATGCACCACCTTCTCTCTTCCACTTGTGGTCATGCCATGACCTAAACCTTTATTGACTTTACTCACATTGGCAGCATTTCCCCTCCATCAATAAGCTTCATTGGATGTATCCATACTACCATTAAAGAAACAACTACAGGGCATAACAACATTCCAAGAGTCTATTACATAGAAGGTGCCTCTCTGAAATAAGAAAAGGATCAATCCAAGGCTGAGAATGTTGAGTTAAAGGCTCACCTTTATGAAGCTACCAAACTTATCTAAGATACCTATCTTGAGTTAGTCACTTGAGTGATCAGGGACCAATTCATGTTTAACCACTAAAGACTCAAGACTCTGGTCTATGAGTTAACCAAAGACTGGTACATAACATAAAAACTCCACGTAGTCAACACATTGGGATAATATGTTGATACCAAGGATAAGACTCTCATCACTTTTCTAGAGGAGTATTAAGTCATGTTTGACACTGATATGCCTCAAGTACAAAAGGTCACATGCAACTTGTTGGACTAGAAATAAAAACTAGATAATTCCCTAGCTAGTTCCAATGTAGACTTTGTAATGGCCACCACCACCAAATTAACCATGGTTAGCCACACTGCCACTAGGGAGTATAAGAATAGAGTACTACAAGAGTCATTCAATTCTAGGGATAATGTGCATGACAACCTCCTCAATTGCAAAAGTCAACTTTTGTAGATTTCTTTCACTGGTCTCCAAACTCAATGTCACTTAGATGATATGGAGCAACTGAGTGGAAAAATTCCAAAAAGGGTCACCAACACCAAGGCAACAATCACTATAATTGATGATGTAGATCTTAAGTAGATCATTGGTTATCATGATCCATTATGTACCTTATTGTGAATTATCCAATAATTCATGATGGACTACATTTGGATCTCTAGTAGATCATCATTTTATATAAGGCTATGTAGTCCAAGTCCAAGGACTCTTCTAGTTAGTCATCGTCTATGTCCATGCCACCTCCATAAAGTTAAGTACTATGCAAAGTATAAGTTTTAAATAATTTTATATAAATGTTTTGTATTGGGGATGATTTAGTAAGATAATTAGGGTTAGGTTGGTTGAAAACCCAAAAATGGTGACCACCTAGTTACACTAGCCTATTGAAAAGGCATAAAGGGTGGTAGGTTGGTATGTTACTTAGTTGAAAACCTAAAAGGATAGTTAAGTAGTATGAAAGAGGTGAAAACAAAAAATGGTACCTTGATTAATTACTATGACTCTTACTCATCTAACCATTTCTTTAGCCTCTGCTCACTTGTGCAATTTTGGAAGATCATGTGACATTGTCTCAAGATGAGATAACATTTTAAGTCTAGGAAAGTGATGAGAGAATAATTTAGATTGTAAATCTATACAAGATATTTGTCTAATATTTGTGTGCTTTATACTCATTTTATCATGTATAATTTTATTTTTTCATATCTTTATGACTTGTAATAATTTAGAATATAAACAGACTCCACTTTTGGCACTAAGTACAAGAAGAAAATGAAAAGTCGTAGACTGAAAATGTCTATATATACTTTGGATTGTAAGAAGAATAAAGTTCCACTTTTAAAGAGATCAATATAGACTTATCTATTTATGGTTACCTCTTTGATTTATTATGTTGTTCCTTGTGTGAATTCTCATGTATAATGTTTGATTACTTTCTATCTAATTTAACTCTAATACTCTATTTATGTTAATGAATCACTAGTTGTTCTTACCCCCTACTTAATGCAAGATAATTCACATTTTCTATTTTTCTATCATCCAACCTCTAATATGAATATGGTACACTATTATTTGCACTAAGGTATATCCTATCTATCCTCATCCTTGTCATGTTATGATGTTTTAAGAACCTCCACTAACAGTAAGAGGGATCCAAACACAATCAAGTGATTTTTTATTAGTTTTGTCAAATCCATGACATGTCAAACGAGTTTGTTTGAGATGATCTTTATTGTATCTAAGTTTTTGAATGATCTAGAGAGATATCACATTAATACCAAACCCTTCATCTATTAATACTTTTAAAATGAGGTTGGTATTAATGGCTATTTTAATTAAGAGAGGTGGATCATCGACTTGAAATAGGATTTCATCTTTCATCATGTCTTCTTTAAGGTACTCTATGGATGGTTTTAAGAGGGATAAATAGATTCAATGGTATGCACTTCAGTTGAATAAGGCTCATGAGAAGATGATTCCTCTTATATAGGATATGACTCTTTAATTTCTTGAAGTTGTTGCATGAAGAACTTATGATAATAAGGAGAAGTATGAACTAGCTCCATGAGAAGAATTTTATAAGGCATAGATTTGAGTTATTCTAAGAATTTATAATGGGTTTTTAAAAAAGAAGCACCAGCACTAGGTTTATAAAGTAAAATAGGTCTAGGAAGAAGAGAAGTGGTTAGAGGTTCGGAAGGAGGAGATGGTTATTTATTGGTTTAAAAATCTAAGTGAGTAGTGGTAATATCTTTGAGAAGTTTTTTTTATAAATATGGTTTCTTAGGTTTGGTGACGGGATCTTTATGGGCTACTTTACATCAATAATTAACCTTGGTCATGTTTACCTATTTGTAATTGGTTTAATATTGGTCATAATCAACATCAATCAAAAACATATCCTTGTTAGCTTATTAAAGGTTAGATGTGGAGAAAGATTTGGGGTTGTTAGAAGAAGAAGCTTTGGAAGCTTGTTTATTTAGAGAAGTGTTAAGGTAATCTTGATGACAAATTTGAATCATGGCATTATGATTGAATGGATCACCAAGCATAACAAAATAAATAAATTTTGTAAGCCCTACACATGTTTCATGGGAATGATATATATCAATGTGAAACAAACAAAATTGATAAGGATCATACCATTTAGAGGGATTATTCAGGTAAGTGAATGGTTTAGAGGGTGTTAAAAGATGTTTCATTTTCTACACAGTTAATGGTGTATGAGAAAGTTGGGGATTGTTGGCTTTGGATAATCCTAGTCTGGGTTGAGGAGGATTTATGGTTATCACATTGGTGTAATGTTAAAAATATCCTTTAATGATTTTAGTATTAGGTTCAAATTATTTCATTAATAAATATTGACATTTAAATTGGTCAAGAGCTTTATTTAACATCTTGGGAGCAAAATTTTGAACCTTTTATTAGAGTAAAGGTGTTAATGTTTTTATAAAGAGTTTAAACAAGTTGTCATCAATCATGTTGTGATTGTATTCATGAGGCAAATATTTCCATCATTTAATAATATCATGAGCTGATTTGGTGGGAGATTGCTTAACAATGATGAAATGACTAAATAATTTTTTTATAAGATCATTATGTTGAAACTCTTTTACTAGAATATTGACTAAATCCTCTAGTTGCCATATATAATGTTGGGTAAGTTGGTTATACCATTCTAAACATCACTAGTGAAAGTTTTAACTAAAATTCTTGTTGTGGTGAAAGTATTAGTTTGGATCTACTCCTTGTAAAAAAATTTGAATGCCTTAAGAAAAGATGTAAGGTCTTTAGTCCCATCATATTTAATAGTTGGAGATATATGACCAATATCAATTAAAATAATGAAAAGGGATAAAGGCTCATTTTGGATGTGTTTAAGCATCTTATTGTGCATGATAGGTTGGGGGATGACATTCCCTATGATATATTTAAGAGGTGGAAGAATAAATTTTTTATTATTTTGAGGGAGAATAATAAGAGGTTGATTAGCCATGTTGATCAAATTATGTTGTAGTTTCATTATTTTGAAGATGTTATATGTTTGCATTATGTTCATTGTTTGCACTATGTATGCAATAATCTGAGTTGTATCAATTGGTGGGTTAGTGTTTATAGGAGGATTTCATAAATTGGTATTATGGGGAGGGTTTCTATCTAGTAGATTCCTTATGGGTTTATTAGATATACTTGTGTCAATTACCCCCACATTATGGTGTAAGGTTCAAATGTGATAATTATCTTGATATGTATGGAAAGGATTTGATCCACTAATCTCATCTGTTGGAATGATTTGAACCATGTTTAAATCTAAAGATGAGGGAGGATAATAGGTACTCCAAGAGTGAGTATCATCTTGTGAAGCAAATATAGGAAGAAAAGAGCACCCCATATAGTGGTTTAAAGGGATTCAAGTTATCCAAAAAGATTTTAATAAGGGATTTCAAGATGCTTGAAGAAAAAATTTGATATCAAGAAATAAGAATGAAAAATAGGGACAAAGTCCACCAAATAGTGAGCAATGTCAACCAACAGGTACAATATCAACTAGGCTGACAAAGTATATGAAGAAAATTCACACAAGATAAAAATAAAAGGACACAATTGATCTAGTCAATTATGTGCTATAAGGGATGAAATAGAAATTGATTAAAGAGATACACAATATTATGGGTTGAATTTGTACTATGGAATAGGGAATAGGATAATAAATAAGAATATACGATCAAATAGGTTGACTGTATACTCCTTAGATAAGGGATTGAATAGGAAGATAAAGAAACACAGTCAAATAAGTTGTCTATGTACTACAAATATATAGGTTAAATAGTTTTTAAGATATTGTGTCATCCAAAATGATAGTGTTTGTAAATAAAGAAAGTTTTTGTAAGATATAATCGAAGAAAATTAAATTAAGTAGATGTGCAATTGGATCAATGTGATTGATCCAATTGAAACACATAGTACAAACCTTACACTAAAACTATCTAATGCAAGACTTGTAATACAACTACAATGTTAAAAGAGAAAGCAATAAATTGAAAGTAAATTTTAACTAATTGGTCATCCTAAGTGTTATTAGGTTATAATGAATTTTAATTTTAATGTGATTTATAAGTTGGTTGTGATGAGGAACTAGAAAGTAATTTGTATTAGTGATGGGATTGGCTTAGTATTAGTGATGGTATTGGCTTGGTATTGGGGCCTACCCCCTTCATTTCATAATCTCATAGTAATAAGGGTGTCAAGTGATTTTCCAATATATACCATCAACCATGTATTTATGATTAGCAAAGAACAAAGTCAACGTCCCCCTTGGTGATGAAATCCAAGTAGGTAGACCTTGGAAATAAAAATGTTTAATGTTTTTTTAATGTAAAGTGATTTGGAAGTTTTTTCAAAAGAGAAAAATAATGTGACTAAATCAGTAATTTGAAAAACCACCTAATTAATCTATATTTTTTACTCTAAGCATGCAAGTAACTGAAAAAAAAGGTGAATTAATTACTAGAAAAGAGATATTAATTCCTTGATTGTGAAAAGTATAGAGTTAGTTTAGGTGAAACTATATGAAAATAGTGTAGAATAGAGTTGACTGGGTCAATATTACTCTATAGAAGTAAGATTTAGAAGAACACAGTCAAATAGATTGACTTTATATTCTAGATAGAAGACAAGCTACATAACTATGTCAATTAGGTTGACCCAGTTAGTTATAGGGTTATAATTCTATAGACTAGAAACTTGTGGAAAATAGTACTAAAAAAATAACTAAAATGATAGAGAAGAGAATAATGAACCTTGATGGGCTTAAAGATGTTTAGATTTCAAAATTTTATGTTGTGATGTTCAAATGCTGATTCAAAAATCTACTAATAGAGTCTACTAGTTTTATAGAGTTTGTAAATTTTGTGTGCTATAAAATAAATTACAAATAGATTCAAATGACTCAAATATGTTTACAAACTTGTATTCTAAAAGAGGAGAATTGAGAAATAGTTGAGTGGTTTGATAATGTAGAAAAATATGTGACTAAAAAATAATATTGTGTTGAACCGATCACTTTAGTAACCTATATTTGGAGAAGACCTACACAAATAAAATACAATCATTTTGGAGTGATTGTGTGTTAAACCTACATATAGACTATTCTAACTATATTGGCTGGTTTAATATAATATTACAAGAATAGAAATATATAATATGATGATAAAATGAAAGCATGAGATAAAACATAAAATGGGTTTATTCATGTCAGGTTCACCAGAATATATGCAAAGGAAAATGTAACTAATCTATAAATCAATTATAACTTGGAGAAGATAAAACCCACTTACACTTCTGATTGTTGATATATTAGATATTCAGGATCATGACCAACATGGATCTACTAGACCTAACCAATGGATCTCTTACCATAATAACATTACTAGAGCGGGTTCCAAAGACTCTAGTCACATAACACCATGTGATAACCCTAGCTAGCTCCTATGTTTTCATATTCACAAAAGTAAATGACAAGTAAATTAAAATGTAATCTAGTGCTCACCAAAGCATGTGCCATAAAATGGGGGTAATAAACATAAAAGTAAACATGTATAAGATAATATTAATTAATATATGTATAGGTAAGACCCTAATGCATGGAGAGATCAATATATTTAACATCCATTACTTATGTTACTTTTGTCTACTAAAACAAAGGAGTAAAGTTGGAGATACTTACCTTGTAGATGAATCCATTGAGACACAATCTCTCTCTTGGTAAAAGGTGATTCACCAAAGGCTATTGTGGTTTATAAGGATCACTAAGAAATCACAAAGCATCCAAGACTTTTCCACAACATAATATTCTTATCCAAGTATAAACCCTAAGCTATTAATCCTAAAATAGAATGGCAAAAGATAATATTGTAAATAAGTATAAATAAATCATTAACTATGTTGTCTTTCTCAAAAATGGCAAAATTAATATGTATATATAGCCGAATATAACACTAAACCTTTCCAAAAATTTATTTAATAGGGTTGGCCCAATTGACTTTGTATTGTTATTGATAAAAACACATTAGGCCTTGATCTAGGTTAGTCAAGGGCCAATCTAGACACTTAACGTATTTTATCAATTTGATTACATGGTGAATGGGGCCAACAGTGTAATGTAAACTATCAATAAAGTGGTTTAGGGAAGGGTTAATCAAGGTAATAAATGTTTGTAATAGTGTGCAAGACAGGAGATAAGGCTTAGGAAAGTTTCTATGAGAATTTTGGATTGATAACAAGTGGTGGTATAGGGGATAAAATCTTGTAAAGTACCAATGGCCTACCCACCCCTTTTTTGGTACACCTTTTAAGGCATACACTAAGAGAGATTGAGACTTGATAGGTTCCTATAAGAGAGAAAGCATCAATAATTGATAAAGTTTGAAAATATTATGTGTATATAATAACCACCATCCCTCTAACCAAATTCATGTTATCACTAATACAAAAGGTAAGGTATCCCATTATATAGTACCAAGTTAGTGTAACCAAAATATCCTTCCTCAACCCATTCCACCTCCCAAATCTCCTCTAGATAGTGTGTGTATGCATATTCAATCTGAAGTACCTAAGGTTTATGTTTGTGAAGTGCTCAAGTATCAAGTCATCATTATGATCAAGTTAACAAAAGAGTTGCACAATCAAAATCAGTATTTGGTTTCAAATATCACATCATAGGAAAATAATATCACACATACAAATAATCCATAATATGCTATTATTAACCATGTGGTTGCATACTCATCTAGCAATGTTATGCCTAACAAGAAGCCAAAACAAAATAAACATACAACTAGTAATTCAAAAATTGAAAAAAGGGATACTAAAAGTTTAAGTTAAATTCTAAGAGAAATTCTTATAAACAATTTAATCAAATTATCCCCTATACATCCTCTTAGAATATCAAAATACTATTATGCATATCATCAAATACATGGGCATCATATAGATTTTTATTTTGCCTTAAAGACTAAAATATAAAATATAATTAATAGTGGTGATCCTATCATTGGTGCATCAATCAAAAAACCCAATCACATTATGAGTGCATTTCCTAAATAATAAGGGAAAAATAACAAATATGGGTACCAAAGGATAACACAAAGCAAATATAGATGAAAATTTAAAACTTAGAGCAAGAAAAGATTCAAAAGGTAAAGTTAGAGATATAAATGCTATAAAAATATCAAGATGAAAAAACAAAATTAAAAAGAACACAAGATAAAAAGGAACAATTACAAAATCAATGTATTTCGAAATCAATATTACAAAAAGATAAATTAGTAAATCAAACCCAAATCAACATTTTTAAAGTAGGATTTCTAATAAAAGAGGACAAAAAGAAAGAGACACTTGAAAAATCTAAAATTTTAGATGTGGCTACAAAGGCATAAATTACAATCATCTCCTCATATTAAGAGCCTTTCATTATCACTACTCACATAGATGGAAAACAATTTATGGATATCAAGGTTATGTACTATCAATCTACAAATTTTTATTCCATGTCATTTTATATATCTCTTGGAAATAAGTATCCACAATTAGATAAAATTAATGCAATCATGACAAGCATGGGATCAGTGTAGTTAAGAATTTCCTCTACTTCAAAATAATTTTCTTTTTTGTTTCATGTTGTCTATAATATAAATTCATACAATGTTTTCTTTGGATAATTATGGTTACACTCAATAGACATAATAATTTATAAAAACAAAGGTTGCATATCATTTGATCATGAAGGCAAGGTTACATCATTTTCCAAAGAGAGAAAATATTTAAAATAAGACCACACAAAAGAAAATATATCTAAATAAAGATAACAAGTAAAATCTTAGCAAAATAACATTATACACTTTCTGATTCTACTATGTACACATATGGCACATTTTGTTAAGCAAATGTTATTCATTTACCACTCACAAATTTGTATCCTCATATTTATCTCCTTAGATAGTTTGTGAATTTTCAAGAACTTTAAAATCAAATACAAGAGCATTCAAATAAATAAATAATATCAAAATATTTAGCATTAACATGTTTATTAGTTTTTTCATATGTGTTTCACTTGATGTTAGTAGATAGCATATCATTTTCCTTCTATACGCATATATGTTTCACGGGTACTTGACTGTGATAGAAATATATTATATCCATGATACATGAACATATAGATGTTATACCTTTACTCTAAAAACATGACACACTATGTTGAGGGTGTCTACTTTTATTGATCACCATTGTTATAGGTTTTATTATTTTATGATGAATTTACATTATCATAATGAACTTATATAGTAAAATAGGCCTTTACTCATGCTTGTATCTTACACAATGTGTTAGATATGTTATGCTACATGATATTTTTCTAACACATGTATAGAGGGACTAGTATGATATGATTATGCTAGTTGTTTATACTTAATTTATTCATATTCTCACATGTCTTACTTGAGTGTAATTTCTTGTTTTCTATCTTATGTCAACTTTGTAAAATTTGAACATGTTCTTTGGTTGATGGTCACAATGCCCCTAAGTGTTGATTATGACTTTGTTTTGGGGACATTTTAACATGTTCTCCTCTTGATTATGTGTCATTTTAATATGCCTCTTATTATTGGTCTCCTTACACCCCTTTTTGCATGATATTGAGTGTTATTGTGTGTTTGATTGATTCCTTATTGAACTTGAGTTTGTTACTTATAGATGTTTCCATGATCAATATCTTTCATATTATGGCTTATTGTATCGAGCTTCATTGATATATTTAATTAGACATGATTCTATTATATGTTTATTTAGTACATGGTTAATACAAATATATCATGGTTATCTTATCATTTTGAGATAAGGTGATTGTCATATAACGTTACACTCACATTAAAATTGGGAAATGACATATAGACATGATTCCACATACACACAATTGGTAGAATAGGTAGAATTTGATATAGTTTACATGATTTATATATACACTTGGGATAAAATCTTTTATATTTGACACTATTTTTCATAAATTTGGGACAATTTTTCATATTTATGGTATATATTATACACATTTTACAAAGAAAAGGTTTTTATTTTGATGGATAATTTATATTAAGACACATTATAGGTGTATATGTCATGAAAATGCACCAAATCACGTATATATGTTCATATTATATGCACATTTATGCATCAACCTTACCAAGATGTGTATACGAGGGAAAGTGAAGTTGATCTACAAATCAATCCTAGCTCAAAGAATATAAATCACACTATCCCTTCTTCTTGTCGGTACATTTAAACAATCAAGGTCATGACCAATATGGATCTGCTATACTTAACTAAGGGGTATACTACTATAAAATATCACTAGAGAGAGTTCTAAATCTTCTAGTCAAGCAATAACACATAATAACCCTAGATAGGTCTTATATTTTCTTATTAAAGTAAATGACAAAGTAAAGCAAATCTAATCTAGTGCTCACCAAAGCTTGTGCCATAAAATGGAGATACTAAACATAACATTAAAAATGCAAAGAATAATCTACTCAATTCAATTTAGATTTAATCCTAATGCATTGAGATATAAACATATTCATAAGCTAACACATGTAAATCTATCTACTTAATAAATAAGAGCAAGAGTTAGGAATACTTACCTTGAAGGCTAGCCTATTGGGCCTCAATCTTTTGCTTGTCTAATGGTGTTTTGCAAGAGGTTGTGGTTTGTAATGATAATAAATATAGGCTATATCTAGGATACACAACTTCTCCTATGAATCCAAAAGACTTTTCCCACAAGACAACATTATTTTCTCTAAAGGAAGTATGAAACCTTGAGCAATGGTTCCTCAAGTATAATGGTGGATAATAAGATGAAAACATGAATGATTATCTCTATATCTCTCTATATGAAATGGAAAAAAATATGCATTTATATATCAGGATCTAACCCTAAACTTTGCTAATGTTTTAGCTGACAAGGCTGACCCAATCGACCATGTTCTTTAATAAATAAAGCAATTAGGTCCTAGACTAGGTTGGCCTAGGTTGATCTAATCCCATAACATGCTTATATTTTAATAATGGAGTTGACCCAAGATGACTTTGTTTGGTAAATATCAAAAAGAAATTTTGGATTAGGTAGGGGATATTTAAGGCGGTGAATTATGTATACAAAGGAAAATGTAACTAACTTATTAATCAATCCTACATTGGAGAAGATAAATCCTAATTAAATTTATGATTGTTGGTACATTAGATATTCAAGGTCATAACCAAGATGGATCCACTAAACCTAACCAAGGGTTATCTTACCACAATAACATCACTATTGAGGGTTCTAAAGCCTCTAGTAAATCAGCACTATGTAATAACCCTAGCTAAGTTATATGTTTTCATATTCACCAAGTAAATGATAATTAAAGTAAAATCTAATCTAGTTCTCACCAAAGCTTGTGGCATAAAATGGGGGTAACAAACATAAAAAGTAAATATGTATAGGATAATAATAATTAATCTATGTATAGATAAAACCTAATGCATGGAGGGAGAAATATATTCAAAAGCCATTACTTATGCTACCTCTATCTACTAAAATAGAGGAGTAAAGATAGAGATACTTCCCTTGAAGATGAACCTATCAAGACTCAATATATCCCTTGTCTAAAGGTGCTTCACAAGAGTTTTTTATGGTTTTTAAGGATCACTAAGAAAGACCTAAGCATCTAATAATTTTTCATAGGACAAGATTATTCTATAGGTATAAACCATAAGTAATAACTCCTCAAGTAGAATGGTCGAATAACAAATTATAAAGAATCATAAATTAATAATTAAATTTTTTATCTCTCTAAAAAATGGTGAAATATATGTATATATATAGATGAATCTAAACCTAAACCTTTACAAACATTTAGCTGACAAGGTCAGCCCAATTTGACTCTATATCATTATTTGATAAAACCAAGTTAGGTCCCAGTTTAGGTTGACTAGGGATGACCTAGACCCATAACGTGCTTTAATAAAATTAAATATAGGGTCAAGCC
Organism: Torreya grandis; assembly: GCA_037957365.1. Lineage (NCBI taxonomy): Eukaryota > Viridiplantae > Streptophyta > Pinopsida > Cupressales > Taxaceae > Torreya > Torreya grandis. The sequence continues at coordinate 1,160,183 of JARHVA010004482.1, forward strand.
TATTGGATAGATATTTTTTAGGCTAGAAAAAGTACCTAGGTAGTCATGGGATTAAATCCCCTTCATTTAATAGGGAAGATCCCATATGCTTTATGTTTATCCACTATAACTATTCACACTATCAGTTATTCACAATTTATACAAATCATGCACAAGTTATCTTATTTTTAGGTATTAATTTAATCTCAAGGTTCATGAACAAAAATAGAGTGATTTTACATCAAGTAAGTAGTTGATTCAGAAAATATGCAAAGAAGTTCTTAGAAAGTGGAGAATGAAAAGACTAGAATATGTGAGAATGAAAGAAACTATACTTCAAAATAGGTAGTTTTACAAAGCTTATAGTATCCATACAAATATATAAACATATAAGACATGATAATTATTTTCATAAAATGATTAAGAAAGATTGGAAATCATATTTAGATTTAAAGATAACACAAATTTTACCATTTTAATCTTCATAGACTGCACTAAATGATCTCCTTAGATAAAAAGTTTCTCAAAAACCAAATTTTTTCTTATTCACTTTGAACTAATTTCATACAAAAACATACAAAAATCTAAACTCAAAGTTTCAAATTTCTTAAACTTTATTGTACAATAGTTACAATTGCTTTCCAAAAAATACCTTCATTTTGGTATACAAGCCTTTACCCATACTTATACCATTTTAGATATTAAAAATAATTAGGAGACAACTCCTTGAATTCCCCATGTGATATGCTAAATTCTAAAAACCATTGAGACACATGCTCCTCAAATTTCTCATATGTGGCATGCAATGGATGATGACATGTAACACTTCTAAATTTTACTATTTAGACCAAATACAATATTTTTGCATGTTGCACATAGCTCACTTAAGTAATTTGTTTTTAAAAAATGACTTAAATTAATGACATCAAGTTACTTGAGTCTTACATTTTACAAATCAACTTACTGTTACAAGTAACTTCTCTGAGTAACATTACTTACAAAGTAATTACTTAAAAAAAATTAATTCAAATATATTTTTGAAGAAAATAGAAAAAATTGAGAAGATAAGCAATATAAATCATTCTAATTAATGAATATCTATTATTAACTTTTCCCTGTACTTGATGTGTTGAGACATCATAAATTAAATGGTTGCATAATCTGACTTGGAAATTGAATGCCTTTCTATTACATATCTTAGCATTTCTCTTTCCATCTTCTTACAATATCCTTTCACCCTTCCAAGATTTGGTTCTATCCTTTTGACTTATTGATGACTCTTTATTAACTCCTTTATTGATTTTGCTATGAATGGAGTCATGGCCTTTTCAATTACTTTATTGAATTATTGATGTAATTACTCATGTCCTTGGTATTTTTTAGACCAAACATTAGTGAGATAGAAGATACAGTCCTCCAAATCTAATTTTATGTTGTGAGCATCTTCTTCCAAAGTCTTCATTTCTTCAAGCATTGCTCCAAAAATATGCATGCAAAAAGATATGATGTATTCTTATTGATTTTATTTTGTAACTAATCCCTCTAGAACAATCTTTTCTTCAAACAAAATCTTTTCACTTAAATAATTTATTCATTAAAAGTTTTCATTTTATAATTTAGATATTTTATTTTCACTTTCAATCTCTTTCATCACAATTTTCAGCTATGCTAATTTATTCTCAATATCAATTAAAGTTCCTAAGACCTTAGGAAACTATTTCTATGCAATTTGTAACATTTTATCTATCCATTCATCAACTATTTTAACCTTGTCACTAGTTTCCTCTACCTCAGTTATTATTTACTGATAAATCATATCTCTTGAAAGTAATGGTTGTTGAAGACTAGATCTTGTCACTTTCACAATTATTTCATACAACTTAGAAATTTATTCCTTTAACTTGGCTATATCAATCTTCTCTTTATTGAGCTTCTAAAAAAGAGTATTGATAAGGGTCTGTGTGTCCTGATTTAGACCCGTTGTAGAAAATTATCCAAGGGATACCTTTGTAATTACTAAGTCTTCTTTAGTGATTTCACCTTTATGTTTACCCTATGGAAGAACTGATATTCCTATACATTTCTAACCTAAAGGCTCAATTATCAACTTTAAAGTTAGTCTATAACTTTCAATATTTTTACCCTAATGATTAAGACTTTTTAGAAGCTAAAAGTCTATCTCCTCCAAATTTATTTCTTCCTTTGACTCAAGGTAGATCTACAATACCAACCATGAAAAGAAATCCAAACTAGTGGAAGTGGTTGAATGTATTACCATTTGTTGTTGACTATATCTCACCACTATGTATTGATAAGGAGCTTCTTCTACATCTGGAATACCCTAAAAAATATTTGAAACTATTTGTTCATCTTCCTTTTTCTCTTTATCTTTCTCTTTCTCTTTCTCTTCCTCTTCCTCTTTCTTAGGTTCAATTTCTACCTCTTGAGATGAGACCACTTCTACAGTAGTTACCTGCTCTTGTTCTTTTTAAGGAAAAATAATGGGAATGGTGGGATGATCATCACAAAGAGGTGGAGGAGGATTATAAGTTGGAGAATATGGCCAGGGGAGGAATAATATATATCTCCTTCTGAATAGGTTTCATAAGAGCTTTGAAGCTATGAGACTTTAGAGGTGGCATAAGTGTGGATGAATTTACCTCCTTCACTACTGGTTTTATGTTTTTCACCAATAATGAAGATGAAGATGTGATGTGTGTGGCATAAATAGGAGTGGTACAAGTACAAGTGATAGAAGTAGGAGTGGTAGAAGACACTAGAAGAGATGCAGGGGTAACTAGTTGAATTAAGTCCCTTTTTTACTAGAGAATATGTATCATCAGCATTCTTCTTGAGTTTCAAATTTTTATTGGGATCTTGGATACTTTTTCCTTACATTTCTTTCCTCTTATGAATTATTTGCAAAAAAATTATCATTATCAACTCATTCATGTAGTAGCCCTTAATAATAATCCATGTTGAATTCATAAAGAGAACCACTGAAGTTCTCTCAGCAATAGTCTTTACTTGATTCTTACTGTAATCAATTTCTAGGAGTGAAATATTATCTCCTCCCATTACATGATAAGAATCATGAATTACGTGTCTATCATCTTCAATGTCTTCAGGAATGGTAGCCAAATCAAAAGAATGAATTTTTTCAATAGTCATCTTGTCATTATCTCTTCTTCTCACTTCGAATTCATGCCTGCAATCAATCTAGAAGTCCTTTAGGGTAGGGATATGCATATACTCGAAAGAAACTATGTTTTGTGTTATGCCTCTATAATAAAAATTTTCTCTAACCTCAAAATGCAATTGATTGTAATTATGATACATCTATATTTATATATTTTTGGCCTTATAAATACTTTCACAATGTTAATGGCCAATAACAATAGGAAAATCAAGTGAAGAATATTGGTAATGAATGAAAGAAATTAAAATAAAAAATACTAAAGTCTAAGTCTTTTTTAGGGTACTGACAAGGACAACTGAATGACATAAGGAAAAAGGAAAAAAATTCAATAGGGGTGTCCTAAAAATTTTAAGTGTGAAATTTTGGGGACACTAGACGCAGGCTGATAGTGTATTATACTATCAAAAAAGAGTATTAAGCTTAGTAAAAGGATAATAAAAGTGATTAATTACTTGGAGGAGGTTGTAAGATATGTATTTGAGCTTAATTAACTATACAATAGAAGGTTGTGTTGATAGCAAGTGGTGGTATAGGGGACAATAATCTTACAAATCACCAATGGTATACCCACCCCTTTCCTGATGCAACATTTAAAGCATGCACTCAAAGAGATTGAGACTCAATAATTTATTGTAAGAGAAAAAGCATTAGTAACTAATAAAGTTTGAAAATATTATATGTATACATATTCCACACTCAAAGATCATCGTGTGTCACTTAAGTTTAACATGGAATGGTGCTTCGAGGAAAGAACATAGTAACACACAACATTGAAGTTAAAAAAGTTGTATTTTAAAGTATAAAATAACTAAATCTAAATAATTGAAAGAAAATAACTTAAATTAAAATTAATGTATGTGTACCTTGACTTACCTTTATTCTTGAATGGTTGTCTATTATTTTTGTAGTTTTGATCATGGAGGATGTAGAGACTACTTTGGACAAACTCAAGGATACAAAAGTATAGATCAAAAATAAAAAAATATAGGAAAGCCAAGATAACTGGGATGGTATAGGCTTTATGTACCTATGAATTTGGTAATCTATGGTGATAAATTCTAAGTTAGGACCAAATCACCAAGCCAAACTTTAGATTAAATTAGGTAACCAAAAATCTAAGGCTACTAAATGACTGAAAAACTCAAAAAAGTAAATCTTAAGTAAGAAAAGCAAACAAAACCAAGTCAAACCAAGGGTATAGTAAAAAATGGTAATCAAAAAATAATGTGAAAGTATTAAGCAATGGTAAAACAACATTGATTAGTGAGCAGTAACAAACCTTACTCAATCATCAATGAAAAAGGTTCATAAAAAGGAAAACAACATTGGTGAGTAAGAAGTAACAATCCAAATTCACTCAATAATGTAAAAATAACATGAAAGTTATAAATGGATACAATTGTCCAAAAAAAGTGGTACAACAATGGAAAAAATTAAATTTAAGCAAGGCAATTCTAGATATGTAAAGCAATGGTATAAAGAAAATCCACAGTCACTCAAGCATACGGTTTTGTTCTAAAGATAGTTAAAACTAAATCAAAGTAGTTATAGCATGTTTTTAATATGTTAATAATATGGAATAAAAGATTGGTAAAAATATATTTAGAATCAAACTTACCTGTCAAGGGGGAAATGAAATGCGTGGTGGTGAAATGGAGTAAAAAGCAAGGTAGAGAAACTCTTTTGCGAAGTCAATACACTTAAATTAAGTTTATTAAAATACGAGGATTTTTGATATTAAGGACTCTGAAGAACTTCTCCTAGAAATTAAAAAATTAAGTCATCAAATTAAGTATAAATATCATCCCATGAAGGCTATATCTATTAAAATTAAAATGGGCCAACCTTCCCATAATATGTTCTTTGTTCCTCAGGACCCCTTAGAGAGTCATCGATCTACTATGAGGATTGGGTACTTTCATGATAAAATAGATAACCTCATATATTATATTGAATTATCCTATCCTAATCTATTAGCCTACCACACCCTAATGGACCTTAACTCTATCATGAGGCCAACTATGGAGTTTGAGCTTCGACTTGAGATAGCATATGTACTTCAATCATGTCTTTTGGTGTGATTTTGAATTTTAACTTTATGTATTGCCTTTTGATCATTGCCTTTTATTTTAAATGATTTATATTTTAAATTTTGATGGATATTTCTATTCCTCCTCCATATAGATTCAAAGAACCAAATATGGGTGCTAAAAAATACTATCATTTACAAACTTTGGAATTAGTTTCTAAGAAAGAGAACTTTGAGAGCATGTTCTCTAAGATTCTTGTTAATTCATGTGAAATAAAAGTGTTATCTTTAATTTTACCTTGTTTTATCTAAAGTTAATGAAAGGAAAGGATATCAAAGAGAATGAATATGAAACACTCTAAATTACATCAAATCATAAAAAAATGTGACAAAGGTGAAAAGGGATACAATGAGAGGTAAGTATGATTCCTCATCATAAGAATGTTTTAAGTGTAGGGAAACATGATAGCATATCTTTTTGTGTAATTTTTATCTACAAAAGAAATAAATATTGAAGCTGAGAATATGGGATCACAAACTTGTAACCATTTCTTAACATTATATAAAAGGAATGCCTAATTAAATAAAGGTATTTTTGGAATAAAAATGGTGATTTTATGAGGAGAGCCTAATCCTATCCATGGTTCTATAGTAAAACTCATAAAAGAGGAAACCACGAGGGTGAAACAAAGGCAGTAATGGTATTTGTGAGGAGGGCCTAGTCTTATCAATGGTATTACACTGTAACTCACAAAAGGAAAATCCAAGAGGGTGAATAAAGCATATGAAAATAAAAGGGTAGTAATTTGGTTTTTGTGAGGATGGATTGGTCATATTCATGTTCGTATGCTACAACTCACAAAAGATAAACCCAAGATGGTGTAAAAAATACTGGAAGATAATAAATCAATATAATTAAAAGAAATTCATGAGGAAGACCAAGTCTTATCCATGGTATTACAATGTAACTCATGAGAAAAAGAAACCACAGGACCAAAAGAAGGAACTATGGTTTGTAAAAGAAGAAACTATTGTAGGGGATGAGACCCATTTAGAAATACTACAAAAAGTGTTAGTAGGATATCGTATAGGACTATGATAAGAAGGAAAATATCTAAGAAAATTGTTTCTTCAATAATTATGCATTGGTAGGCTTTTTATAAAACATGGCCTTAATTAGTTCGGAGATGAGATGTGCAAGGAGCAAGAACATATTTTACTAAATAAAAGCCCCCACCATTTTTTAGCATATTTGCCCTATTTATCATGGGTATAGTCTAATTTAAGGACTAGATCACCAATATTGAAAGTGAAAACTTTAAATTTTTTATTATATTGCTTGGTGATATGAGTTTTGTATTGGTGATTATGTTGTCGATGGCTAGATGGTGTTCATCGAGAAGATCATGAGCATGAAGGTGAGCTTCACATAATTCCTCATCAATAATGATACCATGAAGAGATATACATAAAGAGGGAAGATCAAATTATAATGGTAGGATAGACTCAAAACCATAGAATAAAGAGAATAGTGTTGCCCAAGTGGCAGTACAAACGTTAGTACAATAATCCTAAAGTGTGGGATATAAATGAAGATTCCAATCCATACAGGTTTCATGGATGGTTTTCTAAAGAATTTAAATAAAAATTTTATTTGTGGCCTTAGATTGACCATTACACTATGGATGATAAGGTGTGAAAAATTTGTGGGATATTTTGAATTTAATAGATAATTGCTTCATATCTTTGTTTTTGAAATTGTCATCATTATTAAAGATAATAGTATGGGGAACTTTAAAATGACAAATGATGTGGTTAAGGATAAACATGGAAATATTAATTCTTATGACATTGATAAGATGCATGGCTTCAACCCATTTGATAAAATATTCAGTAACCATGATGATAAAGCATGCCCATCTTGTGATCTAGGTAGTTTGTCGATGAGATATAATCCCCATGTAGAAAATGGCCAAGGAGATTCTATAGTTTGGAGATCAGTTATAGGTGAATGTATTAGAACATCATGAAGTTGGTAAGGACTACACTTTTTAGAAAATTTAATAATATCTTTTTTGAGAGTAGGCCATGTAGACACCTAAAATTAGCCACCAATGACCTCTAACCAAGCTTCAAACTAATTTCTATCAAATATCACATTTTGGCATAAAAACACTAAAACATGCTAAATGGCTCTAAATTGTCATATACAAGTTTAGATTTTGGATTATGTATCCCTAAATGGGTAAATACATTTTATGTGATACCTAACTTTGATCAATTCATTTTGAGTCAAAATGATGATTTCACACCTAGGTGCTCTGGATTGCTCTTTTCTACCATCTTTCTTACCTAAGACACGTGCTTTTTTTAGTTTGTTTTAGAAACATCCTTAAAATGGGAAATGGTTCCAATGCATCTAACATCACCTTCCAATTCCTTTTTAGTCAAATTTTGACCCAATAATATGACATTTTGACCAATTTGATTAATTGAGCACTAATTTCCAAAGAATTTACACCAAAATTGACTAATCATGTTTAAAGCTAATTAATTTGAATCAAGAGCTTAACTGGAATTTATATGGAGGTTATTGACTATTTCATTAATGGAAATTGATTGTGAATAATCACATCACTTACTAACATCATCTATTGGGTGGCATCCACAAGCCATAAGTGCAAAAAATATCTGATTAAGCCCTCATATGCCTCTTTAATGCCACTATATCCTAAATATTTATGAGTGCATTTATTTATTTTAGAATTCAAAATTGAATTAATTCTTACCCACACATCTTCATCTTGAGGTTCAATCTGATCAAATTACAAAATCTATAAATAGAAGGCCTCACACTCATAATTTTAAGTTATCTTGATGTAAAGTTATCATGCTCAAATGCTTTCAAAATTGATTTTGATATAGTGTTATTATGCCAAATTATTGGTTCAAGATTAAAAATCCAAAGCAAAAAATTCAATGATGTCAAGAGGAGGTGGAGAATAGCCAAAGTTCCATTGGCAAAGAACTTTGAAGTACAAACTGAGCAAGCCAATAAGGAGATTCTTTAGAGCATTAAAGTAAGGTGAGAAAGTTTGTTTTATTTCCTTTTAGTTGTGTTTTTTGAATGGTTTTTCATCACCAAGCTCCCCCTAAGATCTAGGCATAAGGTGTGAGTTCATTAGTGTATTTTTATTTTGGATTTGATTTCCTCTACTAACATGATAGTAATCTCTCCTTATCAGATTCTTATGTTAATAAATGGCATGCTTGGTGGGACTGCACCTCACAAATTTTCTTAAATAGCTCTTATAATCATACTACTAAATATTTTCATGCAAAATCTAAAATCTTGAGGCCAAAGGAAGTGAAAAAATTGAGTAAGAATCCATTTTCTAGAAGTAATGCTTTTATCACTATGGACTTGCAATTTTGTCCTCTAGATGACAAACCCGCAACTAAAACAATAATGGTTTTATCTTAAAGTTATGATTTTACATTTTAACTAGTTTTATAGACTAACATTTTCTCTATTTATAGGTCAAGTTACAATATTAAAATACCATGACTTGACAGTCACGATATTTCAATACCATGATTTCATAAGTTGTCATATCATTGGTTATAGTCACAATATTATAGTTAAACTTCTAACGGTTAGCCTATATCGTTAGGGTTAAGCGATAAAACCAAAACTCTCTAAGTTTCAATTTTGCTCTATTATAATTTTTTCTATTAGAGTAACTATTTTGTCTTTTTTTTCTAACCTCTAAGTTGTGATATTGTCTTAACTAGTTTTGATTTTGCACAGTTAAGTTATTGGACTACGGAGTTATGGTATTGTACTGTGTAAACTCAAGAGCCTACTTTTCAAAGTTACTTATCTCATCCACAAAATAGCTTCTAAGCTAAACAACATTCTAATAATTTTGTTACAAAACCTACTTGGAAAGTGATCTAATCATGCTTAATTAAATCTTTTTAAACCTCTTTTGGATGCTTAAAAATAATTAGAATTTTCTATTTAGTGTTTAAAGATAAATTTAGGGTGTTTACTAGAATCATTTTGTAGTTATTCTTTCAAATCTTTGCAACTTAAGCCCAAGGGACCAAATAATATCACCAAATATTTCATTTTAGTGCTTTAAAATTGAACTCATTTCTAAGTTTTTGTTTTATGTAAGTCATTTATCATTTACTTAGTTAGATTTATGTGTGAAAAAAAAAAGTTGTGCATGTATGCTCTCCCCTTGTCTCTTATAGGGAACTTGTGGGATCAAAAGTGTCATCTTCATTGCAAAATTGTGCCTTAGTCTAAAGGCATAAAAAAGATGTTGTAAAGGCTCTCCCTAAGACTTGCATGGCTTAGGTAATCTAGGAACAATCATAAAGCCTTTTTAATTAGTTTTTATTCATGTATTTTGGCTTATGAAAGGGATTTCATTACCTTTCATAAGTTTTATAAGGAATATTTGACCCAAGGTTTCATCTCTCGAGATCATCTTCAACCCTTCTCCATGGGGGGTATATAAATTAGGATCTCCTCACTGGGAAAATAGTTTGAGTGGTTAAACCATCTCCATTAATAAAGGATAATCTAGGGGCATATGATCATTTTGGATATTGCACTACACTAAGAAAGTGATGGATGTAGTGGTTGTGAAAAGGACTAGACCTTTTCACAACAATATTTTTGATGTGGACCCAATTGACATGATTCCTCTATTGTGTGCCAATGTGAAAGTTGGTACACATATGATCCATCTAAACAGTCAAAAAATTTAAAGTTTTAGACAAACCCCACTTAGCACAAAAATATTGTTGATGAAATGTATGCCCCAAGGTCCATTTCATCGTATTGTCACTTGAGATAAGGTGGGTGTTAAAACCCTACTATGTAATGTGATTTTATTTTAGATGAACAATTAATTCCCTCTCAAGTGCATGTATAAAGACAGACTTCAATAATGTCATACAGCCTTGTCAGTTTAGGGCTTAGGATGATTACTTATTTATTTTTGTCTTTGTCTTAGATTACTTGGTCTTATTTTGAGTTAAAACTTGTTTGTTAACAAAGGCCATAACCAAACAAATTGTCCACCAAATTTCTTGAACAAGGAGGAATTATGATGTCTAATTGAAAATCATATTTTTCCTTGTTCAAAGTTTGTCATCTAAAACATTGTGGCATATCACCTATTTAGGGGCAATTATACTGCCCATTTTAGTCTAGACCATTTGTTAATTTTTCTTAAGTCTTTCATTGATAATCTAAATTCAAAATTGCACCTTTCTAAGTTCATAAGGTTGATGTGTTGAGTGGGTTCACCATTTTCACTAATATTGAGGTAACTTAGGTTCAATTTTAAATATGGATTGAGGGCCATTTTTAGACTCATATCATTATCATCATTGGTGGACTTAAGTCATCTTATGTATCGCTCATGCTTTGAGTCTAAGAACCAGATTTTATACTACCCTTTATATTGTCATTATTGTTGTGCCATGGTAAAGTGAGTCTTGATTCCATTTGATACAACACTTTTTCCTTAGAAATTTGTCAAACTTTATGTGTGTAGTGTCATTTGAGTTGAGGAGTGTAGCATTTCGTTGCTCAAAATAGGTCAAATTATTTTACCTTAGAGTCTTAAAACAAACATTTGTCACACCTTTTGAGCATTTTCGCATCGTCACATTAATCAAATAATTTCTTAGACTTATTGACATAGATTCTCAATTTTCTAAATTCCAACCAATTTGAGTGTCCTTCATGAGTCTTTGTCTAGTATAGTTGTGTCATTCATTTTTATCTAGATTATTGGTCAAAAGAGTCTAGTTTGTGCCTTTATTTGGGAGAAAATCATCTATCTTCAAATGCCTTTTGTTTCATACCTCATACCCATTGATCAATTTTATGTCTAGGATTCAAATGCTTAGTTTTTGTTAAAAGTGTTTCAAATTTGTTATATTAAATATCTCATATTTATTTCAAGTCTGTATTTTGATGTCATTTGGCCAAAAGTCTTAGCACAACCCATTTGAGCCTAGTTTTTGACATTGCATCTAGCCAAAAGACATAATAACCTTTATTTTTCCTAAATTAGACTCATTTAAAACACTTTGACCCTATAAATTGGTATTTTGATTTTCAATGCATCTTCTTGACCTTTTTGTGTGAGACGTGTAATGTTAGGCAGTTGATGTTAGCTTGTTTTATCACACATTGTTGCATAAACCCTTTTTAGATATACATATCCATCATTTTGACTATGTTAGACCAAGTGTGAACCTTTTACCCTTTTATACATTGATTTATTTAGAGTTTGTATAAATATATTTCATTTGGTAGCAAAGCATTTTACTATGGATCCCAACATGTATTCTTACACTCGTAGTGGCATCATGTACAATTTAGGGCTTAGTAATGTAGTCACACAAGAAGAAATTGTTTAATAACCCTATGAAGATGATGTTGTTTATGATATAAATCCTTATCTATCTTATAACACTCAAATAGGGGCACAAAACCAAGACCCATTGGCTCACTATTTTATTAACATGCCTCCATACTTAGAGTAGGATCAAAAATTAAAAAATCAATACTGAGCTATGGTACCTATAGTTGAAGAACCATTTCCTCAATAATCACACTATGTTACTAAACCATCAACATATGATCCTTATCTATTTGAGCATTACTTATTGGAAAATAAGGATGAGATGTTGGTTAGAGATATAAAAGTAGGGGCTAAGTTTCTAGTAGACTTCCCCCATGAGAATTTATTAAGTCTAGTAAGAATGCCTCACAATGTACTTTATAGTCAACACAATAAATAGGCTTCTTTTAGTAACCCTCTATCTCTGTCCTAACAACACATCAAGACCCTCGTATACTTGTCAAAGGAAAAGGCCTCATGGAGGATCACTTTATATAGATGCAGATAACATACCAATCTTATTTAAACTTAGCACATAATTTTAATGGCATGACCATGTCGAATAGACCTCTTATTGATTTAGTTCCTTCAACAAGATTTTTAAAAGAATTGACTGGTCAAAAAAATCAAGGTTTATACCCATTTACATAGAACACTTAAGTAGATTAAAAGTTCCATACCCCAACCATCTAGGAAGTGTCTTCTAATTATACATAGAACACTAAGCAAAACATAGTGGATAATGCACAAGCAACATCAAATCTAAACTAAAGTGGTCTAAGTGCACAAACAACTAGTTTGCAAACAAATGTGACTTTAACTAGCGCCATTAGTTGTTCTCGAAATAAGGGAATAGGATATTCTACATCCCAATCTCAAATAACTACCATTAATCCTTAATAAGCTACTTTTTCAAGCACTCCAATATAATTAGGTAATCAACCAATGACTAATGTTACACCACAATAAAATGTGATGAATATTACTCCTCCCCAATAGGTGATGAGTAATATTACACAATAAGAGGCATCATCCAATGTATCAACATAGCAAAGGCAAAACATATTGCCACTTCAACAGAGGGTAACCAATGTTCCACCTCACCAGGTAGTAGCAAACATACCTCTTTCATTATACCTCCAACATCCCATAGCAAATTATACCTCCATCATATAGTCAAAGTAATACACTTGTGACCACCTAGCCTCTACCTCAAACCACTATTCCCTCTAGTTTCCTAGCCCAAGAGCTAAAACAAATGAAGGATGCCATTACTTCCATCTAAGCTAGGAAACAAACTAAAAAGTTTAAGTTGGATGATCTGTGTTCTTACTCTCTAAATATGGAGTACTTGTAGATATCATTTCCTCTAGGGTATAAACCACATAAATTCAATAAATACAAGGGAAAAGGTGACCCCAAGGCTCATTTAATAAAATTATTTATTACATGTCAATCAGTGGCATATAACAACATATATCTATTAATTTTCTTCCCAAAGAGTCTGGTAGGACAAGCCTTGGATTGGTTTTTTAAGTTACCTACGAATTAAGTATTAGATTTTGATGATCTTTCAAACAAGTTTGTGCAACACTTCTTATACAATCTTGAGCATGAGATTTCATTGGTTGACTTGACACAATCTAAAAAAAAGGCTGGTGAGAGTTCTACAAGTTATCTATAGTGATGAAGATCCCTTTCTAGCTGATTCACCCATATTTTACCAAACAAACAATTAGCCTCTATGTTTAACAAAAAATTACACAATAAGATATCCTATCATTTTGAATTGTAATGTGTGAATACTTTTAAAGAGATCATTGGTAAAGGTTTATTGATCAAATGAGCCCTTATTAACAAAGAGATCATCACACTTACTTCATTAAATCAAAATCAATCTACCAATCAATGAAATGTCTAGAAATAAAACCAAGTCCAAATGCAAACATCATAACTAGCTTAGGCCAATAACTATGAAAAACATAATCCTTTCAATCATAACAACAATGTTGTGTGAAATGGAGTAACTAAGTCATAACATGTCCAAATGGTATAAACACCATCTACTTATCCCATGTGTCATATACAAATTACTTATAACCCACAACATTTTAAGAAAATTTAGCAAGCACAATAGCCTAGATCCACACAATAAATGAAACAACCTTTTCCATTACAAACCCATCCTCCAAGAAGAACAATGCCTCCTCAGCACATTTTTAATGACCTTGGAGAACCTATTGAATCTATGTTAAACAAAGCTCACCACTACTAATCTGATTAGCTAGCCTATTCCAAAACATTACCTTAAGGGCATTCCTTACCCTGATTGGTATCGATAAAATGAATTCTATGAATATCATCAAGTAATTGGGCATAATTTGTGGCATTGTGTACAAATTAAACATTTTATTTTAAATAAGTTGGAGAATAGGGAGATAACATTAGATTCTAGTGCTTCCACTTCCAATCAGAGCCTCAGAATATATCAAAACCCCGTTCCACAACATAACAACCAATCATAGTAGCAATAGCAGCAACAATGACAATAATGGCTAGTGAAACATCAGCAATAATAGTATTAACAACCCAGGCCAAATCAATAAAATCAATAGAAATAATAATGTTGACCTAATGTATGGGACCAAGATCATAATGGAAATAACTAGTAGACCTATCATGCAGCTACATATGACTAAAATAGAGTTGTAGGACATATTGTAGGAGGTCATATTTCCACCATCTCCATCAATCTAAGACCAAATACCAATAAATAATACATTTTCTAAATAATTCCAATTAACCAACTCACATTGATAATCCTTTTTTGACTTGGGACCACACAAAGGCATACCAGCAAGCAAGGATTAATAATTTTGGACCCTATACCAATAACTCATCATTGCCTCTTGGCCATACACAAGTGCACCAATAATTGAGACTTAACCTATTTGGTCCTCCACCATCACCATCATTTTTTAGAAACCATGGTTGTGTATCCAAACCTAATTGTGTAATTGTAACTCGATGGTCAAAGATTAACATCCTAGGTCCACAACCATCTACCACATTGCCCATCATCTAACTAGTTGTTTTACCTTGAAACAAGACATTTACCACTATCTAAGGAAATATGTTTGACATTATGGAATAATTACAAAATATGCCCACACAAATCTCCATTTTAGATTTGTTGTGTATATAAACAATCTACAAAAACATTTAAAATGAGTTCCTTAGCCAATCCACAGTATCAAGTGACATATCCTCAGACAAAATTCAAGATTTAGTTAGACACCTAACTCCAAGCCCAACAAGTAACCTTCAACCAAAGTAATATGTCATCCCTCAACCCGATGCATAATAATCCATTATATATTGAATATTACATAAATCGACACAAAGTGAAATGTGTCCTTATAGATAATGGATCAAGTCTAAACATAGTGTCTCTAAATCTCAACAAGATTTTTGGGTACATGATAACATATTTCTAAGATGAAAAAATAACCATTAAATCCTATGACAATGAAGAACAAGAATCACAAGGCACCATCTGTTTATCAATTATCCTTGGGACCTTGACCCATGATACACTATGACATGTGCTAGATCTTGATTTGTCATACAATATGATTTTGGATACATCTTGGTTACATGAAATTTATGTAGTTCCATCAACATTTCACTAATGTATCAAGTTTTCCCATTCAATAATGGAGGTTTGTATAACAGGATATTTGTATCCATACCAGTTTTGCAAACATCTAAAGGCCAAGTTCAAGAGCTCTAACTACCATTTCAGCATGAATCTAGTTTCTAAATAGGATAAGGGAAAGGTAATACTCCTTGATTTACCAAAGGACAACTTCATTGATCTTAATACCTTTAATTCACTTTCCCACATGCCACCTCCTAAAATATATAATAATTATACCATCTTGGCTAATTGCACAGGAGAGTATTTGACCCATGACAACTTTCATATTGGGAACCTTCCACAGAACCCCAAGTCATTTGGAAGACACAAATCCAAACCACTTCACATGGAATGACAAAGAAAAGGTAAAGGAAAACTTCATATTCCAACACTTGTCACTTTTATACCAACATCTAGCCAAAAATAAGACACTCTTGAACATGATGAATCATTATTGTATAGTGACAAGTAGGCCAATTGTTATAAAAATGCAAAGTATCTTATTCCTAATAGGATCATGTCAAATAAAGACTATGAAGGAGGCCTCAGACCAAATCAATAAGGAATGCTTGAGTTGATTTCTATGACTAATAATAAAAGACCATATAGACTTGGATTTAAACCACCTAGAAGTGACCATATATACCTTAATCATGTTCTAATGCCTACGAATAATGACAATGATGTTGATAGTGAAGCAAAGTCTGATCATAGCCTTTTTGATGACCTAATTGAGACCAATCTATTTGACACTCATTCCATTTATACCCTTAGACTAGTCATTTATCATAACCCACTTCCATTATATTATCCCCAACTAATAGATTTGGGCCAACAAGAATCCAATGTGCTAATTGATGATTTTCAAAATTATGAGCCTTAATATGAATTTTTATCCCTTATGGACAATGTTTTATTGGGGTACCATAAATCAGGGTTCCTAATCAAGTTAGATCATGTAGCCTATTTTAGATAGCCGGTGAACACCCTTAGTCAAAATGAAATAAATAAAACATTGAGTCCTAAAGTGAAAACCTCTTTGAGGCACTTTTAGACTAGGGAAAAAGTAAATAAAAAGGCTAGTCTAATAGTGAAAACCTATTTCAGGCACCATTAAATGAGGGTGTTCAAATTTATTCAACCATAACTCAAGAGGCCACCAATAATGAACTTGTCTATGGGTTTGAATTCAGTTTTTAAGAACACAAGCCTTTAATCAAATCATTTGAGAGTTTCCAGCTATATTTGTCATGCATCTATATCTCCAACTTGGGGATTCTAAACCATCATACCTAGGATAGTTTGAAGAACAAGTTCTAACAAAGGACTCTAACATTAACAATTAGTTTAAATATTTTCTCACTATTTTTGAAGATGGTTCTATCCTTCTAGTGTAGGACACAATAGAGGTTGACATTGGGTCCCCAGATGACCCAAAGTGGATCAATCTAGGTGCATCCCTTACTGAGAATGAGTGTGAAGTCCTTACATACCTTTTGAGGGAATTTATTGACATATTTGCATGGGCCTATTCTGACATTCTAGGTTTGGACCCCACCTTGCTTATGTATGACCTTATGGTACATCCTGATGCCAAATCAATGAAACAAAAGTTATGTAATATGCATCCTTGCATTGTTGTATTAGTGAAGAAAGAGTCATAAAAACTCTTAGAAGCAGGATGTATTCAGTCTATCAACGATTTAGAGTGGATCTCAAATGTTGTGTCAGTCAACAAAAATCTAGAAGGAATTAGAATTTGTACTAATTTTTATAACATAAACAAAGCATGCCCCAAGTATGACTTTCCTTTGCCAAAAATTGACAGGATAGTTGACTCCACAATGGGTTATGAAATTCTTTAATTGATGGATGACTTCTTAGGCTATAATAAGATCAGAATAGCACCAAAAGACCAACATAAAATAGTGTTCACCACACCATGGGGAACAATCTATTATTAGGTTATGTCATTTGGTCTTAAAAATTCTAAAGATACATACTAATGATCCATGACCATCATATTTCATGATATGATTCATAGCTGTTGAAGACTATATCAATGATATTCTTGGAAAATCAAAAACTAGGGTTGATCATCCAGTAGTGCTACATAGAATATTTGAAAGACTACATGAGTACAAAGTCAGACTAAATCCTAAGAAGTGCATCTTTGGAGTTACCTCGGGCAAATTGATTGGCTTCATTATATCTTATCAAGGTATTAAATTTGATCTATCTAAAGAATAAGCCATAACTTAGATGCTACCCGTCACTAATTTGAAGTAGCTCCACATTTTCTAGGGCAAGATCTAATCTATCCAACACTTCATATCATAATTATCCAAAAAGTGCCATAATTTTACACATATTTTAAATAAGGGCATCACATTTCACTAGGATGATCACTACTAGATAGCTTTTTAATAGTTAAAGGACTATCTAGTAAACCTACCTATTTTATTACCTCCCATGTCAAGAAAGTCATTCTTATTGCATCTATCATCTATAGACAATGCCATGGGGGCACTTTTGCCTTAACATAATGATAATAGAAAGGAGCATTCCATATATTACTTAAGTCATACACTATTCATGTATAAACATAATTATATGCCCATTGAAAAAGGTTTTTTAGCTATGGTCTTTATAGCTTAGAAATTGCACCATTACATGTTAAACAATAAGACTATGGTTATCTCAAAAGTAGATCCACTCAAGACTCTACTATCTAAAATAGCTTTATAAGGCTGCATGGCCAAATGGATCATGCTTCTTAGTGATTTTAACATCAAGTACATCAATTAAAAATCTATTAAGGGGTAAGTTCTTGCAGATCAACTTGTTGAATCACCCCTTGTTGATACCGAACCACTCACATTCCAATTTCTTGATGAATCCATTATGACCGTCATTGACAGACCTCTTGAGGAGTAATATTGGAAGCTATATTTTTATGAATCATTCACAACACATAAATTTATGGCAAGTCTTTTATTTATTACACCACAGGGGGATCTAATCCCTAAATCATTCAAGATAAACTTTCCTTTTACCAAAATCATGGCCAAATATGAAGCACTTGTTGCAGGGATTTTCCAAGCAATAAAATGGAACATATCTCATCTCAAGGTTTATAATTATTCTTAGTTAATCATAAATTAGATTATAAACCACTTTTAGACCAAATATGATAAGTTGGTTCCATACAAGGCCATGGTCAACACTCTCAAATAGTAGATTGTTGATGTCCAATTTGAAAATATACCATGGGCAAGTAACAGAACTATAAATGTTATGGATATTATTAGATCTCTAATTCAATATATAGACATGGCTAAAAAGCATCAGTTCCTCATTGAAAATTTACTATTGTCAGCTCATACACCTTTAACCATCATGATGAATTGTGATATTTTTTGTTCCATCTCTATTATGTATTCCAACCTATATGCCTATTTACATGACCATGTTTTTCCACCTAACCTATCCCATAAACAATCCAAATCCTTCATTCACCAAACCACTTGTTATACATTACTTAGATCAACCCTTTACTACTATAATTTTGATGGAACTTTGCTTCATTGTTTAACTTCGATAGAATCTACTCTAGAGTTACAAGAAGTTCACAAAGGAGCATGTGGAGCCCAAACTAGTGGGGCCATCCTCTCTAAAAATCTCTTGTGTACCAGATACTATTAGCCCATAATGGATGTAGATGTAGTAGCATATGTGAAGAAATGTGAAAAATGTCAATGATATGCTAATCTAATTCATGCCTCAACCAAGACTCTAAAACCAGTACTTACACCATGGTCATTTTCTATATGGGGCCTCAATCTCATTGAAAAGATAAATCCTACCTCATCTAATGAACATAAACACATTTTTACCACCAATAAATACTTCATTAATTGGATTGAAGTATACCTCTCACTTACATGATTGGAAAGCAAATTTACAAATTCATTTTTAACCATCTTATATGTTTTTATGGTATCCCCTCTAATATTATATTTGATAATGGAGTATCATTTAATAATAAAGATGTCAAATCACTATGTGATAAGTATAATATTACTCAACATTTTAATTTTACATATTACCCATAAGGTAATGACTAGGTATAAACATCCAATAAAACCATTGTCAATATCCTAAAAAAGATTGTCAATGATGTTGGCTGTGATTGGCACCTTCAAATATTTTTTGCCCTCTGGGCATATTTCACTAATCACCATACCCCCATAGGAGCCACTCCATACTAAATCATTTATGGCATTGAGGCCATTCTTCCCATTGAGTTTGAGTTACCTTCTCTATGCATTTCCTTGAAACATGTCTTCGATTATGAATACTACTGAGTAGTTTATCTATAAGAGTTAGAACCACTTGATGAAAAATACATGGCTGAACTCAATAATTTGTAAGCATACCAGAACTACCTCCATGGATAGTACAATCAAAATATCAATCATTGATAATTTTAATCTGGTGATCTTGTCCTTAAAGAGAACCAAAAGAACACCATGACCAAAAAGAATCATAAAGGCAAGTTCAAACCAAACTGGATAGGCCCTTTCATCATTGTTGAAAATTTTAGCACTAGAGCATACAGGCTTGCACACCAAATAGAGATGAACATGATGATTCAATGAACATTATACACCTCAAGTGGTAATACACTTGAGTGACTTGGTGTATTGTCTATAAAGACCATTTCAAGATATACCATATTATCCATATTCTTCTACCATCCTATCGCATGTTTGTTCTACCATAAATTTTCCATCAACTAATTTTCTTTCTCCCCCCATACCCAGCCCTTTGACTTTAGTTTCATTCCATTAGTTCCATAGCCATTTTCAAAAAGATGATTCATATTCAATTTCAATCATGGATTTAGTATTCCAGATAGAGGCCATCTTAAGGAACAATAAGACAAAAGTTTGGAAATTGCATCCTTCATTTCTTGTTTTGTTCTCTCATTTTATCATGCTATTAAGTATAACCACCTATTGGCATATTAGTATCATTAACCTATGAAATTATTTCTTAATTATAACCACTTATAGGTAAATTAGGGTCAATAATTATTTTTCATGCCTTGAATTTCCACCCCATTCATATGATGTACAGTGTCATTATGCCAACTATGCTTATTTTATTTGAATTGGCTTCTACACTAGTTAGATTCTTTTGTTATAAGGTGAAAATACTACGAGATAAATCCCTTTTGGGACTATGTGGGTCATGTTTGAGTTATGTTGAGGTCAAATCAGTCCCCATTTTATCCACTCTCTCACCATTTTGTGAGTAACCTAAGCCACACTCTTGCCATTTTATGAGAAACCTAAGCAATGCTCTCTCCATTTTATGAGCTTGGACCATTTAGTGTCTGATCATTATAGTTTGAGTTGAGATACTCCAAAATTCCAAAACTAGTAGAATATCATTTGGAAAAACCACAAACATTGAACACTTCTTTGCCTTAAGGATTTTGGGAACCCTTGCTAAGTCACAAGCAAATCACTTGTTCCAAAGTTTCCCCATACTTTTTAACCTTTTATCCCATGCACTTGTCATTTTTCAAACACAATCCTATTCTTCTATCACATCCATTAGGTTTGTTCTTCATCAATTATCATTTTCTTTCCATTTCTTGAAAGAACTACATTTGGCCTAAATTTTTTATTGGATCATCACATCTAGGGAAAAATATAGGAAGTGTCTACTTTCCTAGTGCATATGGAGACAACTCGGCCACCCCCTTCATTTTATTTTATACCCCCACTATGTTTGGTTTTTAAGTTGTTGCCTATTTTATAGGGGTAATATTCATCACATTATTTTTACTAACATTATGACTAACTATTATTTGTTTCTTTCTTTCTTTATTTACTTGTTTATTTATTTATTATTTGTGTGCCTATTTGTTTGCTTTAAATATTATTGCCTTTATTTAATTCTATGAGCATTTATTGGGTGATTCCTTATGCATTATTATTGAATCCATCCATCTTCATACATCTACATTGTCATCATGGTTTTTATCATTAATGCACTATTTTCTCTTGAATATTGGATCTTGGGAGTCAATCCTTATGCATATTTTGGCCTAGTCCTCATGGTGTTCTATCATGATGCCTACCATCACATGCTATAGAGAAAATCATATTCAAGAAGTCTACATAGCAATGGTAGCATCAACATCTCCTCAACATCAGTAACATCCCAATCCACTCCCACTCATATCCCAAACTGAGTAATTAAACAATAAAATAATTTCAACCTTTATTAGTTCAGCTGAGTATCTCCCAATTCATATTTATCCTCTATATCTAGTTATCATCATTATCCAATCAATCATGTTTGGCATAATAGGGGTCAAATGATTATAACCACCTATAGGCAAATCATTGCACACCATCCCACCTACATTCTCAATGATTCTAACCACCTTTAGGTAAATCATTATGTTTTCACCAATCATTTACTTTATTTATCCCAATAGGGGCATGTTGTTATCCTATTTTTTTATCCTAACTGGGGCAACTCCATCTTCTTAATGATTATAACTACCTTTGGGCAAATCATTAGGTTATCATACCACATTGTTACTATCAAGGTACAATGCTTATAACCACCTTTGGGCAAACCATTGTACACTATATCACTTGCATTCTTAGTGATTTTTCCCAAATTTAGGCACCTCATCATCTTTCCACTCCATCCTTTTCATTATTTTTGGTCCCATCTTTTCCTATTTTCAAGGGACCGATTATTGACCCATTTGCCAATCATTCCCTCAAGGGGGCACATACAATTCATCCATTATTATTGAATTCATAGGTATACATGACATTTTCATTATTTGAGAAGATGTTATTGTACCTAAATCTTGTAACACCTTCCCAAATAGAGATAAATTGTAGACACCTAAAACTAGCCACCAATGACCTCCGACCAAGCTTCAAATTAATTTCTAGCAAATATCACAATTTGGCCTAAAAACATGAAAGCATGCTGAATGGTTCAAACTTCTCAAATATAAATGTCAATTTTGTCCAATGTATCCCTAATGGGGCAATACATTTTATGTGATACCTAACTTTGATCTATTCATTCTAAGTCAAAATGATGATTTCACACCTGGGTCTTCTGGATTGCTTTTTTCTACCAGCTTTCTTGCATGAGACACGTTCCTTTATTATTTTATGTTATCAAAATCTTAAATGGGATAACAGTTCCAACACATCTAACATTACCTTCCAATTCCTCTCCAGTCAAATTTTGACCCAATAATATGACATTTTGACCAGTTTTATTAATTGAGCACCAATTTCTAAAGAATTTACACCAAAATTGAATAATCATATTTAAAGCTAATTAATTTGAATCAACAACTTAAGTGGGTTTTCCATGGAGTTTATTGATTATTTCATTAATGTAAATTTATTGTGAATAACTACATTACTTAATGGCATCATATATATGGTGGCATCCACAAGCCATAAGTACAAAAAGTATTTGATTAAGCCCTCCCATGCCTCTTTAATGCCTCTCTATCCCAAATATATATGAGGGCATTTATTTATTTTAACCTTTAAAATTGAATACATTTTTAGCCACACATTTTCATCTTAATATGGGTGGTTTAGGTTCATTCTAATCAAATTGCAAAATCTATAAATAGAATGCTTCACACGCATAATTTTAAGTTATCTTCATTTAAAGTTATCATGCTCAAATGATTTCAAAAGTGATTTTGATATATTTTTATTATGCCAAATTATTGATTCAATATTCACAAGCCAAATCCACAAATCTAATGATATCAAGAGGAGGTAGAGAATAGCCAAAGTTCTATTGAAAAAGACCTTTGAATCACAAGCCAAACAAGACAACAAGGAGATTCTTTGGAGCATTCAAGGAAGGTGAGAAAGTTTGTTTTCTTTCCTTTTAGTTGTGCTTTGTTAATGGTTCTTCCTCACTAAGTTCCCCTTAAGATCTAGGCATAAAGTGTTAGTTAATTATTGTGTTTTTTTTTTTGGATTTGACTTCCTCTAATAACATGATACTAATCTCCCCTTATCAGATTCCTATGTTCATAGGCTAAAAGTATCCCATGCATAGGCATTTTCATGTTGTATCATTTCCATTATAGTGACCACCAAAAATTCCCCCATGTGCTTATTCAATGAGAGGAGGGACATATTGTTTCATTACATAATAGATTAGGGTAGTTTTGGCATTGTGATAGTAAAGGGTGTTATATCTAAAGACATATTTAAAGGCTTATTTTTGAATTCTAATCTATTTACAAGAAATCATTTCTAGAGGATAAATTTGATGTTCAAGGAATTGGGAAATTTATTTATACCATGGACTCTATCAAATGGCAATAGCCTTAATATGACATATAAGTGAATCTTGTGGTTGGATAGAAGATGGGGACTTTAATATTTGAAAAATAAATTAAGAATCATTGAGAACTTGATGTGAATGAAATAAGGATGCCAAATAAATAATAAAATCAGTGATGAAGTTTTAATCTCTTATAATGGACTTAATGGTAAAATAAGTGAATTCTTTGGTGAGGGTAGTGTCCATTAGATGATAAGCAATAAAATTTTCACTTTTACATTGATAATCACCATTAACTTGATGGCAGATGAGTTGGGAGTCACCCAAAGTGTACAGATATGCAATATCTAAGTCAAGTACCAATCTCATGCCTAAGATTAATTCTTCATATTCTTCCATGTTATTAGTGATATCAAAGGTAAGATAAAATTCCAAAGGGATTGTCTTACCATAAGCACTAGTTATAATAGAACCTAACCGAACTCCTTGGAGACATTTGGTGCTATAAAAATGTAGGGTCTAGGTGCCTTTATGCAAATTGATGTTGATTTTAGTAAGTTATTTGATAACTAATTTGGACTTGATAGTATTGAGAGTGATATAAGAATCTTCTTGATTACTAACTTCTAGGTTAATAGTGAAGTAATGGAATTAATTTATAAGAGAGAGAGCCTTATTGAGGCCTTCAATATAGAGAATGTTATCATCGGGGAGACTATATTGAAGATGATTGGTAGTGGGTATGGGTGCCACTATGAGTTGGTTGGCAAAAACTTGACCTTTGATAGTTTTGTATGCTATGATGTGAAGATAAAATTCCATTAAGATAACCATACACTTACCAATGCTATATCCAAGTAAAAAGTCTTTGGAGAAAAAGTGATGAAGTGAGTCGGATTGAACTATGACATAAGTGGTTAGATAGAGAATGTAGTGATGAAGATTTTCAGCAATGAAAAAATTAGCGAGGACATAAATTTCTACTTTGGTATAACATTTTTTTTAATCAATGAGGCATTGACTAATATAATAGATAGCATACTTTATTCTAGTATCATCTTTTTCAAAAAGCATTGCCCCAACTTATATAGGTGTAGAATAAGTGAGAAAAATCAAAGGATGATCATTAGAAAGTGGAAAAAGATTAGATGGATGGAGCAAGTATTATTTCATGTTGTCAAATTCCTTTTGAAAAGGATCAGTCCATTTTAAGTCATTTCCTTTCTTAAGAAGGGAATTAATAGAATAAATGTGATAAGCCATTTCAAGGATGAATCATCAAATTGCCCCCAACTTGCCTAAGTAAGTATGAATGTCCAAAATGGTATGAGGTAGGCATGTTGAATATAACATTGATTTTGGTAAGATCGACATCAAAACCATGAAGAGAGACTAATAATTCTAGTAATTTACCAGATGCAATGCCAAAAACACATTTGCATGGGTTGAGTCTAACTTTATATTTGGTGAGTCAATCAAATATGATGGCAAGATCAAAAATATGGGTTTACAACTTTTGGATTTAGTAATGAGATCATCCACATAGGTTTCCATAATATTATGGATAAGATTATGAAAAATGTGGGCCATATCCCACTAATAAGTAGCTCTAGCATTTAAGATTGAAGGGCATCTTAACATAGCAATAGGTGCCCCATTTGATAGTGAATGTTGTATTGTGTTGGTCTTAAGGGATGATATGAATTTGATTATAATTCAAAAAACCATCCATGAGGAACAACATTTTGTATTTGGCAATGCAATCAATTATGGCATCTATCAAAATCAATGGAAAATTATCCTTGGGACAAGCAAGATTGAGGTAAATAATTTGATGCAAATACGAATAAACATGGTAACTTTTTTGTGAATGGGAACAATGTTTGACACCCATTTAGAATAATCCATAGATTTGATAAACTTAACATCTAATAGTTTTATAATTTCTTTATGGAATATGGTGGAAACTTTGGGTGGAAATTTACATTATTTTTTCCAAATGGGTTGGGCATCGGGGTATGTAATTATATTGTGCACCATGATACGATGATTGATGCTAGGAATTTCCTCATATGACCAAGTAAAAGTCTCATGATATTTATCAAAGAATAGACTAAATTTATCATGTTTGGTTGGTATGAGCTCTCCAAAAACTATTATAAGTTGAGGGCATGAGGGTGTGCCATATTGTATTCTTATAGTTTCCTTGATAAGCATAGCATTTCATCTTTAAAATGATATGGCACATTGGGAATAGAGGAGATGGTATTTTTTTTGGGATCGATGCTAGTAATGAGGTTATTAAAATGAGGGGCCTTTTACTTGAAATTCCTAAGTTTTTGATGTTGCCAAAGAAGTTGAGGTTCTTAATCATAGTGAAAATTAAAGATGGCTTAATCACTAGGTAACATAGGTAGAGGTCTATAATTTCCACATCTATTTCAAGATCAATAATTTATTACCATGGGGATCGTATTTAGAATGTGTATGGTCTACATCTGTGGCCTTGGTGTTGAGAGTGATATTTGGAGTAGGTGGAACTATAGAGGAAGGTTAATTAAGTTTAATTGGATTGATAATAGCCATATCTTTAGAATCATTGATAGGGAGAGGAGTTGGTAAAGTAGTCAGTGTGATAGGAGATATAGAAGATTTTGGAAGTTTTGGGTAGGATGTGTTCAACCACCCAAGGAGTATCGATAATTGGAGAATTAAATAGAAATACATGACCTTTAGTTTCTAACTCAATATCCATGGAAATGGTATGAACATCATGGTTAAAATCATGTATTTTAAATCAAGTTTTTTTATAATATTTAACATACAAGTCTCTTGATTGAAATTGGGCCATAATGTAGTTATCATCATAGGTGAGAGAGATAGTACATGCATGTGTCTTAGAAGGAACGTTGAAAGGTGATATCCAATATCACTAAATTTATGAGGTGACATAAATAAAGGGTCTTCAAATAGTTTAACCACTCCATACTCATTACAAGTGAAATCATTTTCAGTATAAGATTTAGGATTGGGATATAGGTAATAAATAAGGAGGAAGCCAATACAAAATGTAAGGAGTTAGCTTAGTAGTATTTAATGTGTTTTGTAAATCATTTATCTCATCACTGGCAGAATCAACAAGAGTGACTTGTAGATTTAGATTCATATTAATGAATTTGAGAAAAGGTGCACTATTAATTTTTGGAATAGTGGGAATCCAATATTGAGATTTAGGATTAGGGAGATTAGGCATGGGTTAGGATTGGCCTCATGTTTATACCATTCTCCATTGTGAATCAACTTGATACATTATCTTTTGAAAGAGGTGATATCCCTCATGCAATGAGTCCATGGGCATCCTATGAGTTTATTATAAGATAATGGTAAATCAAGGACCAAAATCTTAGTACATATAGTTTTGGGTCCAATAGTAATAGGGAGATAAATAAAACCAAACAGATTTTGACTGGTATTTTTAAATCTATGACATGTAAATAAGTTTTCTTAAGATGATATTTATTATATTCAGGTTGATGAATGAGCCAAAGAGATCTCACAATAATTCTTGGCCCTTTATCTAATAATACTTTATAAATGAGGGTGGTTTTAATGGCTATATTGATAAATAAAGGTGTATCATTTTCTTAAAATAAAATTTTATCATTGATCATGTCTTCACTAAACTCTATCAAAGGTTTTGAAGAAGGGAAAATAGATTCAATGGTATGAATTTTTATTGGTTGATGCTCATGATAAGGTTGTTCTTACTCTAAGGAAGATGGTTCTTTTATTTCTTGTAGTTGTTGCATGAGGAATTTATGATGATATGGAGAGGTGCAAACTAATTTCGTGAGAGGAATTTTTCAAGGCATAGAGTTGATTTCTTCTAAGAAATTTCATTGAGTTTTAGAAGAGGAAGAATCATCATGAAGCTTGGAAGGTAAAATATGTTTAGGAGGAAGATAAGTGGTTGGAGGAATAGATAATCTTTAGCTGAGCTAAGATATTTAGAATACAAACTCTTCTTCTTGAATCCCTTCTTGGATTTACCTTTGAAATTCTTCTTGTATGTAGACTTTCCTTCTTCATTGTCATCATTACCCTTATTTGGGAATTTAGCTACAAAATGTCCAATCTTTCCACAATTAAAACATTTGAAAGGTAATTTTCTTTGATATTTACCTATGCCCTTTTTTGACTTGTGAATGAAAAGATCTCCATTGTCATCTTCATCATCACTAGAACTATCACTTGATTCTTGAATTTTAACCTTCTTTTTCTTTGATGTTTTAAAAGTATCTTCTCTCTTTGAGTATTTATCTTGTTCATTCCTCATCTCATATGTCATAAGAATACCATGAAGCTCATCCATCTTTAGCTTGGCTAAATTCTTCATCTCTTCAATTGCCAAAACTTTTGCATCATATCTCAATGGAAGAGATCTCAAAAAAATTTGAACCACAGTTGATTCTTCTAAATTTTCTCTAAGACCTTGAATCTAATTAACTATTTGATCAACCTGAAAAAGATAAATTGCTATATTTTCTTCTTCTTCCATATTCAAACTCTCAAATTTTCTTCTGAAAGTCAGAAGCTTAGCTTGATAAACCTTTCCATCACCTTTGTAAATATTCTCAAGTTTTACCCAAGTTTCATGAGCAGATTTACATTGCATAACTTTAATAAGTTTTGATTCACATAAACAACATAAAATATCATTTAAAGCTTTAGAATTATTTTCACTTACCTTTTTTTTTGCCAGAGTAGTTACAAGTGTCTGTGGCTCTTCATATTCCTCCACCACTGCTTACCATATGTCAAATCCAAGGGCAATCAAATAAGTCTTCATCCTTATGATTCAAAAAAAATAATTCATCCCATTAAACAAATGTGCCTTATTTTTATAAAATTCTTCATGTGATCCAGCCATCATGCTTTCCCGATCTGCCTTCAAGCTATAAAATGTTTTTAAAAGGAACCTACTATGATACCAATTATTAAGCACAAAATATACTGATGGGGGGTGAATCAATATATTATATATCTTTTTACTTAATCTAATTTATTTTATTTAACCACTTAATCATACATTCAAGATATGCAATAAAATTGAAACAATAATTTGTACCACACAAGAGAGAGAGAGAGACCATATTTTTATGTGGAAACCAAAAGTGGGAAAAACCATAGAAAATAATTTCAAGTATATGAATGAGCACCAACTCAAAATACAATAGTTTGCATATTTTACCTTTTTCTGAGCAACAACACAGTAACTATTTGTGAGCACCAACTCACAGGAGCACCAACCCCTCTTATGTATAAAACAAAACTATCTCTTAATGTTTCTTACTCAATAAATGATATAACTCTATAATATCTCTTGCTTTTCTCTCTTCAAAACAAATACAAACCATGCACTCTCTTGCATATAACAAATGGTTTATAAAGCCTTTATTCATAGCTTTCCAAATGACCTTTGGAATCCACCCTTTGTGACCCTTCAATCCTCATAGAAAATAGTGTCAAACTTGCATGAACCTTCGTATCCTTGTATTTGAAAAGTCATATGGCGACCCTTCATAAGTAAAAGCATCATTTCCTCTTTTGTCTTTATCTTGGTGACTTTTCATATTCCTCAAAGTGTCCCTTCATGGAAAAATATGTCATACCTCTTTTGTCTTCACATGGTGACTCTTGGAATTCCTTAAGATGACTCTTCATGAGAAATGTGTCCCATTCTTCTTTCATCTTTTACACTGTAACTCTTTGACTTCTCCACGGGCCCTCTTTTGACTTATATGCAACCAAAAATATATTCACACATTAGCCAAGATATGAATATTAAAAACACAATTAAATGCAATGGGGCCTTTATCACCAATAATGATAGACCTTTGACATCAATGATAATATTTCCAACAATATCCCCCTTTGTCATTGATGACAAACTCAAACTGAAACTACTACATCCTGAAACCTACACATACTACCATCTAAAAAACATACAATAACTCCCCTTTATTGTACCAACTTGTACCTATTCCCTATACCTAGTTCTACATTTGTACCTATACCTATTATTCTCCCCTTTTGACATCAATGGAAAAGGGACTACTTAGAGCTAACACTTAGCTCCCCCTCAATTGATGTTAAACCTCAATGGCAGAAAGTAAAATAAATTACTCTCAACTTCTCTCACAGATACTAAAATGTGTCTTTTGATAATGCTTTTGTGAAAATATCTATAATCTACTCTATAGTACTGATATACTCCATCTTAACTTATTGATCTATAACCTACTTTCACAAGAAGTGATATCTAATGGGAATATGTTTTGTTATTGAATGAATCACTAGGTTCTTTGAAATATTAATAGCACTTATGTTATCACAAAAAATATAAATAGGTTCATCATACTTTATCTTGATATTTCCAAAGTTTGCTTCATCTAAAGCACTTGAGTACAACATAATACTACTACAATATATTCTACTTCAACTATAGAAAGTGATACTAAATTATAATTCTTGCTTAGCCATGATACTAAGCTATCACCAAGGAAGAAATATCCTCCACTTGTACTCTTTATGTCATCTAAGCACCCTACACAATCTAAATTTGTATAAGCAACCAAAGTGAAATCTCTACCTATGGGATACCATAATCCGTAATCCAATGTCCCCTTGATATATCTAAATATTATCTTCACCAACTGAATATGACTATCTTTTAGAGATGACTAATATCTTATAATCATACCTACTGTATGCATGATGTCTGGCCTCAATGCTATCAAATATAAAAGACTAAAAATCATATATCTATACAAAGATTGATTTATAATAAGTGAATCTTCATCTTTGCTCACCTTATTTCCTATACACATTGGTGTGCTAACTGGTGCACAATCCTCAAAACCAAATTTTTTCAACATTTCCTTGGCATATTTACTTTGAGATATGAAAATTCCTTTATCTGACTGAAATATTTGTAATCTTAAAAAAAATAACAATTCTCCAAGCATATACATCTCAAATTCTTTTTGTATATTATCAAGAAATTATTTTGTCATCTTTTTAATATTTCCTCCAAAAATGATGTCATCAACATATACCACAACAATAAATTGATACTCACCTTTTGTTTTGATATAGAGATCATTATCAGCAAATACTCTCTTGAAACATTGATCCTACATGTACTTATCAAGTCTTACATACCAAGCTTTGGGAGCTTGTTTCAATCCATACAATGCTTTCTTCAATCTGCATACATGGCTAATAATATTTGAGAGAATAAATCCCTTAGGCTTCTCAATGTAGACATCTTCTTCTAGATTCCCATTCAAGAAGGTAGATTTGACATCCATCTGAAATACTTTGAAATTTTTAAACACTGCATATGCAAGAAACATTCTAATAGCCTGTAACCTTGTCATTGGTGCAAAAGTTTCTTCAAAATCTATTCTTTCAATCTGAGCATATCCTTTACATTCTAATCTTGCTTTATTTCTGGTCACTTATCTATTTTCATTCAACTTATTTCTATAAACCCATTTTGTTCTTATCATATTATGATCTTTTGGTCTAGGCACTAATTCCCAAGTATCATTTTTTTCTATCTAATTTAATTCTTCATCCATAGCTTTAAACCAATGCTTATCATGTCTAGCTTCTGAAAAAGTTCTAGGATAAATTTTGGATAACAAAGAGAAATTAACTTGCTCAAATTCACTTACCATCATTCTTCTAGTAGGAATTCCTTCATTTATGTCCCTGATGATGTCACTTTCATTATGATTTCTCTAAACATATTTGGATAGAGTTTTCATATCATTTTTCTCCTTCTTCTCATCTTCATCTAATTCTTCCAAATCTTCCTCTTCAATGATTTAAGGAATGTTTACTGAATCACTAATTCTTTGTGTTCCATCTTCTTCTATCCTGACACTTGTACTTTCAACAATTTTTTTGGTTCTTTTGTTTTAGATTAAGGTAAAAGCAAGTTTTGAAGGGACCCTAAAACCCTTTTACAGAATCAATAAGATGAAGCATTAACAACCACCAGAAAAAGCATTCCTAAAACCTATTAAAAAATAGTATCAAATAAAGTTTTACAGGGACCTGAAACCACAAACATAAACCAATAAAAGCACCTAAGTTTTACAAGGACCTAAAACCTTAACAAAACTAGTTTTTACAACCTGAAACAAGTATCCAAGTTTTACAAGGACCTGTAACCTTAAAAAACTTACAGCATAGGGAAAAAAAGCTATATATATATATATATATATATATATATATATATATATATATATATATATATATATATATATATATATATATATATATATATATATATATCATTCTGTCCTAGCTAACAATGCATGTTAACATTGCAATAATGCCACACAAGCATTTTTTGTGATAATAAAAAACCCTAAAATACCTTTGGTTTCTCTGTTACTAAGATTGATGAAGACACCGTCAGACCCAGCAATAATGACGGCCATACCCAGGTTCGATCTAGCAAACCCTAAAATCATGTTGCCCATAAAAAATAGCACCACAAACAAAGAAACAAGCCCCAAAACCAATGCCGCTAATGCCCATTTCATCCACCCGATCGTCTACCCAAACTCCCCCTCTGCAGAGGATTTGCCACCATGGCAATCAAAAATCATCAAATAAATCCCTGACATCTGGAAGCACCTCAATATGAGCAATGACCCCAGTCAATAGAATGTGATGGCAAAAAAGGTGGATGCAAAGGATAGGGCTTTGTTTAGCCTGGTGGCCGCTAATTAAGCACTCTGTGCAGCTCCTCCACAGGGGTTTCCCCCAACTATTCACTATTTTCTTTGCAAACCATATCTAGATGGCAGTCCAACTCAGGCTAGAGATCTAGTCCAGGTTCCATTCACAATACAAAAATCCAAAGCAAAAATAAAGATCCACGCAGTAATATATCTTGCACCGAATGCTTCCATAGCATCCAGCACACCGTTCTCTTTAATGCCAACACTGTATGGGCAAATCCACCCCCAAAATAGAGGCACATGGATCTCGACTAGAACCTAGCCTGGCTACCCGCAGTGGCCTCCATGAGAACCCTGTACAGCTCCCTTGCGGCACCATTAAATCACACTCAGGCTGAAAATCCAACCCGAGTTTCAAAATAAAGTTCCATGCAATAACAAATCTGGCAATACAATATTGCACAGATGCAAGGGTTTGAGGGGGCCGCACAGACGTGAGCCCCTAGCCTCCCTTTTTTTTTATAACATGTATAATCTTTACTTTTTCAAGAATAACCAAGAAATATACCTTCATCATCTCTGGATTCAAACTTACCAAGTTTTTATCGGTTCTCTTTATATAGCATCTACTACCAGAAACTATGAAATAATCAATTATTGTTGGTTTGTCTTTTCATAGATCATAAAGAGTCTTGTCACTATTGAATCTCAATAATGCTTTATTATGAATATGTATTGATGTAGCAACTACATATCTCTAATATTTATCTACTATCTTGGATTCATTTAGGATTATTCTCATCATCTCCTAGACTGTTTTATTTTTCCATTTAGCTACTCTATTTTGTTGTGGAGTTCTAGCTGTTGAATAATGTATCTTTATTCCATGGTCTTCACAAAACTCAATAAATTGATCTAACATGAATTCTCCTCCTCGATCTAATCTTAGACACTTAATCTTCAAAATGGTTTTATTCTTAACTAATACTTTAAATGCTTTGAAATGTCTGAAAGCTTTTAATTTTGTATTTAAAAAAATTACCCAAGTCATACATGAAAAATCATCAATAAGCAACATGAAATATTTCTCACCTTGAATAATTTGAGTTCTCATAGGTCCACACAGATCATTGTAAACAAGATCTAGCATCTGAGTGGTCAAGTACTCTTTTGTTTTGAACCACCTTCTAGCATGCTTCCCATGCTGACAAGGTTCACAAAGTGTGTCAGATGGCTTTATAATCTTTGGAATATTTTTGACTACTTGCTTCTTGTTGATGTTGATAAGATTATCAAAATTTATGTGCTCCATTCTCTTGTGCCATGTCCAACTTTCTTCAATCTGACTCAAACAACATCTTTGACCCTTGATGTTTGATAGCATATACAAATTATTGCCTGTTCTCTAAGTATCTACAACCAACACATCTAAATATTTTCTTCTAATTTCACAACCTTCTACATAAAACTTTAGTGTGTGCCCCTGATCACATATTTGACTTACACTCAGAAGATTATGCTTAAGATCTTCTACATACAAAACATTTTTAGTTTTATTTCTACCATTATCCAAACTTAGTGTATCTTTTCCAATAATTTTGGCAGTAGTATTGTCTCTAAATTTCACTATGCCACCATTGATCTTCTTCAAGGTTATGAACTTTCTCTTATCTCTTATCATGTGACTCGAACATCCACTATCAATTAACCATGGATTTTCTTCATTTCTTGCATGTAAAGTTGTCTGCACCAACATAGCTTTTTTAGGTTATTTCTTTTCCATGAACCTATCTGAACTTTCTTCTTAATGAACAAAGCCTTGAAATTTTGGTCTTTCTTAACTGAATTGAACACATTTCTATAGTACTAAGTTATGTGTCCAAATTTTTTGCACTTGTAACATATTATGGCCTCTTCATTAAAGCCTGATAGATGAGAAAAAGAGTTGTGGCTTCTTCTTGACTCTGTATGAATTTCCAAAGAGTTGTTGAGAAAACATGTCAGGTGGAAGCCACCAACTGAAGACTATGTAAATATTAATTTTTTATGGGCCTTCAAAAGTAAATCCTAGTCCTATAGATAGAGTCACAATAAACTCAGCGTGGATGTTGAATGTTGCATATGTTGGTCCTTTGGCAATTCAGTCCAACTATGTGGTCAAAGCCAAGGTGGCACTCTGGGGTACTCAGCTTGCTACCAAGATCAAGTTGGGTAGATTAATCATGAAGGTGACTCCCATAAAATTCTAAATGCCTTATATGGTAAAACCACCCCTTCTCACATAAATAAAGATTTCATCATTGACACTAAGATAATTATGAAGGAGATGATGAATTCATCCATAACTCATATTTATCATGAAGGAAATCAGGTGGCTAACTTACTTGTTAACTATGGATTCAGCCTTCTCCTTTTATCTACCTAGAATGATGGTAGCCATGTCCTCAAACATGTCATAAAAGCAATTCAAAATGGATCCATTATTTCATAAGGTGTTGGAGTGGTGGCCACACATGCAAAACTCACATCTGAATCAAGGGGATTTAAAAATTATGATTTACCATCATAATATTGAATGGGGATTTAATAACTCAAGGTGGTGGAAAGCTCATACTTCAAGATATATTAAATCCATTAGTTTTGAGTGCTATCAAGGCATGGTGAAATCCAGACACCTCTCAAACTTTTAGCTCATAGAAAAGAATAGTATGGGGGGTGATAGGGATAGACTAGATCCAACTTCTTGTTTAGAGGTCTGGAACAATAAGAAAGTATGGAAAAAATTAAAAAAATGTGGCTTTATTAAATTCATACAGAGGGTTATAAGACATGATGTATCCATCATAAAGGAGTTCATGGTTACCTAGAATAAGAGAATTATGGAAATTAGGGGGATAAAAATATTTTCTATTAAGGAATTGATTGGTGAAGTCATTGGTATGTCTTTAGGGGGGAATATTTCAAGGACCAATTAAAGAAGATGAAATTAATGTAGAGGTTCTTTAGGACTAATGATACCATTAAAATTGATGAAAAGGGTTTCCCATGCACAAACCTACTGAGGTATTGGCCAGAGGTGTGTTTGTAGATTATGAAATATATTACCTTAGAAGGTAAATTTACACTTACATTTTTCATCATTATATTCTATTTAATCACTTTCAAGGTTTCAATATTAGCATACCCTATTTACTTCTTAAGTCCCTAGAATGTATGACATTCACCTCTAGATAAATAAAGCCAACACTATCATTCGTCAAGGCCTCATCTTGTTGTTAGTTAAACATGGTGAGACCTTATACGGTAAGGAATTTCCACTGAGAGGGTCATCTGCAAAGGACTCCCTTGAATAATACCCTAAATAGAGTCCCATTTCCTATTACCTAGCCCTTCTCATGTAAGCCCCCTCTCTAAGAGATTCACTAGGGATTTTCCCCTACAACTCATTGTAACCAAACTAAAACCTCTAGTGCTAGAGGAAGGGAATTATATGGAGACATTGAGTAAAGGTAAGGCCCCGTTTTTGGAGGTGATTGAAATGAGCAAGAAATAGTTGGAGGGGTTTAATAATAAATTTCATGAGGCTATAATTGGCTTGGTAAGACTAATAAAAAAGTGGAACTCCATTAATAGGGAAGCTTCCAAAATGATTCAATACTTTTCACAATATATTGGGGTTGAGGGCACTCCTTAGAAGTAAGTCACTAAGGTAGTCGAGATTCATTATCAGAAACCCTCCCTCAAATCACCCTTCAAGAAAACACCAGAGAAGGAACATCCTAAAAATAATCCAAAGATTATAATGCCAAAGGTGGTAATGAAGGGATGAATAATATAACTCAAGATAAAATCACTAAGAATAGAGTGATGGAGTAGGTAAAGGACACTGAGACAATTAAGTACCCATAGAGGACTCCTCCCTACCTCAGTAATTTCCTTTTTACTTTCTATGTTTTATCTTTCATTATGTTCATTGGTTTACTATTCTGATATTTTCATACTTTGTTCCTCATCCTACGGGGCTTGAATTATTTTATCATACTTTTACTTGTACTCAAGTTTTAATTCCTTGTAAAACCTGGTATTTTACCTAATCAAATTAAAAAAATCTATATATTTCACCTTGGTATTATACCATCCATAATTTTATGACTAAGACTCTTCATTGATACATCTTTGTTGTACTAAACTCTTGTAGATAGTTGTATTCTTCTATATTTGTTTCCTTATATATGGGTTCCTCATAGAGGTTGATTGTAGCTTCTTATCTTCCTCATTTTAAAAATTGGCACTTGCCTTCTTTTTTAATTGATATTATTCATGACACTTATTTTGGGTTACTTGTTATGTTTCACTAGCATTGCATATTTTGTTATTAATCTTATTCTAAGTACTTGAATTGGATTCCTACTGATAAGGGAATATTTAGTGGGACTTTCAATCATAAAATGCATTTAATTATGAGGGTGTTTTATCTAATTTATGAAAACCTATAAATATGTATATTACCCTAAGTGACAAACTACTAAGAATAATCAAGAATAATAATACTAAAAATAGCAGGCATTGATTGATTCAAAACTTTATGGATATATAAACTTACTAAATAAGTAAATTCAATAGAAAAATAAGAGTTAGCTGGAAAATAGTGTTACATGAGGAATCAAAAGTTGAAACTAAAAAGGAGGATGGATCTAGTGACTAAGACTAGAGATATAGCTAAAATGAGCCCTTGACAACAATGCCTTAAGATGGACAAGAGAGGGGGCCACTCCTATCTTCTCTTAGGCTAGTCATATCCACAAACAATGAAGATATGACATTTATGGGTTATGTTCACATTCATCTTTATGTTTTTGTTCTAGGTAGGAGCTTCTAATCAAATGTGATGACCATTTTATGACTATTTTTCCTCCAAACCCCTATAACCTTAACTTGTGAAGGCCAATGAAAATTAATGGGATAAAAAGGGGTCAATGGTTGAATTTTGACATGACCTCAACACCCCATGTTTTGAGCACTACCTATATATCAATACTCTGAATATGGATCAAACTTCATGTAGTTCTCCCATGCCATGGTGGTATGTGAATAAATAGGGAAAAGTGATAAATGTTAGTGCAATATTGATTTGATTAAGTGCCTTAACTATTAATTCTGACCTTGGAGACATATTAAAATTTTGACAATGGGGCACTATGACTGTTTGTAATTAAAATCAAAAGAAATGGGGAATTTTCTCTTAATGTACAATGTGATTTCTAGTGTTTTTCAGTGTGGAAGCCTCCTATTTACAAAATGGTTTGAAATGTGTTTATATATTCATATATTTGAAATTATTTCAAATGTATCTTATTAGGGACATAGTTTGACCTTTAAAAAAATTTGGATTTGGAAAATTAGTCATTATTTTTAGGAGGACAAGAGATGGGGATGAAAACAAAGTGGAACACTCCTCCCAAATAGGGAATTATTGTCTAGTGGGGACAAACAATGGTGTTAAGGTCTAACATGGCTTGAAAGATAATTGAGTATGATAATATGATGGATATGTGCATTATGGGGTCATCAATCATCTTATAAGAGGGAGTCTTCCATGTGTGATATGGTTGAAAGTAATCAAAATATCCCTAGTATAGGTCTAGATCTAAGTGTGTTAAGGAGTAACCACAAGTGCATTTTTTATCTTAAATGTTAATTTACATGTCTTTATTTTCGCCCTTTTGTTCTAGTAATGCATCAAAGTGAAAGTGATATAGTATAAATAAAACTATGAAACTAAACTTAAATATGAAGTTTAGTTCTAAATTTGGGCCACAACATTGAATTATGATCCATAAAAGCATGTAGATCTCGCTGAATTATAACACATAATGTTAATTGAGGCTCCACAGTATGCTCCATATAAGCATGCAAATATCCAAAATCATTTTCTACATATTTTTTTAGGCTAAAATTATGTTAATTGTGTAGTAACTTCAAAATTTTGTCTGTGTACTAATCTAGGAGGTTTGGTCCCTAAGATAAACCTCTATGAATGTCCCCTCTTTTCAGGTAAGTTGTTGAGCCTACATAATAACTTAACTCAAAAGAAAAAATTTATGTGATAGATTGTTATGGCATAGAGATGTAAATATGAGTAATAGTGATAACATGGAGAAGCATGGAATTATCGTATAGATAAATTGAGCATAATAATAATGTGAGATGTATGTAGGATCCAATATTCATAGAATGAGTGTCTAGATAAATTTTAGCATTTAGCTATGCAAATAAGTGATCAAAGTGAGTATGTAATGTTGAATAAAATTACTTAGGGAGGAATACATGATATCCATCATGGAATTTAAAGGTTTGGGTGAATGCATGATGTCCATCATGACATTTAAATATGATCAAAGAATCAAGAAAGGTGTCATGTCCATGACACACACAATCAAAGAGTACACATAAAGCACACAAGGAATGCAATAAAAAACCAAGGGACCACACATAAGGACATATCCAAATGTTACTCATTCTAATAAAAGCACACACAAATACATTTTTAAATAACCTCACATGCATAAAAATAATCAATAAAGTATTAAATCCACATATATGGATGTTTTCAAATGTCTGCATACACATAGAATTCACACATAAAGACATATTCAAATGTAATAGATACTTAAGGCTTAGAAACATATTAAAATGTCCTCAATGGCCAAGAGAGACTACATAAAATCCTCAAATATAAGAAAACAACATGAAAAGTAAACATGATAATATCTGATTGATCTAGAAAAGCTAATTTGTAACATGAGTAGATTTAGTAATTGAGATAACCAACAATATATCAAGATGTTAGTGAGTGATAAATACCAAAATATGTAATTTTATGTAAATACTCGAGATGTGAGTAAGTGATTAACCATAATTTGGATTAAGAGGATATCCTACTTGGGCAAATAGGGATAAGGATATTTAAATAACAGGGCACAAAGGTGAATTTCATATCTACAGCAAGCCAATTAATGTGATAAAATCATATGTACCATATGTTGAATTCATAAAGATGAGATAGGATATTAATGGAAAGTAAAGCTATGATAGATAGATAGATATATAAATGACATAAAATAAAGTACTTGGTTTTATTTTATGCTAATATAGTGTTGGATCTAGTATAGGTAGGAAGTAGGTAGGAAGATAGTTCTATAAAAGTTGTTAGATTTTGGATCTAATGACTCTAACTCTCTGAACAGTTGTGTTAGTCCTGGATAGTGGCATTGATGCTAGTGTCTAATTTTGAC
The DNA here is from genome assembly GCA_037957365.1 of Torreya grandis. NCBI lineage: Eukaryota > Viridiplantae > Streptophyta > Pinopsida > Cupressales > Taxaceae > Torreya > Torreya grandis. Next base: position 1,199,954 of record JARHVA010004482.1, read on the forward strand.
ACTTATGTATTATATGCAATATGTACTCAAATAGGATTTGACCACTTGAATGCTTTTACTTGGCTTTGCCTTCATGTTGGTGTATTCAGATCTAGGTCATGGATTGTCACTCTTGGTGAAATGGAAAAACCCTATATTTGTATATTTAATGTGACCTTGGGAGAAAATGGGTTAGTGAGCACACAGTGTTGAGCTGACTCATAATGACCCCATTTTTAAAGGGTGATTCTTACATATCCAATACTTCATAAGAGGGACTCAGACTCATATAGTTCTCCCCTACGTGTTAGCTTGTGTATGAATCATGTAATGTGTAAAATAAATACAATAATGACCTAGCTTATAACTTGTAAAATATCACCTTATGACTTCTCTTTTAGTAATTCAAACCTGTAACTATGTTGTTCCTTTGACTGATATCATAATAGAGTAGAAGAGGAAAGTTTTTGGTAACTAGAGTGCTTCTTAAGTGCTCTTTTGGTCTGATTGCTAGGTGAGGAATGAGTGAGGGTTGATATTATATTTATACCAATTTTATTGAGATATAACTCACATAAAATCACTTAGGCTAACCATTGTGATACATTTTATTTTCAAATTAGATGATTTTAGGGTACTAGACACTTGCATTAAGATAAGATAGTAATATCGATGCTACTATCTGACCCAAATTTTAGTGTCTAGGGAGAAAAAGAGTAGGCATAGGCTCAAAACTTATAGATGTGTAATATAAGTACACTTTAAGTAATCTAATCAAGATGGGATGTCTATGTCATTAATATTAAGCTAGTTAAACTAAGAGATAGGTCAAGGGATAAAAGATATATTAGATCCAAGTATTTATGGAAGTAAGGCATGTGTATAACTAAGAGGAACAACTAAGGTCATAAGTTTTCCAAGTGTAGAAGACTGAAGTACTACATTGTCACAAAATATCATATACATTTTCCCCCATTTAATCTAGTGATTAAATTATTAGTTTAAATGAAAATAATAAGTACTTAGGTGTGTAAACACACCTTATCTTTGCTTGAGTTTAATTTGAATGATTTTCTAGAGCTAGGTTTGAATGTTTTGCTAGTTACTGACCTACAACCAAAAAAAATTTATAGTGTATAATCAATGCATATAATCTAGATCAAAATTACTTGAAATAGATTAAAATTAAGGATTACACCTGTGTTTTGATGTAACTACCTTGCATATTAGAAAGTTTTCTTTGAAAAATATGTATCATTGTAAGGCTCTAAACTTAATATTAAGATAAATATATATAATTATTTAAAGTGCATATATCCAAGGAGATAGAGAGATATTGAAAGGCACATGCCCCCAATATTGGAGTAAAAGTGATTTTCCACTTGACAGCTGAGATTAGCTCAACCATGAAACCTAATGATACTTATAACTTGGTGAGTTTGGATGATCAAGTCCAAATTAAAAATCTTGTAAAAATTGAGTAATTTAATCACCCTAACCATACCAAAATGTGAACTAACTATTGTAGTAGATTAGCTTGTTAAAGTATGTAAAATTTTGTTGGGTATCAGTACATGCAATAGTTTTGGAATTTGAATTTGATATAAATTTTTCAATATTAGGCACATGTTGAATATTATATTCACCTTATATTTGTCTTATGTTGAAATTATGTAACAATGGTACCATGTATAAAATTCTACCACAACTGTGTATCACAATCATACAACTATGTATTTTGGTCAATTCAAAAAACTATTTAAGTATGAAATACATGCTTCCAAAGCATGCCCACACTATATACAGATAAATCTAAAACTAATATAAGTACCAATGTGGAGGACATATTTACAAAACATGCCCCTATTACAAACTAGAGATTCTTAAAACTGAGTAATTATGGATGACATACTTCCAAAGCATGGCCCCACTGAATCTATGAATTATAAATACCATTGTGAATGAATATGGATAACATGCTTCTAAATCATGACCCCACTAAATATAAAACTAATATAAGTACCAATGTGGAGGACATGATTCCACAACATGCCCCCACCATAAATTGGAGATGTAAACTAAACAGGTGTGGAGAACATGTTTCCAAAGCATGCCCCCACTGAATCTTAGAATTATAAGTACCATACTAAATGAATATGGAAATCATGCTTCCAAATAATTCCCCCACTGAATCTAAAACCATGAATGTGTGGAAGCCATGTCATCATGACATTCCCCCTCTAAATTTATAAACTAGTGTAAGTACCATATATTATTTGAGTGTAGAGAACATGCTCCAGAATCATGCCCCCACTATATTATAGAAACTATAAAAAAAAATGTGAAATCTATATCACCATGACATGCCCCCACTAATAACCCCCCCCCTTTGATGTGAGGTTAAAATATTACCTAGTAGTTAGCACACTTTAAAAGGGTAAAACAATTATAAATCTACAAATGTAACCATGTAGCATATATAAGGATACATGTCTAAGTAGATGTAATATTTGAAGCACATAGAACCAATGTGATCACATGTAGGCCTAAGATGAATGATAAACATCATATATATATATATATATATATATATATATCATGGAAATATATATATATATATATAGTAATATTATAATCTCAAAAATCAAACAAACACACACACAAGATCACTCAAAATCAAATCAAAATGAAATGGTCCAAGGAGACTGAAAACAAGGGTTGTGTTCAAATGTTGCAAAATCAAATGGACATGACTTAGTCAAATGTACACAAAAAAAGAAATGACATATTCAAATGTTCATAGGATGAAATGACATATTCAAATGTCCAAGAAGTCAATCATAGGCATAGGGGCTACATACATTGAAGCATATTCAAATGCTCAAAAAGCACGGCAATAGTAAGATAAAATAATCAACGAAGCATGTAAAGAAAAACATAAGAAACCAACATAAACAAGTCATAGTGGACCATGGATAAAATGTGTTAACAAAAAATGTTAAGTACATAGCATATCAAGTACCCTATGTAATGTATAATCATGGATAATAGATATGTGTAAGTCCATATGTAAGCTCAAACATGATAGTGTAGAGTGATCATAAAATCATATAGCATATGTATATCAAGATCATAAGGATCCCCCAAAGGTCCTAATGATGTGACTAGAGGGAAGGCCTAAACCCCATAAGTGTATCATGTATCTAAGTATGTATGTGTATGTGTTTGTAGGATTAAATGATCTACTAGTCCTCAACATGGAACTAACACATAGATGCCAAGGAGATAATAGAACATGTAGGTGCTGAAAATGTTTTTGGAATTTTGAATGTTCTTTACTTTTGTCATAGTTTTGAAAGAGATAATATCATACTATTATCTCATCTAAAGGATGATCATAGGTATCTCCCCAATCAAAACTTGGTGCAAAAAACTAGTGGTACTACCAAGGAACATGTATAGGTGCATTATTTGTCATTGTAGTATCTATGATGTTTAGCATATGTATATAAGACTCTGGGGTCATGAAGTACCAATAAAAGAAATAGGGGTTCTTGGAACTGATCTCTATGTACTATATGATTTATTTAGAATAACAATAGTAGGAACATGTTTAAGTGATTTAAATATCTAGTTATGGTGCATTGAAGATGAGGATTATATAGAACCCATTGTCTATCTCTATTGTAAAGGTCTCTCGAGTATTGGCCACCTAGTAAAAGGGATTGATTATTTCTTACCATTTTTAGTGTATTAGCCTTAATAGGATTGATAATTAACTACTTGGGTATGAATTTCTCTTCTTCAATAGCATGTTCATATAGAATACCAAAAAATATGATTAGCTAATTTTAATGAATGTACTTAACGCATTATACAATAGAAGGTAATATTTGAAGAGTGTGTATCTAATATCATCCCAATAACATGTCAAATATGCCTATATAAGGTATAATTGAGAAATTAGTAACCACATGTTCAGGACCAAACTATAAAGGTAAATCAATCTCACCAAGAACTTTCTGGGAGGTCCCGTCGAATGCTCTAACTGATCTAGTAGAGGGTGTAAATCATGACAAGTATGACCCAAATATTTAAGTAATTTCATGGTTAAAAAATTTTCACTTGAACCATTATCAATCATAACACTACTTATGTGGTTTTTATCAAGGTATGCTCAACTGAATATATAATGAAGATTTGATTCATCATCTTTAATTTCATTGTCATCAAATGAAATGGAAAGTTTGTGAACCATAGGGGGTATGTGTCTTGGGTAAGTAATAATGACCCCATCTAGTGGGTGTCCATAATATGATGGAGGATGTACACTCTATTCCATTTTAACTTTTGGTTCCTTCTTATAATGATCTTGTAAAGGATTGTTAAATTTTTTGTGTTTATGGTGATCTCCAGGATGTGAACCTAATTCTTTTGGAGGATCATCAAATGTAATTTATTGGTCATTAATGAGGTCCTATATTTTATGCTTCAAGGTAAAAAAATTATTCATATAATTCCTAGGGCCTTGGTGATAGTCACTATAAGCATTTACATCATATCCTTTATGTATAGGTCTATTTACATCAACCTTTATAGGAGAAGGGAGAGTTATGATATGACACACTAAAAACTATGGGAGTAATGAAATAAGAGGATCAGGTAAATGTGTTAACTATCTCTTTGGTGGATTAGATAGAACAAGTTGATTAAGTAATTGTGTAACTATGTTAAACATGGTGTTTATTTCCTTTTTAGGCTCAATAGGTTGTACATTATAACATAGTCTAAGAGTAAAGTTTATACTAGATGTAGATACAACTAGCGTGTTTGCTACATGTTTGAGCTTATGCAATGACATAAGCTTCATTTCATGGTCTTGTACAACATGGAATAAGTCATCAAAATATTGAAACATTTTTAAAATAATGAACTCATGTGAAAGAGTAAGAATTTTTTTTTAATATGTCTTGTAACTATTTGTCTACTCGAGGATTGGTCATTTTGGCTAACATTGTCTTATATCTCAAGACATATTCTTTGACTGGTTGGTTCCTAGTTTGATATTTGAAATTTGAGAATAAGAAACCTTTTTAATAATGTTAATATAAAACTTTGCCAAAAATTGATCTACAAGAGGTTTGAATGATCTAATGGATTGGATAGGTAAATCATAAAACCACCTCAAAGCATAGTCCTTGAGTCTTCTTGGAAATAGTTTGGTCAAAATTTTATCATTTCAAGTATAATCAAGGCATGTTACATAGAAGTTTTGACTATGTTTTTCAAGATCACCCTTTCCATCATAAAATGTGAACTTAGGTGCAAAAAATCTCATTGAAAAAGGGTGCAAAGAGATCTCAAGTGAAAGAGAATTGTACAACACATCTTGTGAATCTATACAATTTGAAGACTTTGAAGCATTTTGTTCAATGTTTGTAACCTTATCTTGCTAGTTATTTATGACTTGAAGGAGCGATTGAACTATGGGCCCTATGGGATTTTGATAATAATTTGAGTAGTCACCATAGGGCCTGGAAACAAGATTTGAGTAGTAATAAGCATTAAAACTTGTATTTGTGTTGAAACAATGAGTAAGTTCATAATAGATGTATCAATAGTAGTTTTATGGAACAATGGTTGGAACACATAATATATGCCCCAATTATATTTATTAAGTTTTACTGTGATCTAAGTCAGAGTGACTTTTACGGATTCACAATTACTAGGTGAGGCAGCCTTGGTTTTATCTTGTTTGTTTATTTCATCTCTTGTAGCATAAAAAATGCATCTATTAAGCCAATGTTTTTGTTGATATGAATAATCAATGCTTCTTCATCTTCCATTTAGAATCAGTTTTTTTGACTAACATTTTCCATTGCTTTACAAATGAGAAGTTTGAAATTTGAAACATAGTTTATCAATCAAAAAAATTAGAAAACCCTAGGTAGCCTAAGGTTTGATGTTCAAAGGTTGAGTTCACCAAATGTTTAACCATAATTTGGATAATAGGTTATCCTACTAGTGTAGATAGGGTTAAGGATATATAAATGATAGGGAATAAGAGTGAATATTAAATCTATAATAGGGTAATTAATATGCTAAACTCAGATGCAACATATGTTTAATTCATAAAGTTGAGATAGGGTATTAATGGAAAGTATAGATATGCTAGAGACAAATGACATAATAAATTACTAAGTTATTTCTAATGTTAATACACTATTATATATATTATAGGTGAGAAACATATAGAAATAAAGTTCTATAATAGTTTTTAGATTCTAAATTTGGTAACTTTAGCTCTTTAGGCACTTGTGTCAGCCTAGGATAGTTGTATCGACATTAGTGTTTTATTTCAATGCTAATGTTCTATATATAATATGTACTCAAATATGATATGACCACATAGATGCTTTTATGTTTGGATTCACCTTCATTCTGGTGTATTTAGATATGGGTCATGGACTATTGCTCCTAGTGAATGGCAAAACCCTATATTTACATCTTCAATGTGACCTTTGGGAAAAATGGTTTAGTAGGTACACAGTATTGAACTAACTGACAATAACCCCATTGTCAAAGGGCATTGCCTACATATCCAATACTCTATAAGAGAGCTTCAGACTCATGTAGTTCTCCCCTATGTGTTGGCTTATGTGTGATTCATGAAATATGTAAATCAAGTACAATAGTGACCTAGCTTTTAACTTGGCAAATATGATCTTATGACTTCTCTTTTATTACTTCAAACCTATAGTTGCATTGTTCCTTTAACTAATATCAAAAAAGGGTAGAATAGGAAAGCTTTTGGTAACTTGAGTGCTTTTCGAGTGCTCTTTTAGTCTAATTTCTAGGTGAGGAATGAGTGAGGATTAATATTATATTTATACCAATCATATCAGGAGATAACTAACATAAAATCACTTAGGCTAACTAATATGATACATTTCATTTGAAAATTGGATGACTTTAAGGCATTGAACAATTGTGTCAAGCTAGGATAGTAATGTTGAGGCTATTAGCCGACCCAAATGTTAGTTTCCAGGGAGAAGGGTATTAGGAATAGGTTCAAAACTTGTAGAGGTGTAATATAAATACATTTAAGCATTTTAGACAAGATGGGGTGTATGTGTCATCAATATAAGGCTGGTCAAACTAAGAGATAGGCCAATAGGCACAAGATAGAGTAAATGCAAGGATTGTAAAAATAAGGCATGTGTAGAACTAAGAGGAAAAATTAGGATCATGAGTTTTCCAAGTGTATAAGACTTAGGTGGTACCTAATCATAAAATATCATCTACAGTAACATAAGATAGCCAAATAAAGATAAAACTTGTGTATAATATTCACCTAATGATCTAGTTAATGAATGTACATATTGTAAAAAGTCTATATGTGTGGTTTAGGACTTAGTAGTGGTAGTCTGAGCTCACTTAAACAATGTAGGGTGATGGAAACTAGAACAAGGTGCTCCTATCTAATAGTGTGCTCTTGTTCAATTGTAATTTCTAAATGTGCAACAATCATATTACCTATAATTGAATCTAGAAATGGTGTTTTATGTAATCTACATTCACATACATTAGTGAAGCATATTTGATATAAAATTGGATAAAATAAGTATTTAATAATTGTGTAAAAATTAAATGGTATATGAAAAATCACATATAAGCGTGCATAGGTCCTGATTTTGACATTTTTTTGAAATTTTTATTATTTTTTTGTATATATAAATAATATGTACAAAGTGAATGAGATATACTAACTAATGAGTCCCATAAGGGACTCACAATCCATAGGCCCTATGTCGATAAAAGGAATGGTAACCTTTTATGAAGGGAAAGGGTTATATTGTATTGATTGAACTGATCTCAATGGAGAACCTGAATATGAAATACCCATTATTTTATAATTTTCACTACCATACTAATAATTTATAACATGTCTCTGTGGTGGATCATGATGAATTGTAGGTATTTTTGGAACCCATCTTAAAGTATGTGAATACTATGTTGGTTTCTTATGTGAAGTACCATTGGTGTTATATAATATCAATCGAGGACACGTAGAAGTAGAGAGAGGCTCTTTAAAATATGTAATAAATCTCCATTAAATATGCATTTCAAAGATAGGCCTTCATGTAAGAGTAGATATCTATCATGTAAATATCTAGGTAGCTTTCAGCTTTCTAGGTGGCTCAATTGAAATTTCTTTTATAGTGACCAAAATTTTATATGATAAGGGGTACTCATAAAGGATACCTAAAATGGTAATGACCTCATTAGAATATATATATATATATATATATATATATATATATATATATACATATATATATATATACATATATATATATATATACATATATATATATATATATACATATATATATATATATACATATATATATATATATATATATATATAATTTAAGCTTCCATGAATATTAGAAGGAACTACGCTAATATGTTGAATCTAAGGGTGTCCCAATAATATATCAAAAACCCTTGTACTAGGTATAATTATCAATCTAGTGGCCACATGTGTGGGACCAACATGTAATGGTAATTTAATCTCAAAAATGAAAATGGTGCTATGAATGTGACCATTGAATCCTTTTATGACCATGGTGGTGGGAAAAAAATCTTGATCTATGTATTTTAGATGATAAAGAAGTGTGGTTATATACATGTTCACACTTGAACCATTAGTGACCATAACACTATAAATATGCTAGTGATCGATGTGAGATTGAACAAATAAAGAGTGTAAATCTAATTAATCATCTACTATCTCATGTTCTACAAATGTGATGAGTGGCCAAGATGTCACAAAGGTATGATTTGCACCTATGATACCATTCAAATGATGTTGACCCTCTACATGTGAATGGTAAGAAGCTGGTGGAGGATGTGCATGATATACATAATGTAATCCTAATGTATTTGGTGTTTCATTAGTTGTATGCTTAGGAAAATGATCATTAAATTTTTTCATTGTCTTACTTTCATTTGTGTTTGCCTTTGTACTTTATGTTTGGGTGCCCACATCAATGATGTTTGCATCTACCAAATATTGAATTTTGTGTCTCAAAATGATACATCTATTAGTATTATCTTATAGTGCCCTATGATAATCATAAAAATCATTATGTTCAAAACCTTTTTGAATAGGTTGATTCACATTAACCACTTTAATGGGAAGGACATATATGGAATTTCATTCTAATAGAGTTTTGAGTACCTTATATGGAGCTTTTGATAGATTAGTATATTATCTCCTTTGAGGAGTTGATAAGATAATGCATGGAGTAGGCTCTTATACTTCATGTATTATTATCTTTTGGTCATTTTTATTATCATTTTTCCTCACCTTGTATGGTATCTTACTTGAAATCTTTGTATTTAAATCTAAACTAGTTGTATAGTTAATCTTATTCATTGCCAGTAACTTAACTTTCTCTTTCCTTTACTATGTGAGGAAAATTTATTAATGAGGTAAAAGTTTTTAACATGATAAAATATTGAAAGGATGGGAGTATAATTTTCTTAAATATGTATTTTAATTCATTGCTTTTCATAATATTTGTCATTTTTGACAACATGGTCTTGTACCTTAAGACATATTTTGTGATAGGCTCAGTAGATTTATTTTTAAGTTGGAAAATCTTTGCATATGAAATTTTCACACTGATATTGATTGAAAAATGTGTAAGAAACATATCATCCAATGGATTAAATGCATGTATTGATTAGTGTGATAAATAACAAAACCATTGTATTTCATAGTCTTTGAGACTTCTCATAAATAACTTAGTCAATAATCTATCATTGAATACATAGTATAAACATGTTGCATGAAATTATTTTAGATGTTGCTCAGGGTCACTCTTTCCATCATATAGTGTAATTTTGGGTGATAAAAATCTTGTAGGTATGGGATATACTTACATATGTTTCACCAATAAAATTTGAAACAAAATATGAGAATCTAGTACCTAATTAAGTTTTGAAGCACCTTACTCTAAATGTAACACCTTAGCTTGCAGAGATTAGATATTTTGCCTAAGGGATTATACATCAAGAAAAGAGGAATGTGTGATAAACAAAGGAGATCTTCCCCATGCAATATTAACCTATTGAATTTTCTAAGTTTCCCACATTATGTAAGGTGGTATAAAATTTGTATCTAATGGGTTAGAGATATAAAAATATTATGTCATGTTTGAATTTTTGATATCCAAAATAGTTTATTGAGGTATTTTCTTATTATTGCATTGATGTTATCATTATTGTCAAAGGTAATTGAGTGTCATTTATGTCCTAGAGGTTCTCTTGTTAATGTGCATGGTAAGTGATCATGATGGCTTAATCATGGTCTAGTAGGTCTTTGAGTTCTGCATAAGTTCTTGGCACAATGTTGTGATATGACAAGCTTATGAGCAGTGTTATTTTGTATTGGTATGATAGATCATTAGAAAGAGAGTTTTGATTATGTTTAAGTACTTGTTTTGATAAGTTAATTGTTGACTAAGTTCATAAGAAGCAAGTCTTTATGGACAAGGTGTATTGTGAAGCCTAGTCTTGTCTTGGTGAAGGCATGAATAGTAAAGCTTAGTGAGGTGAGTAGACTAAGGCTTGTGATAAGATGTGTGGTAGTGGTTGAGAATGGTATGAGCTTATTTGGAATGATATTGGGTTTTAAAGTTAATCTATAGTGGAAATAAGGTATTTAGGGCTTCATGAGTTGAGAGAGAGAGAGAATTTGAAGACAACTAATGTCTTTTATTTTCATGTCTTGTGTGATCAGGAAGGTTACTTGAGTCTTGGAAAATGACCTATATGGTTTGAGAAGTCTTGGTCAAAGGATAATGATAGGATATGTTTTGGATTTTGTCTCAGATGTTTAGATATGAGTTATGAGCTATATAACAAGTCTTGAAGGTCTCAAAGTGGTATGGTGCCTAGTAGGTCTATTTAATGGACTACTTATTGAGCATGGATATGGCTTGTAGAGGCATGATGATGATGATATGGATGTCTATGGACTTGAATTTATAAACTATAGTGTTTTATATTGATATAAAGGTGTATAGTTAGTCACATGACTCTTAAAGTGAACCAAAAGGGTAAGTTCTTCATTGGTGGTCTTCTCATGGACTTTGTCTTAACACCCTAGATGGAACGATGAGGCATCATGATCAGATTTGGAGATTTTTTAGCTCATGTGAGCATGGTTTTAGGTTTTAAATTTTTTTTCAAGTGTTTTTGAAATTTTGAGGCCTTGAGTTGAATAAGAAAGCATAAAAAGTGGATTCGAGGTCTCTCAAGTGCTAGAATGAGGTGTTGTAGACCCAAAAAGGATTTTCTCATGATTTTTGGATCATTGGTCCTTTTCATGGTATCCTAATTATTTCATGGTATTTTTTTAAGGGTCCTAGATGTATTCTCCAAGCATTATTTTTTTTAATAAGGAGTAATCCTTTATGAAGGATTGTTAAGAGTGGAAACTAGTTTTTAGTGCCTTGAAACCCTAAGTTGAACCTGATGTTAGAGATATGATTAAAAAGTTATTATAATGGTTTGGAAAGGTTATTATTATGATTGGATCTTGGTAAAATATCTCATTTTACTCCATGTGGCATTGTTTAGAGATAGGAGAGAGAAAATGATTAGTTACAGGCATATTTGTAAAGAAATCTATGTAGTTCTCAAAAGTTGCATTGACTAGAAGAATCCAATGGATGGAGGTTGAATATTGAGAATTATATATTATGAAAATGGTGTTTTATGAGTATTTTTTATACTTAAAATATGCTAAACCAGTCATGAAAGTCGACATATCACTAAAAAGGCCTAATGAAGAAGACAATGAGAAAAACTAGGTAGAAGTGAGAATGACATTAGGGATGTATTGTCATGTATTAAGAATGGATATAAATGAATAAATTTGTTTTAAACATTCATTTTTTTATATGTTTTTATGATTAGTGGATATGTTGAGAATTTTTTCTCATGAGTTGAACTCTCTTGTACAAATAAGACAGTGATTAGGTAAGATTGTGAGATTGGTCTTCAAGACAAATGTTGTCACTTGACCATGGTATCTATCTATATGAGAGTTACATAATTATATAATAATATTATACACGTGAATAAATATTTCATATAAGTGTCCACATAGGTGTTGAAAGTCATAATCATCATGACTGGTCCTCAAGGTAAAATGGCAGTTCTGAGTAAGCAAGTGGAAGTGATGAGTTGGAAGCTCTCTACACTTAGATGAATCATAAAATGAATATGATGTTTTTTTAGGTCATTAATGTTTTATTTATAATTTTAATAAAATTTTAAATTAATTAAATTTATTTAAGTGGTAAAACCAAAGTAAGTAAACTTGTTAAGAATTGACTATGTATACTAAAGATAAGAGATTGATATACAAGACCAATATTTGGAATTAGATATTGATAAATTTATACTTAAGAGTGATATTTATATGTAAAATAATATACTAAATATGTCATAAGTGATATGAACTATTCTTTCATGGATTGAAGCTCAAATATTCATGATTGTATTTTTGAAGTTTCTAGCAATTCTGAGTAGTCGTCTAGTAGAGATGAGTTTGAGGTGATTTGGAAAGAGTTAAAGAGTATAATTCATATGAATATGTTTTTAAGGTATATAAAGTTAATATCAGTACATTTATAGTCAAGAATTTTTCTTGTACATATGTTGGTGATCAATTGTTCATGACTAGGTTTTGGAGCATTTAGGCAATTCTAAGTGGTCATGGTGCAAAAGTAAGTTTGAGGCTTTAAGATATGTGTTAAAGTGTATAATTAGTTTGGTGATGACCCTAAGGTCATGAATATTTTTAATATGTGATTTTTATTATGGATATGTGTAAAAATTTGTTGTATGCTTCAGTTGTTTAAGACAGACTTTTTGCTTGTGTGAAGACCTAGTTGTAAGTAGTGTTAATGATGTGGTCCAAGTAGTGGATTGGAATAATATGTGGTATGGACATATATGGATGTTATTAGATGTATGTTTGAGATTTATGTGAATTTTTTCATCTATTATTGGATTCTCAATCATTTTTAAAATGGAAAAGTGTAATGTGTTGCTTGAGAAGGCCTAATTGCATTATGTCCCCTTTAGCCCTGATGATGGTTTTGGTCCTTATGAGTGGTGAATAACCTATATAGTCAATTTTTTATGTATTAAACATGTTATTTGACACATTTTAAGGGTAATCCAATTTTGAAGAGGTTTTTGGCCAACCAAGGTATGTGCAATCAAGAGTCAAGTATAAGAATAAGGCCTAATAGGCTTATTTGGTGTGTGAGGAAGGGTTGAATAAGCGAATGAGATATGAGATTTGTGAGATCAAGGATGTATTTTATATGATCATAATAGGGTATAAAGACTATTATGAACATATAAAATAGTTTTTTCATGTGGATATCAAGTTCAGTTGACCTAATAATCCTAGTAAGAGGCATATTGAGTGAGGAAGCCTAAGAGGTAGGAGAGAGAGAGAGAGAGAGAGAGAGAGAGAGAGAGAGAGAGAGAGAGAGAGAGAGAGAGAGAGAGAAGTGTGTGAAGAGAAAAATAAGGTGATCATAATATTTTGTGTTATAAACATAAGGTTTTTGAAGGTGATCAAAATTTATAGGTGGTTGGTTGGTGCTGAGTTATCTAGGGGGTTAGTACCTCCTTGTAAGTTGGTGCTTGCTAAAGACTAGTTAAGTGGGTACTTGACTAGGTATGGGGTTGGTGCTCCTTGTGGAGTTGGTGCTTCACTAAATTTGTATATTGTAATTATAATAATTTAATCCATTTATAAGTTTCAGTGGGTTTTTTTCCCCTTGAGGGTTTCCCACATATGTGATGTCTTTTGTGTTTCATGCTCTTATGTATGCTTATTTATGCATTGGTTGATTTATGTGTTTGAATTAATGCTTCATAAATGATAAGTAGAACTGAATGTATGTTTTTAAGACACTAACTCAACCACCCAATGTTTTTGCTTCCAATAGATTTTTCAAGATTATAGTATTATAAATAGGTTGATCATGAAGTCTTTCTCTAAAAATCTATATAACTTCCTCTTTATTGAATTTAATTTGTTCACCATTTATAAGATGGGAGTATATCTTGTTGTCCTTATTGGAGACCAGTTTTATCTTGATAATATTTCTCATGTTCATAATTAGTGTCATTGTATTCTACATGTTCACCATGTTTAATAACATTAAAATGTGGGGATACACCCTTGTTCTTATCCATATTATGAATTCTAGCTAGAGAATTATGAGTATGCTCAATTTGAATACTACTTAATCTATCACTTCTTAAAGGATTAGAAATAACTTTTTTAGAGTTCATATAATAGAGCATAGAAAATTGAAAAATTATTGTTATAACTAAATTTATTAAATCTAGAAATCCTAAAAGAGCAAATGAAAATAAAAATAAGAAGGATATAAACCTTAACAACATTTATGGTTAATGTTTTTACAACATTCTAATAATAATGGGTTTACCTATATGTTTTATAAATTTGGAAAAACCTATAAATATGTAGATTACCTTGATGTAGAGGTTATTTTGGAAAAATGAGACTTTAAAAACTGATAAGAAGGGCTTCTTATGAATAGACCTATCGATGTATTGGTTAGAGGTGTGCCTATAAATCATGAAATACCTTACTTTGGAAGGTAAATTTACTCTTATCTTCTCACACTATTTTCTACTTCTTAACCAGTTTCAAGGTTTTAACATTAGTTTTCCATACTACTTGATAAAGTCTCTTGAAAACAAAACCCTTGATTTTTAAATCAATGAAGTGAATGCTATCATCCATCAAGGCCTTATATTCTTGCTTGTCAAGCATGGAGATATCCTACACAGAAAATATGTCATATTTGGAGGTTATTCTATAGAGGAAGACTCCCCCAAGGAAGACCCAACCATATACTTTCACCACCCTCTTCCTATCCCTTCCCCCACAAGCCCCTTTTTCAAGAGCACCATAGGGGAACTCCCTCTTCAACTTACAGTAAACAAACCAAAACCCATTATTTTTTAGGAAGGGAATGTTAGAAAATCTTATGAAAAAGGAAAGGCTCCCTTATCTAAGGCAATAAATAAGAAAAAAATATAGTTGGAAGGATTTAACAATAAACTTCATGAATTTGGACTTGATCTGGCCAGTCTGATAAAGGAGTGAAACTTCATAAATAGGGAATCTACTAAAATGTTGCAGACCTTTTCACAGCATAACTAGGATAAAGTTCCTACCCAAAAATAGGATGTTGTGTTGGTGGAGTTTCACACTCCAAAACCCTCCTTCAAAGCCCTCAACGTAAACCCCCTCAAGAATTCATCAGACAAGGAGCATCCTCAGAAGAAGCTGAGAATTATTATGATGAAGGACATCATGGAAAAACTAAGTAATAGGAATCGGGCAAAGAAAATTAGGAACATGTATATGGATAAGGTGAAGAACAAGGATGCTAGTAAGACACTCATGGAGGAAAATACCCTCCCTGAGTAATTTCTTTCTTTTGTTTTATCTATTTTGTCTTCTACACTAGTTTTAATCTAGTTATTTTTGCTCTGTCATATTATGTTTCTAAACCCTTGGGGCTTACTTAATTTTACTTTAGTTATGTTTAAAAGAGGTTTTAGGTCCTTTTAAAACCTAATTATTTTACCTTATAAAATAAAAAGATATGTAGATTACCCTAAGAGACAAACTACTTAGTAATAATAGGAATAATAATACTACAAATAGTAAGAATTCACTAATTTGAAACTAGTTAGATTTGGAAACTTTATAAATAATAAAAGTGCAACAGAATAATAAGACTTAGCTATAAAATAATGTTACAAGAGGAATCAAAAGTGAAACTAGAAAGGTGGATGGATCTAGTGACTGTGAGATGATCTACAACTTAAATGAGCCCTGGACAATAATGCCTTAAGCTGGACAAGGGGGGGTGCTCCTATCCTTTGTGAGGTCGGTCTTGTCCATAGACAATGAAGATATAATATTTATGGGTTATATTCACCTTTGTTTTTATGTTTTTTTTTTTTTTCATGTGGGAGATTCTAATTAATTGCAACCACTATTATATGACTATTTTTCCTTCAAACCCCTAGCTCATTAACATATAAAGACCAATACAAATCAATGAGAGAAAAAAGGGTTAGTGGTTGAAGTTGGGCTTGATCTAAATACCCCATGTGTTGAGTGTTTTATACACACCAATACTTTTAAGAGGTATTAAACTTCATTTAGTTATCCCATGCTATGATGGTGTGTGAATAAATTGTGTAAAGTGATAGATGTTGGTGCAATACTAATGTGTTTAAGTACCTTAATCATGACTTGTGACCTTGGAGATTTATTTAGATTTTAGCTTTGGGCTACTAGGGTTTTATATAATAATAATTGGGCGAAATAAAAAAAATTCTCTCAATGTGCAATTTAAATTCTTGTGTTTTCAATGTGGAAGCGTCCACTTTCCAAAATGGTTTGAAATGTATTTATATAGTCATATATTTGAAATTTATTTTAATATGGCTTATTATTAACATAGGTTGACATTTGCATAAATTTTAATTTTTCAAATTATATATTATTTGGTGGGAAGACTAGAGAGGGGGATTGGACAACAAAGTAGGGCACTCCTATCCAATAGGGTGTTATTGTCCAATGGGGACAAACATCGGTGTTAAGGGTCTAACATGGCTTGAATGATGGTTAAGGATAATATTATGATGGATATGCGAATTTTTGGGTCATCAATCATGATATAATATTGAGTCATTCATGCATAAGGTGGTTAAAATTGATCAAAAGGGCCCTAAGATAGGTCCAAATCTAAGTGTGTAAAGGAGTAGTCACAAGTGCATTATTTTATATTAAATGTTAATTTATGTGTTTATAGATGGAAGTCATGGGTTGATTATAATCCTCCTCATCATATTCCTCTAAATTTTGAGCCTTGTTCCTCTATTTTTGTATGTGACCCCATGCCTTGTTGCATTGCTTCTCTATTTTATTCTACTCTTTACCAAAAAAAAAACATCGATTCATATTTGATCATATATATACACATACCTTATTATGGGGACATCATACCCACACTTTTTCATTAGTGATCACATCTATGCACATGTTTTACCTTGGATGCATATTACCCATGATATCTATCCTATGAGTTTCATTGATCATATCTATTCACATAAATGCCTATGTGAGCATTGTACCCACACATGTTCCTTATTGATGTATCCTACATATGTATTATATCATGTGTCTACATTACTAATTTATTCATTAGATCTTATACATACCTTAACACATGATAGGCTTTCACTCATTATGCATTCATTTCCATATCTTTATATTATTTAGTTATCATATATCTGGGGCATGATGTTTCCTTGTGTACATATTCATCCTCATTATAAGATATATTCACTTATGGACCTTTCCACATATTTATATATATCATGTGATCATGACACATTTTTATTATATTATGATTGAGGGTTATACTACATATGTGCCTTATATTATTGATGAAACCTTATTCCCTACACAATTTTTCAATTTGTTACAATATTTTCATCATAATTGATATATACATGACCTCTATGAATTGGCCATCAAGGGGTAGGATCAAAATAATAAAACATCACAAGCATTACAAAATACAAAAATTAAAAATTATTACTTTATAAATGGTTACATATTCACATATGTTATAGGTTTTAATATCCATGATTTACATGCTTCTTATAGCATTCCTTGAGTGAGTGTTATTTTATCAAAATTGAATATTAAGATTTATCAATATAATTAAGACAAATGGTTGGGTAAATAATGAATTGTTATTTAGTGAGCATTAACACATAAAACCTAATTTTTAAACATATGGACAATTAGGGTTTGAATTAAAAAACATGAAAAGAGGATGAACACTTGTAATTTGGATACATAGGTCTATAAATGATCATGATTTTATTGTGACATTGGTTGAGATAACCTCAAACTAAAATGATGACTATTTAACTGAGTGGGAATTAGTCTATAGATTTAGATAGTGACAACCCAATGCTCTATCATGATGACATAATTATATATGCATTGACTATGGAATAAATGCACAAATTGAAAAATTGTGATAAATTTGTTATAAATACTTTTCAACTTGCTAGATATATTTGATTATATCTTTTGATATGTGTTTTATCTTTTATTCCTTCAAAATCCATATTAAGGTCTTACACATAAACCAAATATAAGTTAAATAGAAAGGGGGAATTTAAGGTTAAGGGAATAACTAAGATGACCTCAGAAACCCCCTATAACAGAGTGTTACCTACATATACCAAATAGGCCTAAGGTTGATGTTGTTCTCCCATAATGTGTGTGTATGACTGGATCATATGCATTATGAATTTAAATGTTCTTTCTCCTAGGTCCTCTTTTTTTCTAAGCATGCAATGTATATGTATCAATATAAAGTGTTATCTAGAGATTATTCGGATGTGTTTTTATTTAATTATGCTTGCTAGGTAGATAAGGATTTATAAATAGTAGATTTATAATTCAAATTTGAAAAATTACTAGCACATAAAACCAATTCAAAAGGAATAAAATGGTCATAAGATAGACCCATATAAAATATGACTTGAAATAAGGACCACAAAATATGTTGAAATAAGATTGCATTTTATGGACAACCATGCATCGTGTGATCATCCAAAAAGAGTAGTTTTATCTAAAAGTAAGAAAATAATAAGATTTAAATAAATGATGGACCAAGATATGTGTGATTCATATAAGAATAGAATAATAAAATGATATTTATTAAATCCAAATGAAATTGATTATATGAAAGGTAAGAAGAAGACATAGGACCAATACAAGATACAACAATAGTGTCTTATTCAGTATTAGGATCTTCTAAATGTAAAAACATGAAAAAACATAGTGCTTGTGTTTCTTAACCAAATTTAGGTGTATACAGGTGCTATGCATATTTACAAGTTACATGATACTAGATATCCTCATTGATATCATTACATAGTTACATTAACTATTATGTGTGAATACTTGCTTGCATGTGCATGTGCATGTGCTTTATTTTTTGTGTCCTTGTCATAAATGATCCTCTTGTCATCATGTCTTGTGAGTTTTTTTATTATGTATAGCCTCATTAACTTTTTTACTCATTAACTTGTCTACTCACTAACTTGGGTGTGGTCACTAACTTGTGTGGTTCTAACTTAAGTGTGTTTCATTTCTATATTCTATACTTATAGCTATGATGTCTATGATGCATATTAATATACTTTGTTGATGTTTCCATTTTCATGGCCTTGGCCATGCATCTATGGATGGATGTTATATGTGTGTGTTATCATTTCTATATCTAGCCCAATTAGAGGTATATTATATCACATTTGGGGTAGGGTAAGTGCACAAAGTTGGGTGACAAAAAGAGGCCTACTCATGGACATGTTGTTTTTGAAAAATAGGAAATCTCAACTTCTATAGATTATTTGAGATGGATACACTCAAAATTTAAAGATTATATAATAAAATAAATTGTAAAATTTTAAGTCTAGTTTCTAAACTACTAATTTTTTTTAAATAGTCAAGTATAATTACATCAAACACCTAAAATTTGAAGAGGAACTCCTATTTTTTCATAAAAATAAAGTATATAGTTGGTTGTGTAGTCCCTCATTTTTTTAGCATTGTTTAGTATTGTTTGAAAACCTTTGGTATAAATTTAGATAAGATCATCTAGTTTGTGACCTATATTAAAAAAAATAATAAATGTTTTTTAATTAATTTTACAAGTAAATAGATCCCAAAAAAAATTTAAAAATGGATACGAATGTGTGGCCCCGTAATTACCTCAAAATTAGTTTTTCTTAAATGTATATAAATTTAGGCCTAATTTATGACCATGTGATTTTTTGAATTTGGATCAACAAAAAAATACATAAACATATATAGACATGTATA